>CM051239.1:41293035-41333035 GCA_027917425.1 Gastrophryne carolinensis | reverse complement strand
GGGGGGTGTTATGTACCAAATGACGTATCCCCAGCCACAAACCTAATGTTCACAAGAATGGGGCTTACTTACTAAGGGACGTATCCCCAGCCACAAACCTAATGTACCCAAGAAGGGGGCTTACTTACTAAGGGACGTATCCCCAGCCACAAACCTAATATACACAAGAAGGAGGCTTACTTACTAAGGGACGTATCCCCAGCCACAAACCTAATATACACAAGAAGGAGGCTTACTTACTAAGGGACGTATCCCCAGCCACAAACCTAATGTACACAAGAAGGAGGCTTACTTACTAAGGGACGTATCCCCAGCCACAAACCTAATGTACACAAGAAGGAGGCTTAGGTACTAAATAACTGATACTCAGCCACAAGCCTAATGTACAAAAGAAGGAGGCGTATGGACTGATACGGGGTTGATTTACTAAAGAACTGACACCCCACACACAGTCATTGACACAAATGTTTTTTTGCGGGCGGGAGCCTTATACCTATAGGTAGCTTGTTCGCGTCTATAGGCTGATTTACTAAAGGACGCTCACAAACATAATTAAATAGCGCGGGGTAAAAGCCATAGAGACCCGAATGTATCCACCAAGGTGGATTTACCAAAAGAGGGATCCATAAATCCCTGTTCACACGGGCGGGCTACACTTACTAAAGGAATGACCCCAGTAATAAGCAAGGAGCTGATTTACTAAATGTTTTACCCATGTCCTCCAAACAGAAAGTCCCGTGTATATTTATACACACATACATGGGACATTATACCATCCACAGCGATTTACTAAAACAGTAACTCCAATCCACGATCTACCAATTGGGGGGGGGGGGGTGGGGGGTGATTTACTAATAAACCAATCTCAAACCTTCCAACTGTCATATTTACAAATGAATTAATCTAACTCCATAACAGGTCGAGAAACAACATAATCCTACAGGCGACATTACAACACTACTAAAGGACTGACCCAAGACATCAATTTCTCAGCTGCAAGGGGAAGGGAGGGGATCCAACATTTACTGTACAAGCGAAACAGACGCTAATGGAGGGTGGGGGGTTCTAGGCGGATCTAGAAAGTAGAATATCTATTAAATAAATCCTTATCGTGGCTGACGAGAATACTTAGCATAGGTGCTGATTTACTAAAGGGACGACCCAAGATATCAATATGATGGACCCAAATTCACAGGCAAAAACAAAAGCAATACTGACCACATATGTATCTGGATCTTCTCCTACTAACCCTATATCTTTATAGAGCAGCTTGTTTAAGGAGGGTCATACGAGAGCTGGTCTACTAAGAGATCCGGTTAGTAGGAGCAGGTCGAGAAAATAAATCCTTATCCTGATCAATATTACAAAGCCTAGAGGCCGATTTAATAAAGGGGCGATTTCACATTTACTGCATAAGCAAAAGAAAGGCATGGGTAGAGCCGATCCACAAATAAATCGGGTTAGTAGGAGCTGACCCAGAAAAGAAATCCGATAATAAACAGAATAAAGGGTTGATTTACTAAGGGGGTGACCCAAGACATCAATTTCCTAGCTGCTCAGAAATATGCACAGCAAGGGGCAGATTTACTAAAAGGACGAACCCACAAGCAAATCAGAGGCACGTGGGGAGAGGATTTACTAAAGAGCTGATCGTCAAAGAGATCTGGTTAGTAGGTTCAGATCCAGAAAATAAATCCTTGCCGTGGTCCATATGGCATAGGGGCCGATTTACTAAAGGGGCGATCCCACATTTACTGCACAAGCAAAACAGAGGCACAAGGTGGGGGGGGGGGGTACAAAAGAGATGATCTACAAAGAGACCGGGTAATAGGTTCAGATCCAGAAAATAAATCCGATAATACACGGCATAGGGGTTTATTTACTAAAGGAGCAAAATTGAATTGTATTGGAAGTGAATAAGGTTTCGGATTATGACCGGCACTGGTCACCCACCTGATCCTTTTTATTACACCAGAGAAGGATCAGCCGCGCCGGTAATGATCCGAAACCCTATTCAATTCTAATACAATTACAATTGCTCCTATGCTGTGTATTGGCAGATTTATTTTCTGTAGCTGCTCCTTACTAACGCGATCTCTTTGTAGATCAGCCCTTTAGTAACCCCCCTTCCTTACGCCTTTGTTTTGCTTGTGCTGTAAATGTGGGATCGTCCCTTTGGTAAATCAGTCCCTATGCTGTGTATTATCAGATTTCTTTTCTGGATCTGATCCCTACTATCCCGATCTCTTCGTAGATCAGCTCTTTAGTAACCCCCACCCCCTAGTGCTTGTGCAGTAAATGTGGGGTCGCCTCTTTGGAAAATCAGCCCCTATGCTGTGTATTATCGGATTACTTTTCTGGATATGATCCTTACTAACCCGATCTCTTGGTAGATCAGCTCTTTAGTAATCTCCCCCACCCCACAGTGCCTCTGTTTTGCTTGTGCTGTAAATGTGGGATCGTCCCTTTGGTAAATCAGCCCTCATGCTGTGTATTATCGTATTTCTTTTCTGGATCTGCTCCTTAATAACCCGATCTCTTGGTAGATCAGCTCTTTAGTAACCTCCACCACCCCCCTGTCTCTGTTTTGCTTGTGCGGTAAATGTGGGATCGCCGATTTAGTATATCGGTCCATATGCTGTGCAATATTGACCACGAGGATTTATTTTCTGGATCTGAACCTACTGATTTCCTTACTAAATTCGCAGATTTACTAAGGGCCATTGTCTGAATAGTCGGCTACTGTTGGGGGTTGTGTGTCTGTGTGTGTTTGTGTTGTGTAGTTCCACCCAGAGCCGCACACTTCCTATAATTCTGATCTGCAGCACTCTGCTTATAAATGTAGCAATCGTTCGAGGGGCTGCTGGTGTGTGTGTGTCTGTCTGTGTGTGTCTGAGTGAGTGTGTGTGTCTGAGTGAGTGTGTGTGTGTCTGAGTGAGTGTGTGTGTGTGTGTGTGTGTGTGTGGACAGCAATTCCCAGGCCGCCCTTAAGGAATGAGAGCACGTGACGGCGGCGCGGGGCGGGCGGACTCTGAGCCATTTTGGGGGACGGTGTCAGTTTGCAGTGTGAGGCTCCAGCGAGCGGCGGAGGAGGAGGAGGAGAGGCGGCGCGGCGGCAGCAGCAGAGCCGGAGTGCAGCGCGGAGGGATCCGGGAGAGCAGAGCGAGCAGCAGTAGCAGCGGGCAGAGCACAGGGAGCCGGGCGGCGGGACAAAGCGGCGGCGGCGGCGGAGTGATCGGCTCCGGCAGAGAAGAGGCGGGAGCGGCGGCGGCGGTTCAGGCCGGAGGGGAGGCGGAGGCGGGGGCTCAGCCCACCCACCCCCGGCTGGAGGAGAGAGAGAGAGGGGGGATGAGCGCAGCGCCCGCACTGACAGCGTCTGCAGATCGGCTCAAGATGGCCGCCCCTGGGCTGCTGCTACTGCCGCTGATTCTCATCCGCTGATCGCCCCCACCCCCCACCCAGGACTCCGCATTGTCCCCGGACACACAACCGACGCCACACGTTCACCGATCTCCGGCTCACGGTAGGTTCGCAGGCCGCCCCGGGCCACCTCCTGGGTGGGGGGTGGGGAGCGGGTGGCTGTTTTTTCTGCTCTATGTAAATAAGGAGGAGGGAGGGCGGCTAGAATGTGGGGTGGGTGGAGGTGGGGGCACGGATGGGCGGCACATGGGTGGGGGGTGAGGGGCACGTGAACCCACAGAGGTGCCATCTGACTGCTCGCGCTGCCCAGTCTCCCTATGGAGGCTCCTCCCCTTCTGCTCAGTGTCAGCAGCCCCTCCCCCACACTGCACCCCAATACCCTGCTGCTGCTGCTGTGTAGTGTCACTGTATCATCATCATTGTATTGTGTTGCTGGGCTCTGACCAGGCAGTGCCAAGGGGGCTTATAGTGGTACCTAGTGTGCCCGTGTTGTGTATTGTTGTATCATTGTGCTGTACTCTGGCCAGGCAGTGCCAAGGGGGCTTATAGTGGTGCCTAGTGTGCCCATGTTGTGTATTGTTGTATCATTGTGCTGTGCTCTGGCCAGGCAGTGCCAAAGGGGGAGTCATAGTAGTGGTGCCTAGTGTGCCCGTGTTGTGTATTCATTGTGGTGTGCTATGACCAAATAGTGCCAAGGGTGGCTCATAGTAGTGGTGCCTATGTTGTGTATTGTATAATTGTGGTGTGCTCTGGCCAGATTGTGCCAAGGGGGACCTCATAGTGGTGGTGCCTATATTGTGTATTGTATCGTTGTGTGCTGTGGCCAGGCAGTGCCAAGGGGAGTCATAGTGGTGGTGCCTAGTGTGTCCATGTTGTGTATTGTTGTATCTTTGTGCTGTGGCCAGGCAGTGCCAAGGGGAATCAGAGTAGTGGTGGGTAGTGTGCCCATGTTGTGTATTGTCGTATCATTGTGCTGTGCTGTGGCCAGGCAGTGCCAATGGGAATCATAGTAGTGGTGTCTAGTGTGCCCGTGTTGTGTAGTGTTGTATCATTGTGCGGTGCTCTGCCCAGGCAGTGGGCTATGGCTAGACTCATAGTAGTGGTGGCCAGTGTGCCTATGTTGTGTGCTGTTCTGTCATTGTGGTGTGCTGTGGCCAGGCTGCCCCTAATAGCAGTGTGTAGCAGTCAGACAGTGTGTAGTTCCTCTGCATTTTCAGCAAATAACGTGTGGTGTCATTGTGCGCTTGTTGTGTATTATTGTGTCATTGTGGTGTTGATGTGCGGCAGGTTCTGGCCAGGCAGTGCCAGGGTGCCCTGATTAATGGTGTGCTGGATGTGTAGCAGTCAGTGTGTAGTTCCGATGTACTTCCTGCGTAGTACCAGCACCTGATGGGTTGTGTAGTTGTGCTCTTGTGTGTACATTGTGATTGTGTGTATTATTGTGGTGTACAATAGGGTCAGCTAATATCTGGCCAGGCAGTGCCAGGATGCCCCCCATAGTGGTGTGTTGCATTAGGCGCAATGTGTTGCTCCTGTGTGGTGCCAGCAACTCACGTGTTGTGTTAGTGTGTGTATGTTGTGTACTGTTGTGTCATTGTGGTGTTGTGAGCACTGGAGTCTGCAATGCTTGGGGTAGGCAGTGTCGGCGTGTATACAATTTAGTGTGTAAAGCCAGTACCTAATGTGTTGTGTAGCCCACAGCACTGTGTATTGTCATTGTCTCAATGTGATGTCGGGGATACACAGTAACAGTAGTGGTGTGTCTTCTTGTTTGTAATAAGTAGTGTTCTCCTGCGTTGTCTCAATTCAGAGTGCTCTAGTTGTATATGGTCATTGCATCATTGTGGCGTTGGCAGTGTCAGGTCAGGTAGGTAGTCCCAATGTATTATGAGTTGTAGTTTATAGTGGTGTCAATTGGAGGCGAACCCCGGGGTGTCACTTACCGGCCCTCCACCTCCTTAATCTTAATGACAGCCACGACTAGACAAAGCAACTTGCATGCTATCATGTGTGTGTAACATGACATTGTTGTGTATACATTGTGTAAGTGGGGTGAGCACCATCTGCCTGGCAGACTTGGACTGTACGTGTGTGTGTGTGTGTGTGTGTGTGTGTGTGTGTGTGTGTGTGTGTGTTTTATCCTGTGGCTTTTGTGCCGATTCCTTATGTGTATATATGTATACTTATATATGTGTATATATGCATACGTTTATTACACTAGTGGTATGCTGCATGCTTAACAGCTCTGCCTCTGTTCAGTGACAGCCAGATGTAAACAGACTGGCAAAAATGTGTGTTTGTGTATATAGTGTGTACCTTATATTGACGGGTCAGCTTTGCACTGTTTTCTATTGTTCTCTTATATTCGGCGGTCACATTTACAAGTTGTGCTTATTCCACTTCACCCTTCTTCTTGTTATTGGATGATCAACAGTTTCCTAGCTGACATGTGAACAGAAAACAGCTTCATGTAAATGAATCATGCATGGTGCATGCATGTCTTAGTGTGTGTATATATATATATATATATATTACACACAAACACATCTATATACACCATGTGTGACACATTAGCATTACTTCGTGGGACAGCTATCTTATTAATTTCTTTAATGACAGCTGCCTAGTAGGCCACGTGTGTGTGAGTGTGTGTGTGTGTGTGTGTGTGTGACACACAATGGCGGCTTGCGTATGAGGTTGCTGGTTGTGTGTGACCTTTGTGAACCATATTTTCAAATTTCACTTTGTAATCTTTTGCAGGACCATTGAGCCCCCCCCCCCCCCCTTGTTGGTGTTGCCTGTTTATGACCTTTGTGAAGTCTGCAGTCATTGACACATTCTTTTTTTTTTGTGCATACCTTAGTGTGTGTGTTGTATGTAATGTATGTAGGGGTGTATATATTATGTAGACTGTGTAAACTATATATATATATATATTAGTGCGGATTGTCCTTTGTTGACTGCTGGTGCGTGTGTGTTATATGTATGTAATGTACACTGTATGCACTATGTATAATATATATCTAAGTGCAAATTGCCCTTTGTTGACTGCTGGTGTGTGTGTGTGTGTGTGTGTGTGTGTGTGTGTGTGTGTGTGTGTCTGTCTGTCTGTCTGTCTGTCTGTCTGTCTGTGGGTTAGTAAATCAGAAAGCAGCAAGATAAACCTTCCCAATCCGACCCCAGGTCCTTACATAATAGAGTGGGCCACTGAGCTGACACTCTAGTTGTATCTCTATACTGTATGGGGCAGGGTAGTTCTGCTTGGTGGCTTCCCGTGTATTGGGTGGCCGCTGGCCTGGGGTCTCTTGCTGTTGATCATCTGGCAGTTTCCCCCCTTCCTAGCAACTGCCTACCTCCCAATCACCAGGGCCACTGACAGGCCCCTAACAAAGACTGGGCTCTGTGTCTCTCCCCCACCTAGATAGCGGGAAAGCATGACCCTAATTATTAGGGACACCTCCTAATAGGCACGTGAAACGCTGCCTCTATAGTGGAATTAGCGTCACCTGTCTTCAGATTTCATCCACACACACATCATCGCCCGACTGTGACCACACAGACAGATACAGGGGGTGATAGAAAGATCAGTGAGCCCTTTATATTTCTATTAGAGAAAACAACTTTCTGTATGGGAAACATCTTTTTGTAGGTGTTCTATATCAATTCATGCCATACCCTGCACATAGAAACTCACAGCTCTGTATGGATATATAATATTATCCACTGTCCTAAGTTTGTATAGTTTATGGCCTGTCCTGTATAGAGCACATTATATAAAACTGTAAATTTACTGTCCTGTCTGGGACAACTGTCACTGTACTGCAACGGATACATACATTATACACTCCAGTCTGTCCTCTATAGTATAATATATATACTGTCCTGTAAGGAGCACAATGGTTTGTCCTGCATTAGACGTATATATTATATATCATTACTATCCTGTCTGGGATATGTTTTGCGCAAATTCATGGCCTGTCCTGTGTAACACCCATTGTATAAAACTGGATGGCCTGTCCTATATGGGACTCGTTTTGGATAAAGTCACTGTCCTGTCTGGGATACATTTTAAATCTTCGTGCTGTAAAGGAAACATCTAATTATACAGCCCCGGTACAATATATGTACATTCATGGCATGCCCTGTACATTTATTCTCGCTGCTCTGTCGGGTATACATCATTTGTTTTTCTCTGTCTTGTATAGGACACGATGTGGCTCATTGAATGACCTTATATTTAAACTCACAGTCCTGCCTGGGACCAGTGTATGATTATAACCTGGCCTGTATAGTGTGCATTAAATACATGTATTGTACTGTCTGGTAGCATTTCTAAATATATATATATATATATATATATATATATATATATATATATAGCCCGACCTCTCTTTTATGTGATGCAATATAAGTGTAAGTAAATTCCTGCACTATTCTGTACCTATAAACTCGCTGTCCTGTCCTGGGATACGTTTAGGATGAGTTCATGGCCTATCTTGTATGGAGCACATTAAATAACATGTATGGCCTGTCCTTTTTGGAACTCATTTTCATCTCTGTGCTTTAGAGGATACCTTTATAATGCCACCCAGTCGGTCCTCTATAGTGTACAATATATATCAATTCAGGGCATATCCTGTATATATATATTTACATAGTTTTTAAGCACATTGTATTTAAATGTATGCCCTGTACTGTATTGGTTAAGTGTTAGTTATAGTTTATAGCCCGCCCTACATAGAATGTAACCGTATGGCCTGTCCTCTGTGGGACACATTATACAAACGTATTGTATTGTCTGGTATGATTTTTAACGGAGGTCCAGTATAGGATACAAAAATTCTATAACCTGTTTGGGATGAAAATACATATATATATATATTTCTTTATAAACTCACTGGGCTGTCTGAGATTCATAGCGTTTAAATGTCTGTCCTGTAAAGAGTACATTAATATAAAGTTACGGAAACAGTATGTGAATTGTATGCCTTATCCCATATATCACGTATCTAAATGATATAAATTCACAGTATGACATAGAAATATTTGTCTTGAATATAATACAAATGACAATTTCTTCGTGACATACATTATATATCAATGTATAACCCGCTGTGCATTAGCTATAGTGTGTGTGTGTGTGTGTGTGTGTGTGTGTGTGTGTGTGTGTGTGTGTGTATATATATATATATATATATATATATATATATACCGTATATATAGCCTGACCTATGTTGGTACATTCTGTAAAAATATGTTATTTGCTCTGATCTTAAATTATAAAAGAATTGAATAACATGTTCTTTATAAATATACTCTATAGCCTGTCTTGAATGGGGGCACGTTTTATACAAATGTATGGACTGTCTTCTGTCTTATATGGAATGCATTTTAAATACATGTACTTGATGTCCTTATAAAATACATTGTATACAAGACACATGTGATTTATAGTTAAATAGAATAGTCTGGTATGTCTTGTGTGGGGTAAGGGCATAGGAGGCCTTTCTAAAATATAAATTCAAGGCCTGTAGTATAGGATATACATTTTCTGTAAATACGCCCTCATCTTTGATACATGTCTGAGAAACATTATATAGAAATGAATTACCTGTCCTGGTCTTGTATGGGATTCATTATATATAATGTGTTGCCCTTTATGGGATACACATGATATATAGAAATATATGTCCCGTGATTTAGGGGAAAATACGATCTGGCTTGAATGGGACACGTTATAAATTGTTATAAAAGTATTGTATATCAAATATGAGCTGTATTGTATGGGATTAATTATATATACATATATGTGTTGTCCTTTATGGGATATACATGACACATAGAAATGAATGTCCTTTAGTGTGCATTAGGGGTTATGTGATATAGAACGCTTTGCCTTGTATGGGACACATTATATATAGAGGTACTTTATAAGTATTATTATATCAATGCATGGCCTATATTTTATGGGATACAGTTTATAAAAATATTAGCCTGTCTTTTGTGATATATTGATATACGTGGATTTATTATTTATACATTTTAGTGTTGTCTATAGAAAGGTTTAAGGGACACGTTATCTAGAAAGGGATGGCCTTTCCTTTTGAGATACAGTGCATATAAACGCACAGCCTATTCTGTATTCGGTACATTATATATGCTTATGTATAAATGTATGCCTTGTACAAAACAGGAGACACATATTAATTCGCGGCCTTTACCCTCAGGGATGCATTATTTAGAAAGTTTTGTATCTGGCATATTGTATAAATTCCCATACTGCTTTGAATTGGGTACATTATAGATACATATATGATCTGTCCCAGTGAGATATAGTTATATAAACCCATAGCCTGACCTGTATGGGTTATATTGTATATAAATTCATAATCTGCTCTGAATTGGGTACACTAAAGATAGATATAACATGTATAACATGTTCTATTGAGATACATATATACATAAATCTATGGTCTGTCTTGTATGGGGTATATTGTATATAAATCCATGGCCTGTCTCTTACGGGACACCTTGTATATAAATTCCTAGCCTTTTATGAATTGGGTGCATTATAGATAAATATATGACCTGTCCTAATGAGATATACAGATACAACTTTCTTTACGTCCATTTATTGCACTGGTGTATCGTGCTATCTTGAAATCTTAAATGCTTTTCAATGGCTTCTTTCACAATTGGGTGAGCTGGGATGTGAGGGTTAACATCTACATCTACATTGCTACATCTGTATTTATATAAATCCATGGCCTGTCTTGTATCGGGTATATTGTATAAAAAACATGGCCTGTTATGAATTGGGTAATATATATATTTATATATATATTGACTTCTCCTGTATGAGATATATATATTGACTTCTCCTGTATGAGATACAGAGATACATATATATATATATATATATATATATATATATATATATATATATATTGACTTCTCCTGTATGAGATACATATTTAGGAATCTATAGTTTGTCTTGTTTGGAATATATTTTATATCGGTGCATGAGAGATACATTCAGGGCCTGCTTCTGCTTTTATATATAAATAAATGGTGTGCTACATGGGAGACAATAAATGACTTGTGTATTGTGGTTGTCTTGTTCCCCCTGTATAGGATCTATGGAATACATTATTATTTGTCGAACGAGCTTTCTGGATTTTCTGATGGTTTATTGTGTGCTGTGCTGCATTGATTTGACTTAACCTAATGTTCTTTTGTTCCACAATAATTTCGGTAACAATAGCCTTAAGGTTGAGCCTCTTCTCGCCTTGTCAAGCTCTTATTTAGTAAATTTAATAAATGTAGTTTTGCCTATGTTGTGGTTTTGGTGTCAGTTGCTAGAAGTGGTGGTGGTGGTGTGTGTGTGTGTGTGTGTTGGCAGAACGGGCATGAGAATAGCCCCGGGGGTATTTGGGGGGCATTGGTGGGGCTGAAGCTCCTTGTACGAGGGCTACTGGATAATTAGCCTTCTTACCCGAAAATTAAAAAATGTGACCACCCTGTCATTTTCTGGGCTAGTTGGTCGCCTGTATCAGGTTGGCCTCTCCTCTGATGGAGCTTCTCCACCTTGTGACCCGAACCTGAGTTGATATCGTGTCACCTTTACTGTTAGGAATGTCACGTGATCCGATAAACCAGGTGTACTTAACTCTTTGTGGCTGTGTAGTATGAACAGTGTGTGCTTTTGGACCTGTTATACTATTTGAGCCCAACTTCCGTGATTATGGGGGGAGGGGTGATTTATTATCGGGGGAATCTTCGGTTTTATAATCCAAACATGTTCTGACGAAGCGAATCTTTTCTCTATTTGGTGTTTTTTTGGCTTTTTATGGCAAACCCATCACAGAGGTCATCTTCACTTTTAAACTCCAAACCTTTCTTTTCACTTTGGTAAACCTGTAGAACTGCCTCTCCTTCTTTTATCGGACTTTATCCGTCTAATTTACTTTTCATTCCGTGCGAAGTTTGGGAGAAATAGCTATACGAACTTTCTGTTGGGGTTCTCCTGTAGTGTAAGTTATAATCACATTTACAAAGTTAGTTTTAAACCTCCTCCAGGGTGACATCGCTGGGGAGCTTCCGTTATCGCTGATTTACTATGGTGGACCCTCTCAGATTTGGGGTTCGTGTTTCATTATCCACATGTTTTAGGCGAAATCGTCGAAGAAAATTGCTCTCTCCCCAATTTTTCCTGCGAAGCGTTATTATCGCCAATCATTTCAGATATATATCTGCTTTGTAATCTCGGTCAGGAGTATCAGTGATATTTAATACTGTGAATTAATGTTAATTTCACGGTCAGTCCTGGCTTGGGTGATTCGGGGTTAATTCGCCCCCTTCATTGGGGACCCCTGTGCATCAGGTGCGGTGGTTGTGCGAAAATCAGGGATTCGCCAGACTGGAGGGTGTCGGTTTTGCCGTTTTTTCCCTGTGTAGTTTTTCTGGTTTGCAGTGATGCGGAGTTACCCTCCAGCTGGGGGTGGCTGCTGGCTGGGCCGGGTCCCCCGGGTGTTCGGGGCGGGTGACCCGACTCTCTCCTTCCTCCCCTCCCTCGCAGCTCTTTGTCTCTCCCCTGATCTGAGCTGGGCGCCTCTCAGTACTCACCCCCCGCCCCCAGCTCCCGGTCCGGTATTATATCTTCTAGGGGGAAATTCGCGAATCACTGCTGCCCCTTTATCTGCTCTGTATTCGCTCCTGCGTCTGTTCTTTGTAAGCGAAAGCAAGAGCCAGACTTCTATATTCCACGTCCTGCTTTTCCCCTGGATCGCCATTCCTCCAGCAAATCCAGCCAATCCACTCTGGATCTCTATTCCTGCTTCAGCGAACTCTGCGAATCAATGCTCTTCTATGCGACATATGTTGCAATTCCTGGATATATTTATATGATGATCTAAAATCTATCAATTCTTTACCCTGGATTTCCATTCCTCCAGCCAATCCACTCTGGATCTCCTGCTTCAGCGAACTCTGCAATCACTCTTATGCGACGTATGTTGCCTACTCTACAGCAATTCCTGGATATATTTATATGATGATCTAAAAGCTATCACTTCTTTTCCCTGGATTTCCTTTCCTCCAGCAAATCCAGCCAATCCACTCTGGATCTCTATTCCTGCTTCAGCGAACTCTGCGAATCACTGCTCTTTTATGCGACGTATGTTGCCTACTCTACAATTCCTGGATATATTTATATGATTCCCTAAAATCTATTAGTTCTTTTCGCTGGATTTCCATTCCTCCAGCAAATTCATCCTCTCCATCCGAGTTGCTGCCAACGCTTCAGCGAACTCTGCGTGTCCTTGCTCTTTTTTTGCGAGCTTTCATCGCCCCCCATAAAAACATTTCCCCTGGATCTATTTATATGGCGATCTAAAACCTATTTCTCTTTTTCCTGGATCTCCATGACCCCAACTATCTCCAGCCAATCGAGGAAAACACGAAGCTTGAAAGCGAACCTGACTGATCCATGGAATCTAACAGCCAGCCCCATGTTATAATCTACTGCTGGATCTCTGTTACTCCAGAAAATCCAGAGGATCTCTGAAATCCGCAGATCTCCATCTGTTCTGCAACCTTTATCCAGGTCTTGTAGGGAAATCTTCTGGATCCATGAAGGTTGATGGCTTTGGATTCTTGGGATTGATCAGTTAGCGTTCTCTTTCACACTCTGGATAGTATTCCTGGATTTTCATTAATGACACGACCTCTAGTATATCCAGTATATTCCTGAAATCCACATGCCTCTATCACATGCCGAACTCCTATTGCTCCATCTTACACAGGAAAATCCTTTGGATCCATGGAAGCTGGTGTTAGGGGTTTCTGGGGATATCATGGCCAAGCTGGGGTGTGCAAGCTGTCACACAAGACTACTCTTTAAGGGGGACACCAGGAGACACAATTCACACACACATGAAAGAGAAGGTTGTCACCTGACTCAGCAGTTCTCTCTTCCCACATTTCTCTTATTTTTTTTTCTTCTTTTTGCTTTTCCTGTCTGAATCTTTCTTTGTTTTACCTGATCTCCCGTATTCCTCTCAGTGTTTCATATGCTCATATTCCCTCTCATTTCCACATTCCCTTATCCTCATTGCCAAATTCTCATTTTCTTCACATTTCCATTCTTTATTTTTCTTTTCTGCATTCTCCCCTTTTTAACCCTTTCAGTCACTCTTCTCCACATTTCTCTCTGTACTCGTCTTCCTTTTATCTCATCTTCTCTTATCTCAGGTTTTCACCTCTCTTTTCCCCTTTCCCTTCTTTCCCCAGATTCACTCTTTTTATTCTTCACTTTTCCACGTGTTTCCTCTTTTCTTTTCTGCATTCCGTCCTCCTCTTGTATCATTTGCATCACTCATATATACTCCATATCTTTTTCTTGTTGCCTTCCTTTTGCTCTTTCTTCACCTTCTCTACGTCCTTTTTTTTCTCTATTTTTCACATTCCACCCGTCAATCTATTATCACCAACAGCCCTTCTTTCTGTCTTTTTCGCCACTTCTCTCTATTATTTACACATTGCAGGCTCTATTTCCCACACCTTCCCTTCTCTCATGTCTCCCTCAGTCTGTCTGTCGCTTTTCCTCATTCCATTCTTTTCTCTATTTATCAGTTTTTACTCTTTTTTCCCACGCTCCATCTATCTCCCTCCCTCTTTTCATTGTTCCCTCTGTCTATCTTTTTTTAATTTGTTTTCTTTCTCACTTTTGTCTCCCTCTATCTCTTCCCTTTTGTCTAAGTGTGAATTCATGTATGTATGCATGTATATGAGAGTGTGTGTGTGTGTGTGTGTGTGTGTGTGTGTGTGTGTGTGTGTATGTATATCTGTATATTTTTATGTCTGTGTATATACTGTATGTATGTATGTGTGTATATATATTATATATGTGCGTGTGTGTTGGCATATTTATATGCATACGTGTATTTGGGGGGCACAATCCTAGAACATGGCACAGGATGACAGTTTTGTGTCCTATGGTTGACCCCTTTTTTTGCTGTTTCACTCCTCGCCCTGTATTTCTGGGTTCCTTTGCTCGCACGATTCTTAGTTCATCAGCTGGATCTCTGAAATCCAATTGCCTCTCTCTATCTCTTCTACACCATTAATCCTTGTTTCTACAGTGAGCATCAGC
Organism: Gastrophryne carolinensis; assembly: GCA_027917425.1. NCBI lineage: Eukaryota > Metazoa > Chordata > Amphibia > Anura > Microhylidae > Gastrophryne > Gastrophryne carolinensis. The sequence continues at coordinate 41,318,463 of CM051239.1, read as the reverse complement.
AAAACGCTGGATGTTTAAGAGTTGGGGGCTCTGGATTCCTGGGAATCTAGGATCGATCAGCTTTCACATGTATTTCTGGATTTCCATTACTTTGTCCATCTTTAGTAAATGTCTGCTTCTCCTTCAGATCCATTGTATCCATTGTTTTACGAATTCTTGTCCATTGTTGTATCTCAGCCATTATTTAGTAATGGCATCTCTCACCTTTCGCTGGATCGCTATTCTGCCAGGTACAACCTGGAATTATAATGGGGGGATTTACCTGCTTAGCCAGATCCAATCGCACAGATTGGATCTTATTAGGAGGATGTAATTAGGAGGTCTGTTATATCTGACCATGTGACCTTTTTCTGGTCAGACAGATGGAAAGGGTTACAATCAGCAGTTGCCCCCACCCTCACGCAGCACCTCTATGGCTGGATCTCCTCCTCATCTTCAAGCGTGGCAGGATGCCAAGTATAAGTGTAGGTTGCCATAGTAACCGGCAGATTGCTGCTTGGGTACCAGCGTTCGGCTCCTTTTTTATCAATGAAGCAAAGCCCGGAGCTATATCGAGGGGACGCCATCACCCCCCCCCCCCAGGACTGGGTGCCAGGCTCCTCTTTCCATTTTCATCTCCTTTTTGTTTAAAACCTACAGACTGACCTGGTGAAGCTGACTTCTGTGAATGCTCTTTTTTTTTGTTATAGACCGATACATATATTTTTTGCTTTTCTAGACCTCAGTTCGGTTAATTCTAAATAAAACCCCAGGCTGTCCCTTCATCTCGGCTTTGTGGGTGTATGTAGGGATCTCCCAACAGGACTTCATGGTCGGTGGTCGAGATAGGTCATTGCAGTATTCGCTGTATTGTCAATATATTATCTACTGGTTGTCCAGTCGCCGATGTGTTAAAGCGGACCTTCACTCTGAATAAGAGTCTATCTTATATGTTTCCCACACCCTGTACATACAGATTGCTCACATTAAAAATCATCCTACCTGCATCTACTGCATTTTATAAGCCTTTAAACATCCAAGATGGCGGCTTATGGAAGCTGCCATTTTTGCAGGCAGCCTGCAAACAGGAAGTGCCTGCAAACAGGAAGTGACTGTGCTGCTCTGCATTCTGGGACTGCTGACCTTTCCCTGACCCCAGCTCTGCTCTGTCTGAGCAAAGCACAGCTATAACCCGCCCCCCTGTACCTTATCCCACTCTCCTCTCCTCAGTAAGTGTGATGCTTCTGAGTCAAGATGGCGGCGCCCGTATCCTAAATTCCCGAACAGAGTTGCAGCCCAGTGGGGGAAAGTATAATAAATTAGTGACTAAACATGTAAAATATATTAATTTTAGATGCTGAGGAATTGTTTTTTAAGAGTTTGGGCTTTTCATTAAATCATGGTGAAGGTCCGGTTTAAGGGAGTTATTGACTTTTTTTTTCCTGGGACCATCTGTGACTTATTGACTTTTTTTTTTTTCGCCTTCCAGAGAAAGGAAGAAAGAGATCCGAGAACATTGCAATCATGCATCGCACCACCAGGATCAAGATCACCGAGCTCAACCCCCATCTCATGTGTGTGCTCTGCGGGGGGTACTTCATCGATGCCACCACCATCATCGAATGCCTCCATTCCTGTAAGTAGACCTCCCCCCCCCCAACTCTATTTCTCATGCCTGGCTTATGTCCAGCTGGCCCTCGCCCTTTCTTTTCAGGACCGACCTAAAGTTGAGCACTGACTTCTCAAGATTAACTTTAAGATGTGTTTGTTAATGTCACCATCGTTCATGAACTGCACCGAGTAACTCTTCCCCTCTTCATTGTCATGGAGCAACTGCATAACCACAGAGCAACTTTGTCTTTGATTATATATATATATATATATATATATATATATATATATATATATAGAAAGACCATGTACTGTATGTTAGAACACAATAGATCAACAGCCAAAGGAACCTCTTACCAAGCAGTTAGAGGAGCTGTCTAGGTGCCCCCCCCATAGAGGGGGCTTCCACATTCATTCCATGCGATTTTAGATGCCTCCCTCCTTTATTTCAGTTCTCTTCTGCACATCTCTTTTTCCCCCTTTGCTCTTGCTCCTTCTCCCATCCCTTGGTCTCTATTCTCTCTGGATGTCCTCTCTACATTTCATTCTAGTCTCTCTCCCTTTGGGTTTCTTGTCCTTTGGCAGCCATTCTCTTCTCTCTCGCCTTCCAATAGTTTCTTTCTCTTCTGCACTCTGGTCTCTCTCCTATATTTTACTCTGTCTCTAACATCTGCAGTTTGATCCCCTTTTCTCTTCCACTGCTTAATCTCTGTTTCCTTCTGCACTTCTGCCCCCCCCCCCTTATTTTCGCCACCACGCTCTTCTCTTTAGCTCTCTGCTATCCTTTATTTCTCTCTCTCTGCACTTCTGCCCTTTGGTTTATGTTCACCTTATTTTCTCTCTTACTTCTGCCTGGTCTGTCTCTCCCTCTCTTCTTTCTCTATTCTCTTTCTCTCCCCTGTCCTTTGGCCCCTATTATCTTCTTACTAGCACTCTTATACCCTATATGTTCTTATGTCTTTCTCTCTTTTCTGTACTTCGCCCTCTCTCTCTCACCTTCCATTTGTCCCCCTTCCTCTGTTTCTTCTACTGTTTGGTCTGTCTCTTCTTTTTCTATTCTCTTCTCTCTAGATGTCTTCTTTCTTCTGCACTTTTTGCTCTCTATCTGTCTCTCCCATTGGTTCACCTTTTTCTGTCACTTTCTTAGGTCTTCTGTTTGGTTTTCCTTCTCTTATTTCTTTGTTTTCTTCTCTCTTTTCTTTTTTTCTGCACGTCTGACTGTCTCTTTCCCCTGTCCTTTTGCCCCCATTATCTTCTTGCAAGTTCTCTCTACAGTTTTATTTATTTCTTTCTCCATCCTGTTCTTCACACTCTCTCTTATTCTACAGTTTGATGTGTCTTCTTTCTCCATTCTCTTCTCTCTAGCTTTCTTCTCTCTTCTGCACTTTTGTATTATCTCTCCCCCCATGCTTTGGCCACCATTGTTTTCTTGCTAGCTCTTACTTCTCTCTCTCTCTCTCTCTCTCTCTCTCTCTCTCTCTCTCTCTCTCTCTCATATCTGCTATTAGATTCCAACTCCCCCTGTCTCTCTCTCTCTCTTCTACTATTTGGACTGTCTCCCTCTCTTTTCTTTTTCTTTTCTATTCTCTCTTCTGCACTTATTTTTCTTTCTTTCCTACTCTCCCTCTTTCTGTTTAGTCCTTTGGTCTCTATTCTGTTCTCTTTCACCCTCTCTATGGCGTTTGGTCTCAGTCTCTACTGCCCTTTGGTCTCTTTTCCTTCCCTAATACCCAGTAGTGACATGTACCCAGAAATCCCTCCTAATAGCCCTCAGGGGGGAGTCAGTCCCCTTGGTGTCCTCATCTATTTTCATTGCATGTACATTTCAGTCCCAGTTGCAGTGATGAATTCCCTGGAGAGTAGTGATTAAGTTACATAATTTCCCTGTGTTCAAGCTGCTACAATAACGTCCGCATTGCTTTATGGCCATTCTGACTTTTATACTTGTGATTTTTGATTAGTAGGGAAATAGCTGTTGTGTCACAGTGAGATTTTTTTTTTGTTCTGCGGCGCCTTATAAACCCTTTAAAGGCTAAAATAACACCATAATGACTGCACATTCATTCGGGTCAAAAGAATAGGCAGGGCTCCATTGCTGACCTACTTATCAATAGGTTTGTTGACACCATGCTGCTCCTTCACATGACACATCCAGGGCTCCACTTACTGAGCTTTTAAAATGTCACTTACCTGGCTGTCACGTAGTACATTTACCCACGTCGGGCCTTGAGCTGCTCAGTAAATGTCTCTGGCCTTCTAGAAATGATATTTCAACATCAATTATTCAGTCTGGTTAAGTGATGCTAATGAAAAACATCTCGCTTATTGGTGGGGGTTTCAAATGAAAATCTCTCATCAGCAATTCACTGACCAGGCCTGAGGCATGACACACCAATACTTGGATATACACCTTTGTGGACAGATATCTCACAGATTTTATTAAAAGCTTGTAATAAAAGGGTCCATTAGCAATCACAGCAGCAATATATTTTTATATGAATATATATTAATTGTCTCTCATTTCAGACAGTAGTTAAAGTAGGCCAATCATGGCCCTGGGATCTAAAAGACTCCAGGGTGCCGGCCAGCTAGGTCCCTGATTCAATCACCTTACCTTTCCATCAGTCCCTTGCCATAAACGTGGGGTGTGCCCTCATTCCTGCAGCTGTGTGCACTCCCACGGCCAGCCATTCAGATAGGCTGGGTAATGTGAAGCACGCACCCCTTGCCTCTGAACCCTATGCTGACGCTCAACATTAGAATGCTTGGCATGAAGCACTTATTGGAAAGCAGCCTGTTCATGCACCATAGAAATGGCTGAAAAGGGAGTTGAGTGGTCAATCTGGAGGGTTTCACACATCAAGGCACCCCGGATGGGGATGCCCCTGGGGCGGGGACAAATCTCCAGCTTAAAGCGGAGCAAAATCTGTGATGTCGACTATCACAGGTTTTGTTCCGTGCCCGGGGGCATCCCAGATTGGGATGCCCCACTGTGTGAAACCTCCCAAAACCCCCTGTAAAACTCGCCACCTATGTTACATGCACGCACTCTTGTCCAATCAGAGTTGTTTGCCATGACTATGTCATTTGGCAAACGGCTCTGATACACTTTATTAGGGAGTGCAAACGGGCATTTCCCAAGCGGAGCCTGAATGGCTGGGACGGGCTTTCAGACTGTTCCAGCTTGGTGGCTCTAAGACTGTTCCACTTGTTCCTGATTGGTGGCTCTCAGACAATTACATTTGTTCCAGCTTGGTGTCTTTCAGACTGTTCCACTTGTTTCAGCTTGGTGGCTTTCAGACTGTTCTACTTGTTTAAGATTGGTGGCTTTCAGACTGTTCTACTTGTTTAAGATTGGTGGCTTTCAGACTGTTCTACTTGTTTCAGATTGGTGGCTTTCAGACTGTTCTACTTGTTTCAGATTGGTGGCTTTCAGACTGTTCTATTTGTTCCAGCTTGGTGGCTTTCAGGTTGTTACACATGTTCCAGCTTGGTGGCTCTCAGACAATTACATTTGTTCCAGCTTGGTGGCTTTCAATCTGTTACACTTGTTCCAGCTTGGTGTTTTTCAGACTTACACGTGTTCCAGCTTGGTGGTTTTCAGACTGTTCCACTTGTTCCAGCTTGGTGGCTTTCAGACTGTTCTATTTGTTCCAGCTTGGTGGCTTTCAGGTTGTTACACATGTTCCAGCTTGGTGGCCCCTAGACCATTCACTTGTTCCAGCTTGGTGGCCCTTAGACCATTCACTTGTTCCAGCTTGGTGGCCCTTAGACCATTCACTTGTTCCAGCTTGGTGGCCCCTAGACCATTCACTTGTTCCAGCTTGGTGGCCCTTAGACCATTCACTTGTTCCAGCTTGGTGGCCCTTAGACCATTCAATTGTTCCAGCTTGGTGGCCTTTAGACCATTCACTTGTTCCAGCTTGGTGGCCCTTAGACCATTCAATTGTTCCAGCTTGGTGGCCCCTAGACCATTCACTTGTTCCAGCTTGGTGGCCCTTAGACCATTCACTTGTTCCAGCTTGGTGGCCCTTAGACCATTCACTTGTTCCAGCTTGGTGGCCCTTAGACCATTCAATTGTTCCAGCTTGGTGGCCCCTAGACCATTCACTTGTTCCAGCTTGGTGGCCCCTAGACCATTCACTTGTTCCAGCTTGGTGGCCCTTAGACCATTCACTTGTTCCAGCTTGGTGGCCCTTAGACCATTCACTTGTCCCAGCTTGGTGGCCCTTAGACCATTCAATTGTTCCAGCTTGGTGGCCTTTAGCCCATTCAATTGTTCCAGCTTGGTGGCTTTTCAGACCATTCACTTGTTCCAGCTTGGTAGCCCTTAGACCATTCACTTGTTCCAGCTTGGTAGCCCTTAGACCATTCACTTGTTCCAGCTTGGTGGCTTTTCAGACCATTCACTTGTTTCAGCTTGGTAGCCCTTAGACCATTCACTTGTTCCAGCTTGGTGGCCCTTAGACCATTCACTTGTTCCAGCTTGGTGGCCCCTAGACCATTCACTTGTTCCAGCTTGGTGGCCCTTAGACCATTCAATTGTTCCAGCTTGGTGGCCCCTAGACCATTCACTTGTTCCAGCTTGGTGGCCCCTAGACCATTCACTTGTTCCAGCTTGGTGGCCCTTAGACCATTCACTTGTTCCAGCTTGGTGGCCCTTAGACCATTCACTTGTTCCAGCTTGGTGGCTTTTAGACTGTTCTACTTGTTCCAGCTTGGTTGCTCTCAGACTGCTGTTGGAGGAAGGTTGCACAGTGGTCTGGCTGCTGACAGACTTTAGATGAAGGCATCCCTCGTGTTTGTCACACAATTTGCATCTATGTTCTTCAAGGGCTATCCCTGACTCTCAGTATAAGGGACAGGCAGTTCAGTTCTCATCACATTCAAACCAACCTAGTTCCTAGGAGTGGCCTCTGTATTGTTTCATTTTCAGGTTAGGAGACTAATCACTGACCATGAGGAAAAAGTGGGTGAAAGAAACCCCTGATGCTGGGAAAAGCTGCTTCTGGAGTTTAATTTATTATTGATTGTTGCTGTGACGGTTGTACTGAGTTGTTCAAGCTTTGTCCTGAATACTGACCGGTCCTCTTTGTTGTCGCCACAGTTTGTAAGACCTGTATTGTGCGTTATCTGGAGACGAGCAAATACTGCCCGATCTGCGATGTCCAGGTGCACAAGACTCGACCCCTCCTCAATATAAGGTAAGACCCTTCCCCTGAATATAATGTATATCTGGCTATATATCTGAATGCTGCTCAGCCTCATTGTTCTCCTGGAAATCAGCCAGCAGTGGTCAAAGTCCTCTCTGTTTCCTTTTCCAGGGCAGACAAAACCCTTCAGGACATTGTGTACAAGCTGGTGCCAGGGCTCTTTAAAAGTAAGTATGAGCTCCCTATTGATCCTTTTCACTCCAGACCTGACCCAGCCTCCACCTAACCTTTCCCTCCTCCTCCTTCTTACTTGTAGATGAAATGAAACGTCGGAGAGACTTCTATGCAGATCACCCCACTGCAGCCGGTAAGATCAGCCTCAGCCTCATTACATCAGTTGGTCTCCTATAGGGGAAACCTATAGGGGACAAAATTCAGAGACTCCTCAAAGCACTACAAGACTTTGTTTCATGTAGATGTGTTTGTGCTAGTGCACTGCTTAATTGTTAATTCAACTACCTCTCTGTGTGCCACTGGTCTAAGGGCTAGCACTGCTGAAAAACCCTGGCTGACCTACCGGTATTTTCAGGTGGAGCCTCAAGAAAGGTCACAACCCTAAAGGGATGTGATTTGGCCACCCCACCCCACAGCAGAATATGCCCTGTTAGATATAGATGTAAGCAGGCCCAAATTGAAAGTAATACCATTCATTGGCTTCCAAAGACGGAAAAGTCAAAACTTTTAGGATTCTTTTTCAGGACGCAGGAGAGCACATGTAATGAGACCAGGTGAGGCATCTGCCTCAGGCAGCACCGTCTAGTACAGGGGTCCCCAACCTTTCTTACACGAGAGCCACATTGAACACCGAGAGGTGTTTAGAAGCCATGTACATCATAAATAGATAATAGAAGCCATAAAACTCTTCTGGAGCAGGAACGTGTTCTAAAAGACAATGCCATAGGGTAATGCAAAAGTATTAGACTTGACAGTTTAAAGTGGAAGTCCAGTCAATGGGTAACTTCTGCCCTGCCACCCTCCCCTGGCACTGAGGCAGGACGTGGGGTTACAAAGAAGAAAAAATCCTCACCTTGCCCGCAGTCCAGTGCCGTTCTCCCCGCGCTGCCATCTTCAAGTGAATGGGCTAGCAAGAGCGTGCACATTGCGGGGGATGTCGCTTAGTATCTTTCTGTGTAGCAGCCCCACAGACCCCGGAGAATGGCTCTGGACCCCAGTTGAGGTGAGGGTTTTTTTTTATTTGTAGCCCCCGTCTCAGCTCCAGGGGAGGGTGGCAGGTTGGGGAAGTTACCCCATGACTAGACTTCCACTTTAAGTGTGCACATCAACCTGTCCTGTCCCAATGAAAAAGTTGCCCAATTGAGCGGATCCCCAAACCTTTAAATAAAACCTTAGGCTTGCAGAGTCCCCCCCCCCCCCCCCCCCCAGGGCATAGCTTTATGAGATGCCTCACAACCTAATAACTCATAGGAAGCCTCAAAATGGGCTTCTAATACTCACAATGGTTGGACCTGCCTATTGGCCACAGCAGCATTCTCCTTTGGCAACCAACTGGGTTTGCCCTCGGCTCCATGTATTCTCCAGCCTCAACAGTGTCACATCCACAAATGTTCTTGCAAAACAACTGGGTCCTGAGCCACAGATTGGGGGCTCCTGATCTATTCCGGAGGAAAGTGGGGTGTGGCAATCGCTGGACTGATTTTTTTTATTTCGGGCATTGGTAGTTCAGTTGGGATCGGGACCCCGCTGCACACTTTTTTAATACAGTCAATCATTGGTGGTTCCCATTGAGAAGATGTAGCCTCACCTCCTGTTTGTTCAGTGAACAGAAAAGCCATCAGTGTCAATAGGGTCCAGAACAACATATGGGCTTCTTCTATCTACTAGCTTGCTTCACTCTGGTCCTTCTGACACCCATAGGTTTTCTGTTAGATTTATGTATCTCCTCAGTGGGGTCACAGGCCATCATCACTCTTTTTAACACAAAGAGAAAACAAACGGTTGGAGCTCAGTATTTTAGTTCACCATTTTCAAGAGGAAAAAAACCCAAGAATCCTACTCTCTTGCATTTTGTTCCTCTCTGATTTTGGATGCCCTGCTGTGTGTATCCACCTGCATTCACCTGGTTCTCACATGGGCCACGCAACCAATTCAGGTTTCCTTTGGTGCTCTATGCTCTGTGCAGACTAGGAAATCTGCATAGATAGGAAAACAACCCCCCAAGATTCCTAGGAGTCTTATAGACTTGAGGGGTGTTTTGTTCCTTTTTATGTCTGGCTGGCAAATTCATCAATACAGTCAGCTTAATTTAAACAATAAAGGATTTTGCAATATCGTGGCTAAAATCAAAACAGAACCAGGTGCAGGCTTGGACTGGCCCACAGAGTTACTAGGAAATCCCCCTAGAGTCCCCCTGGTCCCTTTGAGGGCCTTCATCACCAAAACCTGAACCTATGTATAGCTTATTCGTGGCCTCCCAAGTGCACACACAGCGACAATACAGTCTGGCATAATGTTTCATGAGTTTCTGAGGCCTGAATGTAAGCCGGTAATACTTGCATTGGGGAGGCCGATTCATTAATAGCGGCAGGTAGCGACAGTTGAGCGACTGTAGCAGTATTTTCACAGCGCCCGCTAGTAGTCGCTGTGCTTGGCCGTTGTTCAGTTGTTGATAGCGACTGAGTCGGTGTGCAGTAATGTTGAATACAAGGTGACGAGTCGCTATTTGACAGGTTCCGCGATGTATGGGTGCGCATGATAGCGACTGGTCAGAGCGACCGGCTCCCACCATATTCATCAAAAAATCATGCTCAAAAAATTCAAGCGCTGTGAAATGCATGTTTAAACCCCAGAGCGATGGCGGCGATGTGTTAAAAGTAGTTTTTTAACCCCCAAACCACCATATTTTTGGAAACCCAAAGAAATTTTTTTTTAAAAGAATTTAGTAATATGAATACAATAATATCAGACCTGTAAAATCAATTCTGCACAAATTTTTTTTTTTTTTTACCTTAAAAAAATTATCTAACATTGCAGAAGTGGTCACAGAATTTTTCACATAAAAAAAAAAAAAACATTAATAACAATTAATTATTAATATTTAAAGATTGTTCCATTGAAATGCATTGGAGAGCGCCAGGTAGCGAGAGGTCATACCTGTCGCTGTTCAAGGTCGGACGCTAGCGCTGTGGGCTGAGGCTGGAATAATGATGAATGAGTGGCTATATGGCGCTATCTCAGTCGCTAAGCAGGATCGGCTTGATAAATGTGTGATTGTGGTGGGGAGCCGGCGTTCTCGTGGCGGGGCCAGTCATTACCAGTCGCTATTTCTTCATAAATAAGGGCCTAAGTGTGGGGTGGGCCCAGAGCCAGTTCTACTAGTGAGTCCAAGACATTCCAGTGACAGCTGTTTCAATTTTGCACCATTCATAATAATAAGAATACTCTATATTTATATAGCGCCAACATATTCAGCGGTGCTTTACTATAGGATGGCTCATTTACAGTTTAATAAATAATAATAATAAACATGTCAGCAATTAAAACAAGCTTACAGTCTAAGAGATGCTCCACTATTCTATGCAATGGCTGCTCAAAAGGATAACTGAGCTTGACTGGTATAGGGGGATGATGATGATCCTTCTGTTCAGCCCACAAGAGTAAGCCGTGTCTCCCATTTTGTGATGTCAGGGCATTGGGTATATATAGAAAAGAGACAGCTTGGAGTCTTTTAACTTGTCTAATTTAAAACATCTATGGTTTTACATCCTGTTAGCAGCAATGGTAGTACCAGTCAGAGGTTTCCTATAAGGTTCTATGCCCTTGGGGAGTAATTGCAGGCTGACTATGTGTTATTAATGGACCTTCTGTTTCTATCAGCGGCCAATGGCTCCAATGAAGACAGGGGAGAGGTGGCAGATGAGGACAAGAGGATCATCACAGATGACGAGATCATCAGCCTCTCCATAGAGTTCTTTGATCAGAACAGGTAAGTCCCTTCCAGGATAGTAAATGAGCACCAAAGATGACTAATGCAACTGATAACAATTGAAGTCACAAGAAACTAATGTTAATGTGTGTTTGTAGAATGGATTGCAAAGGAAATAAAGAGAAGGACAAATCAAAAGAAGAGGTAAGTGAGCAGTGGCGTATAATGTAGATGGTGATACATACTAACTGGCAGGACTGTGATACAATGTAACTGCCTTTTGTAACTCTTCCCATGTGTCAATATTGTACAATGTTCTAATGTTGCTATTTACCGAAAGAAAAATGTTCTGCCAGCAATTGGTTTAAATTGGATGTCCAGTTTTTAAATTGGACCAAAACCTACGCCGATCGACACGGGAATCTTATCGAATCCCTCCCCTCGGGCCATCCAGGATCGGGATGCCCCGCTGTGTGAAACCCCCCAGGTCGCCCCATACACTTACCTTGTTTCCCAGTCCAATGGCGCATGCGAGAGCCGTGGCCGGATCCCCGCTATCCCTTCTAGCATTTGTGAATGGCTGACATGGGCACGCTCCCTGTTAAAAGGTAGCAGGGGATGCAGCCGACGGCGCGCTCAGGGCAGCTGGCCTTAGACGAAGGCTTAGACAACATGACGTCAGCTGGAGGTCTGAGCGCACTGATTGGACGAGTGGCCGCGCATGCACCATAGGACCAGGATGAGGTGAGTTGGCATCGGCGATCTGGGGGGTTTCACACAGCAGGGCACCCCTAATCGGGGAAAGAACCAAAACCCAGGATAGTCAAAATCCTGGGTTTTGGTCCACTTTAAGCCAAAAAAACGACTTACTTGCCTGCTACCCAACACAGTTCCCCCACTGTGCGCTACAGTGGGCATCTTGGAGCCATCTTGGAGAGGCTGCACTGTGTGGGATCCTCTGTGCATTCTCTGTGCCAATGCAGCTTATGCAACAACGACAGCTATGGACCCCCCCTCCTGGCTCAGCACCAGGGGGAGGAGGCAAGGGCATGAGGTTTGAAAACAGCTTGTAGAATCTCTTACCCCACATATATATACATAAGCCTAGGGGTCATGATTTCCTGTGCTGGGCCCCAAGTGTGATTTCCTATAATGGGCCCCAAGAATAATTTTCACTGATGGGCCCTCAGAGTGATTTCCTCTGGTGGGCCCAAGAATGATTTCCTTAGGTGAGCCCCAAGGATGGTTTCCTCTGGTGGGCCTAAGGTGCTTCAGTGCCTGGACAAGTAACATAGTAACTAACACGGGCTATTTTGTGGCATTGGCCACACTGCCGAGCAGCAGCTGATGATGAGTTTTCCTCTCCTTCCAGGCTAATGATAAGAGATACCTGCGCTGTCCTGCTGCCATGACTGTGATGCACCTACGGAAGTTCCTAAGAAGTAAAATGGATATCCCCAATGCCTTCCAGGTAAGGGGGTACCAGCTGGTCTTAGAGTACTTTTGAGGCCTTGATATATCGGCTCAGTGCTGAACTAATCCAGTCTCTGGTCCTGATTATACACTTTATATTCCAGCTGCCATTTGAGGGGAGCATGCAAACGGGGAATGAGGGGTTAAAATACTCTTGTTTCTATAATGGCAGTGACCTCTATTGTATTTGTGTTGCATACAGATCGATGTGATGTATGAGGAGGAGGCTCTGAAAGACTATTACACGTTAATGGACATCGCCTACATCTACACGTGGAGGAGGGTAAGCATCTGCCTCCGTGACCATCAACCCACCCATCTAAGGTGACACTTGGGACACTACCTCCAGCAGGGGTGAGGCTAGCCTCTCTGCTGCCTGAGGTGACCTCCCCAACTTATCAACTAGTACATCTACCTGGATATCAAATAGGATTTCAATAATTGGTGGCCACTGAACCACCGAACATTAAGGGCTTGGTTTATCAAGTGCCACATAAGTGTTCATGAAAACATTTATTCATTTTTGTGACCCTCAGCACAGGCAAAACTGTTGGGAATTGAGAGGCCTCTGCCTGTACAAGCAGACTTGAAATCTTTGCCCGGTTGAGTGTATGTTTTATGTGCCCCTGGTTACACTAGCTGCCAGAATAATGTTAAATATATGTTGCAATTATAGCCTATGTAGCAACAATGTTAAAAGCAGGGCTGTGGAGTCGGTAGATAAATGTTCCGACTCCGACTCCGACTCCTCTGTATTAATATGTGAACTTGAAGGAAAGAAAGGCAACATACATGTCATTACTTCTAGCAGAGAGAGGTAGTTGGGCAGAAGCTGCCTTCTCCTTTCTGTGTGCTGATCTTCTGCTGAAGATAGGGCAGTGGGAGGATCCAGAAAGGGGCCTTTATTATAAAACATGATTTCCCTAGTAGAATCCCATAGTCATGTTTAAAGTTTAAGCTAACAATCGAAGTTTACAAGTTTTTATAGCCTTTTGCTGAATGACAGCAGTTTTGCCAATGGTACAGCTTCAGTCTTGAACTATTGATCCTCCATTCCCTTCACTTATACAAGTGTCTCTAGTCCTGCAAAAAACATATTTACTTAATCCCTTATCAGTGAGAGGCGAGGTTACCCATGGGTTCCCTGTAACAGCAGAACACAACACTATGCAAAGTATAAGTATTGCCGCTTCTAATTGTGCGTTGCGCGCCATATAGTGAAGCACATGAAAAGCACGCTTCTTCACGGTCACTTAACGTGTTCGTTTTGCGGTTACGTGAGGCACTGCATGCATTGGTCTTTATTCTTACAATAGAGAAGTCATTAATTATAACTTTTTGTGAATTGGGACATTTAAACTTGCTAAATCAAAATTTAGTAGGAGTCGGAGTCGGTGCATTGTTTGCCGACTCCGACTCCAGGTACCCAAAATTTCCTCCGACTCCACAGCCCTGGTTAAAAGGCAGCTTGCTATTTGTTAGCAGCACTATGGGGGGCTTGTATTAAAATGACATGATGGCGTGCAGCAGTGCCCCATCCCCTCTCAACCACCAATGCACTAATAACAAAAAAAAGGGCCCAGTTATTGCTGCCCCCACCTTCCTCTGGATAATGTGCCCTCCCCTCTCTATTCCACATTCCACTTTGTCTATTTCTCTCTTGCACATTCCCCATCTTCTCTCTCTCTCTTCCACATTCTCCCCCTCCTCTGTTTCCACATTCCCCCCTCTCTCGTTTTTTCTACATTTCCTATATCTTTCTCTTCCACATTCTCCCCCTCCTCTGTTTCCACATTCCCCCCCCCCCCTCTTGTTTTTTCTACATTTCCTATATCTTTCTCTTCCACATTCTCCCGCTCCTCTACCTTCCACATTCTCTCCTCCTCTCTTTTTTCTACATTTGCTAATTCTCTATCTTTTACACATTTCCTCCTCCTCTCTTTCTTACACAGTCTACCTCCTCTCTCTCTTCCCTGTTTTTCACATTCTCTCCTCTTTCTCTTTTTCTACTCTCTCTCTCTTTGACATTTTCTGCTCCTCTCTCTCTTAAATATTCTGCCTCCTCTCTCTTTCAAATCTGCTCTTTATCTTCCACATCCCCTCCTCCTCTCTTTTTTTCTATTCTCTCTTTCACATTTCCCCTACTCTCTTTCTTCCACATTCTCCCTCCTCTCTCTTCCACATTCTCCCCCTCCTCTCTCTCTTCCACATTCTCCCTCCTCTCTCTTCCACATTCTCCCTCCTCTCTCTTCCACATTCTCCCCCTCCTCTCTATCTTCCACATTTTCCCCCTCCTCTCTATCTTCCACATTCTCCCCCTCCTCTCTATCTTCCACATTCTCCCTCCTCTCTCTCTTCCACATTCTCCCCCTCCTCTCTATCTTCCACATTCTCCCTCCTCTCTCTCTTCCACATTCTCCCCCTCCTCTCTATCTTCCACATTCTCCCCCTCCTCTCTATCTTCCACATTCTCCCCCTCCTCTCTATCTTCCACATTCTCCCCCTCCTCTGTCTTTCCACATTCTCCCCCTCCTCTGTCTTTCCACATTCTCCCCCTCCTCTCTCTCTTCCACATTCTCCCCCTCCTCTCTCTCTTCCACATTCCCCCCCTCCTCTGTCTTTCCACATTCCTTACTCCTCTCTCTTTTTTCTACATTTCCTATCTCTCTCTTTCACACTTCCTCCTCCATCCCTCTTCTTTTCTCTCTCTTTCACGTTCTCCCTCCCTTCTTACCTCTGCTTTCTCTCTCTCTCTTCCAAATTGCTCCTCTCTATTTTTCTATTATCTCTCTTTTACACATTTCCTCCTGTTTTTCTTTTCCATGTTCCCTCGTTCTGTTATGTCCAGCTTACACCTGCCTTTTTTTTAAATTCATTTTCTTATTTTTATCATGCTACATTTAATTATTTTCCATGTTCCCTCTGTCTGTTTATTCTGCATTACCTCTTTGTACAGCACATGCACATTGGGGAGGGAGCACCACCCTGGCATCTTGCACAAGGCACCTCTTAAAGCGGACCAAATCCCTTGAAAAGCTGATTGGCTGATCTCTAATGTGCCTTTCTGGATGTCTGGGAGCTTAAAGAGAAGCCACGGAATGTGGCAGTGGGTGAAAATGCAGTGGTAGCCCTCAGAAAGGTGAGTTATGTGGGTGATGCATAGGGGAATCCTGAATCGGGATGCCCAGGGACGGCCAGTCGGCCAGCCCTGGAGTCTAAAAGCGGTTTAAAACTGGCCCTGTTCACTTGGAAAGCCTTTGCTGGCCACGCAAACTGCAATCTAATTTTACAAGATCCCATGGGCTTCCCTTTATTTCATAAAAGTTAGATCATTATAATTTAATTGTATATTTTAGTTAGTGGTCTTATACCACAAGGTTTAAGGAGATTGTATCACCAGATTATGTTTGGTTAGCTTGAGACTTAGCAGGGATTTGCAAGTGAGTGAACAACATGACAGCCAAGTAATAGGTATAGGGGAACCACATTACAGGTCCAATTTGTATTTTGGACCTGGATAACCAACCTTTCTTGTCATTTGGGTGCTGATGTGCTTTATGTCTCCCACAGAATGGTCCGCTGCCATTGAAATACCGGGTGAAACCCACCTGTAAGAGGATGAAGATCGGCCACCACCCATCAGATCGATTGAACAACATGAGCGGGGACCTGGAAAGTGACTCCGGCAGTGACAAAACGGGGAGCCCGGCAGGAGGCGCCCCTTCCACCTCCTCCTGCCTGCCCAGCCCGAAAACCCCAGTGCAGTCCCCACACCCACAGTTCCCCCACATCTCCACCACCATCAATGGGATCTCTCCCAGCACCAACCACCAGAACCCCTTTGCCAACAGAGGCAGGAAAATTGCCCTCAATGGATCTTCTGCCATCTCCTCGGGCTGAAGGGCTCAGGGCTGGAGCCCCCATCCCCTCCTGTAGAGACGAGCACCCCAACTTTCTAGATCCCTTCATGCCATTACAAGCTTTATAGATGCTAATCTGTGTGACTCCTGATCGCTTGCTCTGTAGCGGAAGCTCTGCTTGGCCATGGAATCGAGTCGGGGTGGTGTTTTGATCTGGATTTATCGGATTTCCATAACCAATCGGATTTTATGGTGGTTTTAATTCTGTTTTGTGGAAATAGAGAGCATGGCTATGGGGAACCTGGATCTGTGGATAGCAATTTTGGATTAGAAAGTTGTTGGATTACTTTATGGATATATACGTTGCCTCTGGAGCTTCTTCATTGGACTCCCTTTGGCTCTTGGTTGGGAATTTCCTATTATTTTCCTGGATTATTCATATCCTTTGGATGTATGGTGGAATATCTGGCGCGCTACCTGGATTGGCGTTGTGGCAACCTTGGATACTTGGCTGACTGGCTGATTGGCCACCACATTCTTCTTTTTTTTTTTTTTTTTGGAATAATTACTATAAACTGTTCTGTGGACCATGGGAGCTGTATCATCTTCTGGATTCTAAGTGCTTTATCATCCAACAGAAAAAAAAAAAAGGAAAAATACATAGACTCCTCTATGTAGCCATTTCACTGTGAATAGTGATTTATCGTGTTATAGCCTCGATCATTTTTCCACTTCTTTGACGACATACGTCCCCATCGACAGAAAAAGGGACGATCTATGGTTTTATACAGTGTCAGAGGGTCCCATGTTGCTGCACAGAATCGATCAAAAACAGAAAAAGAAAAAAAAGGAGAAACTTTCATTTTTACATTTTTTGTCTATGGAGAAAAAAAAAGCGGGTACTACCGTTTATTTTACTGACTCGTTTAAGTGATTCGCTTTTGTAAGAATCAGTTGGCATTATGCTGGTTGTAAAATGCCATATTGGTATATGACATAAACATGAAGACAGTATTGTATGATATATTTATAAATACTATAATGAAGATTTTGTGTTTTCATGCACACAGAAATGATTGTTTAAATTTCCCCAAGTCTCTTTTTGGGTTGTCCAGCTGCAAATAGCACATTGTTGTTGTTTTTCTACATCTCCGGAATAGTTTTTTGGGGGGGAGGGAGGGGGGTCAATGGGGTTTCCATGAACCCTTTAATATCATATAAGTATGGTACTGCCTTTATATCCGAATTGGAGCATATTACATGTTGGGGAGAGGCATCTCTCTAATTGCTATGTGAAAGCCTTCTGCAGTTGCCCTTAAGGGGGCAGCAATCTGTTCTGGACAGGGGTGCACCTTTAATAAGGCCAGTTGAGGCAGCTGCATCAGGCAGAACCATCTAGAGGGGGCAGCAGTCACTGGACCTGCTTTTACTTTTATTTTTACTAGGTTACCGGTGGTTCAGCAGGGATTGTGGAACCACTGCATGTCACCATGTTGTTTTTTAATGCATCCAATCATTGGATTATTAAAAAAAAAAAAAAACATGACTACAGGTAGGTTACTATATGAAAAGGCAGGTGGGGGCTCTCTATATTTTGCATCAGGCAGCAGAGAAACTAGCTTCACCCCTAGCTCTGGCCAGTATGTCCACTGTGTTTGCCAGTGTGTTCCTTCTGCTGGTCAAGGTGTCTCCCGCGTTGGCTAATGTGTCTCCCGTGTTGGCTAATGTGTTGCCTCTGCTGGCCAATGTGTCCCCTGTGTTGGCTAATCTATCCCCCGTGTTGGCCAATATGTCTCCTGTGTTGACCAATGTGTCTCCTGTGTTGACCAATGTGTCTCCTGTGTTGGCCAATGTGCCCTCTGTGTTGGCCAATGTGCCCTCTGTGTTGGCCAATGTGCCCCCTGTGTTGGCCAATGTGCCCCCCTCTGTTGGGCAGTGTGCCTCCTCTGTTGGGCAGTGTGCCTCCTCTGTTGGGCAGTGTGCCTCCTCTGTTGGGCAGTGTGCCTCCTCTGTTGGGCAGTGTGCCTCCTCTGTTGGGCAGTGTGCCTCCTCTGTTGGGCAGTGTACCCCCCTCTGCTGGCCAATGTGTTTCCTGTGTTGGCCAGTGTGTTCCCTCCTCTGGCCATCGTGTCCCCTGTGCTGGTCAATGTTTCTGGCCCTTGCCTGGATGGCATATGCATTGATTCATTTCTGAAAGCAGGTAGGCACCCCAAAAATCATTATTTTGACCTTTTTATTATCCTTTTATCTCGTTGTCCTCCTCCCCCATTCACGTTTATTCTTTAAGAATAATTCATGTTTGTACTTAAAGGAAAAAAAAATTGTGGCTAATCATTTCATTGTCTGAAGTCTGCAAAAGAAGCACAAATCTAAAGGCTTTGTCTTGCTTATAGTCATTAAATCATTACTTTTGCATATAAATTTGGCTGCTTTTTGTTTCATTGATGCCTATGAGGCAAGCTCAGACGAAGGGGACCATCCGGCTGGCTACCAATGCTTCTATATTATTAAAAGTATGCTGGGGGCCCGGATATGTCTTGGCCAGGAGCAGACTGGGGCCAAACGTCAGCCTGGGAATTTAAAGGCCATGACCAGCCCTTGATCTCCTTAGCTACACCCCAAGGAGCTTCTCAGCCAATCAAAGAGTCTGTTTATGAGCTTATGCTAAAGCATTGCAGGAACCGATCAGAAGAAGTGGTGGGGGGGGGGGGGGTATGTGAAGTAATGGTGCTAAAGATTTAGTATTCTATGGACAGGTATTGTGGCCGGGGTAGCTATGGACCCACAGTCATGATGTTGAGGCTATTGCATTGCAGGGGCAGAAAATATGCATTCGTCTTGCAGGGTGTTACAATGGGCCAGGTATGGGGAGAGCGACTCGGGGTAACTTGAGAAGTAGTGTTATGGAGGGGAGTGTTAGAAGAAGACGTTTATAGGTTCTGGGTAAGGTGGGCTGCAAGGTGGAGGCTACACCCAACCCAAGTAGGCCTAAGGCCATTCAGCCCACAGAGGATTTCCTTGTGTTTCCTATGACCAGTCCACCCCTGATCTTGGTCTAATGTCCATTCACCTACCGGTATTTCACATATATTTCTGAAGGTCCTGATTTGCCATTTCACTTTCTTAAAGCGGACCTTCACTCTGAATAAGAGTCTATCTTATATGTTTCCCACACCCTGTACATACAGATTGTCCACATTAAAAATCATCCTACCTGCATCTACTGCATGTTATGAGCCTTTAAACATCCAAGATGGCGGCTTATGGAAGCCGCCATCTTATCAGGCAGCCTGCAAACAGGAAGTGCCTCCTGACTGTGCTGCTCTGCATTCTGGGACTGCTGACCTTTACCTGACCCCAGCTCTGCTCCGTCTGAGCAAAGCACAGCTATAACCCGCCCCCCTGTACCTTATCCCACTCTCCTCTGCTCAGTAAGTGTGATGCTTCTGAGTCAAGATGGCGGCGCCCGTATCCTAAATTCCTGAACAGAGTTGCAGCCCAGTGGGGGAAAGAATAATAAGTTAGTGACTAAAAACATAAAATATATTAATTTTAGATGCTGGGGAACCGTTTTTTAAGAGTTTGGGCTTTTCATTAAATCATGGTGAAGGTCCGGTTTAAGTTTATTACTCCAGATAAAGTATAAAAAGGGTTAATTGTAATCAATTATACGTTATATACCTCTTCCATCCTCTTCCGTCTGCAATGTTACCTATGGTCAGTTGCTAAAATGTGGAGTAAGGTACTAGGGGAGCTTCTCTACCTGAACATCTGGCTCACACTGGCCCACCAGGTCAGTAGTCCCAGTGGGCCCTTGAACACAGGATCCCTTTGGGGGCTCACATCCAGGAAAAGGACCCCTGATCTGGGTGCTTAGGTTTGCATATAGCCTCAACCCCTGAGAATTAAATGGCCAGTAAACATTTGCACAATATCTGTGCACATGAGCCCTAAAAATAAGCAGTTAATATTTTCATGCAACTGTAGGGTGATCCCTGAGAGTCCAATCTGGGCTGACACTGCTGGACATCCATGTGCAGATTTTGTAACATTCCTTTGGCACTGGATTGGGTAGTAGGGTGTAGTGGTTCTCCAAACTTTAGTAAATAACTCTTCTGGTATCAGTTATGTCAAAATGTCCCAGAGGTACTTGATCGGCTATCCCTGGGGAGATTCCAGGGTGCGGCCAAACAGGTAGCCCTGGGGCATCAATATTTGGTGGTTGTTAAAGTGGACCTAAACCCGCGACAGATGGCTCTGCTTCCTGTCCCCCAGGGCATCCCGAAACTGAGATCCTACTGTACAGAGTGGAAGTGTTACATTATGTATATCAGTCGAGTATTTATTTATCTATAGCCAGTCATACAGTAGCATGTAATGTTCCCAGGTGTTTAATTATAGTTGTCCTTTAATAGGCCGCCATTATTTATCAAGGTGTGTTACTTGGCCGGTAAGGGAGGATAATCTAGGCTGACAGACCTGCTTCTGGGTACAGCCTGCTGTCATGTGTATACAATATTTCATTTTATTTAATTTTTTTATTATAGCACCATCGTCTTCACTGGTGAACCAATTCTAGACAGAACAGATACAAAGACTATACAAGCTGGATACAAAAGATTACAAAGTGAATACTCTAAAGACAAGACACAATATTATAGAGAACTGCCCCATGCCAGTTTACAGCCGAAAGGATGAGGGGGGTAATTTAAGAAAGTTTGGGAATATATATGAAACTGGCCAGATTAAGGTCCATGGTACGGAGCAGTTATGGGGGCTCTCCCTCCATCCTCACACCCTTCAGCACCAAATCATTTCCAGTTTAGCACTGCCGGGCCTGGTTAAGGGTGCACCACATGAGACCACAACCATTATGCCCCTGTCAGCCACTTTATACACCTTTTACTCGCTATCAGTCCCTGTATATACTGGTTTGCCCCAATCCAGTCACTTCTTTCCTAGGTGAGCAGCTCTGAAGTCAGGGGACCCCTATGGTGATCACTGATAATCCCCCTGCTCATCCCTCTACCTGGCACCTGTGACTGCAAATATGCCCTTTGTGTAGGGGGCCCTTGTGTATAGGGGCCCCTTGTGTATAGGGACCCTGGGCAGAGGTGCCTTCCCCATGCCAGCCATAGGCCACTTGTGCTGTTTATTGGGAGAGAATTACATCAATCCCAGTGGCACTGTCACTATCAGCCATCTCAGTGCTCATATCAATGCAGTGAGTGGCGCTTGATAATTAAGGCGCTGCGGGTGGCAATTAACCTTTGAGCCACCGATGACTTTTTAAAGCAGAACAAAACCCAGAGCGGCCAGCCCTGGAATTTAAAAATCCTAAAGATTCCTTGGCCGGCCACTGGCCTTCTCCTGGGGCATCCCAGGTTGGGGTACTCTACTGTGTGAACCCCCTACAAAGCTGTGGTAAACTCTTCTGCTTCCTCACTGATTTAAAGTGGACCAACACCCAGGATTTTGACTATCCTGGGTTTTGGTCCACTTCCCCAGGGCACCCCCTGATCACCCGTTTCAACTCACCTCACCCCGCTCATACGGCGCATGTGTGCCCGCTCTTCCAATCAGCGCGCTTGGAGCCGCTGAGCTATACGCATCAAAGCAATGTCCTATCGCAGAGGCTCAGAGCGCACTGGTGGCCGCATCTTGTGCTTCCCTCTAACAGGGAGCGTGTCCGCGCTGGCCATTCACAAATGGCGGGCACGGGCATGCGCCCTGCTAGAGAGAAGCACGAGATGCGCCCCCGGGGCCTGCGCATGCAGCCGCGGGAGAGTTCCTCGGCTGCAGAGATGCCAGGAATGTTGCCGCAGTCCATGAATGATGCACAAGATCTGCAGGAAAGGTTAGTGTTTTGTGGGTGATTGTGGAGGGTTTACACACCAGGGCATCCCAAATGCCCCAGGGCCAGCCACTGGCTTTTCCCTGGGGCATCCCCTACACTGTATGAAACCCCCCAGGGTGCCCGTAAACATACCTTTCCCTGCTCCAATGGTGCATGCGCATGCTTTTGTCCAATCAGAGCATTTTGCCTTTGGGTTTACAATAGGGAGCAAGCATTGTCACATCCCCTGCACCCCTGGCCGCGTGCTCGCTCTGGTGGCCGCATCTTGTGCTTCCCTCTAACAGGGATCGTGTCCGCGCTGGCCATTCACAAATGGCCGGCACGGGCATGCGCCCTGCTAGAGAGAAGCACGAGATGCGCCCGCGGCCTGCGCATGCGCTGTTGGACCAGGTAAGGTAAGGTTTGCGGGTATCCTGAGGGGTTTCACACAGCGGGACATCCCGATTTTGGATGCCCCGCGTGGAGGGATTGGATTGGATCGGCCGATCTGGCTGGGTGTTGGTCCACTTTAAGCATCGGGTCAATGCATTCCTGCATGTTTGTGCTGTGAGCACGCTCCTGTCCCCATCCATAAGCACCCAGTGGGGTACTCCTGTATACATGTCATATTAAATATATATATATATATATATATATATATATATATATATATATATATATATAAAATCTGATACTCTCTGTCAGTTCAGTGACCCACAAATGTTGGCTCTGGAAACATAGGTGTGTTGTATTCTTTTGTAACATGTGCTGAGACAATCATTTTTTCATTTGTGTTGAAATGGTTTTCAAGTCCAGGACCATAACGGCTGCACAGGATTTATTATACAACTGTCAGGGGTGGAGGGTAGGTCTGCTGACTGCTGGTGAGGGAGCTCATTAATATTCACACCTCTCTGGTCAGTTGAAGAATGAGTTCAGGCAGATGGATGGAAGATCTGACCCAGTATCTATTGGTTTTGCCTCCTCATTTGTTCTCCTCCACCTTATTTATCAGATTTGTGCTCACTTGGCATCATTTAGAGTCTCTGCTGTTTCAGTCTTACTGTATGAGCCTTAACAGGGCCCCATTTAATGTTCAAGGTCGGATTAAGTGAGGTGGAGGCCCCAGATACAGTATTTTTGTTCATTTAAAATAACAGCCCAGCCATGTAACTGGTGGTTGTCTGGCTCCTGTCTACTTACTGGAACATCAGATGGAGTCCCATGTGCCACCCTTGTGCGGGTGCGTGCTGCTCAGGAACTCTGCCATTCTGGGCGGGGGGGGGGGGGGGGGTAGTCGCCCAGCTGGTCCAGCAGAAAACAGTTCCCTGCATTGAGCTGCCAGCGGCTGTGCTTGGTGGCTTATGTGCAGTGACAGCTCTGCACCCATCACTGTAGCGTTGCTGATGGCGGCTTTGCTGCTCTGGACTCTCCGTCCTTCCCTGTGGTGGCTTTGGCTGCAGGTTTGCAAGATCAAAAAAGGCTTTCCCAGGTGCTGGGGGGCCACTGCCGCCGATAGCTTTGTTGCTGGCCCCCCGGCCCGTCAGACCAAAGACTGAAAAGCCTCCTGGACCAGACCATAACCCAAAGGTTGGTGGAGGCCCCCTTTGCAAAGCAAGTGGTGGAGGCCCCGGGGCGTATGAGAGAGGCGCAAGGGGCGTGGGCCCCTTGCGCCTCTCTCATAATTCGGCCCTGGCCCAATCAAATTTAGTTAAACCCCTGCCCGAAACCCATTTTAGCCAACTCTAATGTCTGGTATATGTGATTCCTTGTCCTATGGGCATCGTGATTTGGGATGTTTCCCAAGGTGAAAACCTCTGGTTTCCCCTTTAAAATCATCCCACAGCACATATGCGGGCTGTGCTGGCTGGGGATTGGGGACACTGCGGCTGCTTTAGAGTGCAGCAAAGCTTTGCCATACCTGTAATTCATAAATCAGGATGCCTCTAGGGAAATCTCTTAAAGTGGACCAAAACACAGGATTTTCATGGTTTTGCTGCCTGTTCCTATGGCACCCTGATTTGGGATGCCCTACTGTGTGAAACCCCCTGGGATCAACCTAAAAAATTGCCTCTCCACTTGGTCCTCTCATTGAATCAGTGCGGCATGTCCTGCATAAACAAGGAGTGGCCGCATCCCCGGGCTCCCTGTAATCTGCAGCACACTCCCTTCCCAAACCTACCCGGGCGTGGGAGAGTTCCTCGGCTGCAGAGATGCCAGGAATGTTGCCGCAGTCCGTGAATGATGCACAATATCTGCAGGAAAGGTTAGTGTTTTGTGGGTGATTGTGGAGGGTTTACACACCAGGGCATCCCAAATGCCCCAGGGCCAGCCACTGGCTTTTCCCTGGGGCATCCCCTACACTGTATGAAACCCCCCAGGGTGCCCGTAAACATACCTTTCCCTGCTCCAATGGTGCATGCGCATGCTTTTGTCCAATCAGAGCATTTTGCCTTTGGGTTTACAATAGGGAACAAGCATTGTCACATCCCCTGCACCACTGGCCGCGTGCGCGCTCTCGCCCAAGTAATCAGATAGGCTGGGACAGGAGTGTGCACAAGGCTGGGGAGACGGGGGTTGCGGCAGAGCCCTTTCCCAAAAGGAAGTAAACACCGATCAAAGGACCAAAACCAAGGATAGTCAAAAATCCTGGGTTTTGGTCCACTTTAAAAGACTGTAGGCATCATCCCGATTCTTTCACAGGACTATTTCAGACACCCAATGAAGAATGTCCAGCTACTTCAAATGTATGTACAGGATTCTTGGTGAATCAGCCGGAGTAGGTATGGTTGTGGTCCCCCCTCATGGATGGTATAAGCTTTCTCCTGATCCTTCAGCAGGACTATTCCAGACAGTGCTTACACAGCCAGGGCTGGTTATAGGCCTGGGCAAGCAGTGCCATCACCCTGGGTGCCAGAAAGTCAGGGGCTGCCAAGCCAACAAGTACTTTAAATTTTGCCTGCATGTCCTAGGAGAGTGTGTGTGGACAATGGAGGTAAGACACTAA
The DNA here is from genome assembly GCA_027917425.1 of Gastrophryne carolinensis. NCBI lineage: Eukaryota > Metazoa > Chordata > Amphibia > Anura > Microhylidae > Gastrophryne > Gastrophryne carolinensis. The sequence goes on along the minus strand of CM051239.1, from coordinate 41,293,601 downwards.
CAGGAGCAGAGTGTGGCTGGGAAACATGCCGTCATAGCAACCCCAGCTCCTGCATTCTGCTTCCTGTCCTCCATGGTCAACGCTAGTGACATAAGCTATCTTGTGACACTTTTGTGGCCTGTCTGAGATGCAGATGATGGGCAGCAGAATGCAGGAGCCAGGGTGAGTATAAGAGCCTGCTTCCCGACCTTTACTCTTCTCCGGTCAGAGCCACATCTCTCTCTCAGTGGAGGGATCCACTTGTATTCTGCTGCTAAATGTTTGGGTCTGGGGGGTCTGCTAGGACTCTTATTCATTATTAGGTGTGTGGTGTGCCGGGGAGTAGCTAGGGGGGAGCAGGGGGGTACGTGTCCTGGGTGCAGCAGGTCAGGGGGAGCACAAGGGGGGCCTGAGAACAGGTGGGAGCACCATATTGAATATTTGCCCCAGGTGCCAGAAAGCCTAGCTACTCCTCTGGTGGTGTGGTCCTGGCTACTATGTTGGGAGGAGACTTCTTTACTCATCTTGTTATTTAGCTTATAAACTGCCTTTTACACAGCCAATGAAGAATGTCCAACTAAATGTAT
>CM051239.1:40905535-41288035 GCA_027917425.1 Gastrophryne carolinensis | reverse complement strand
CGAGTGTGTACCGCAAGCCGGGTGTCCTTCCTCTTTTAAGGCAACAGAAAATATACCCCCCCCCCCCCCCACACTCATTTCGTAGCACAAAGCCGATTCTTTCTTACGTGCAGGTTGCCTGCAGCAGCCATCTTGCGCATGCGCACTGTCTGCATTGTTTACTGCCTGGCGAGGAGGGGGGCAGATAGGGAGAAGAAAGGGGCCATGGATGCCACGCGTCTGCTATGGGAGCGACATGGGCGCTGCTCTGACATATAGACACTGAGGGCTCTGTAGCAGGAAAGCACCTCTCACCCGCCCCCAGATCGACCCCCCTATGGGTCTGTAGCTGGACAATATATGGGGGGGGGGGGGGGGTTGATTGCTAATAAACATCGATTAGATCAGTGCCGACTGCAGCCTTCTGCTAACTGAATCTGGGTATCAATGAGAGATTGTCTGCTTCTAACCTGTGTCCACACAAATAAACTGCGATAGACAGCAGTGGTGTATAGATAACAGCCCTGGCATATACGATGTCATGAAACCATGTCATTGTGATTGATTGCTTCAGCAGGGACAACACTTGGACACAAGTAGGTAATGATGAAAAAAATCCTAAATATTGTATAAAAGTCTAAGCTTATACCTATAGGCTGGGCTATTAATTCAATAGATGCAGCTAGACTGGATGTATAAAGGGACATGATACATAAAGAACATAATTGTGCCCAAAGATTGGTTAATAGATTGATTTAGCACTGGGTGGGTGGATTTGCTGACATTATAATAGGTAGTAATCGATAAGGATAAATAGATGGATAGATAGATAGATAGATAGATAGATAGATAGATAGATAGATAGATGAATACATACATAAAGACAGACAAACAAGCCATAGATAAATATATACATAAATAGATACATACATAACTGTATAGATAGATACTTACATAAATAGTTACATAGATAGATACAATAAATCAAAAGTAGAATATAATTGTGTGTATTTGTGTGTATATATAGAATATCAATATCTCCTATTAATATCTAGATAGCTAAATTGGTTGGGCGGATATGGGGGGGGGGGGGGGGCGAGCAGCCAGAGATAGATAGATAGATAGAATAATTGTCATTGTCTCCACAGACTGAATGATTTATTAAGCAGGGACAATGGTGGAATGGAATAGATAGATTTAGGGACAGGGTAGTAGATAGTGATAGATAACACCTAAATAATATGTATGTAAGTCTATGGTCATAGGCTGGTTTATCAATTCACTTGATTCAGCTAGACTGGGCAGATTAAGGGTCATAGAGAGGGTGGATTTGCTGTCATTATAATAGGTAGTGACATATTGGAATAGATAGATAGAGACATATATGAATAAATAGATCGATTTAGACTGGCAAGGCATAGATGGATAGATAGATAGATAGTAAGGAGTGATAGATAAAAATGCTTTCCAGGTAAATTTCAAATATAATTTTATAGTAATATTGTATTAGGTAGTGATCGCTAGATTAAATGATCTAGAGGGATAGTTAGATAGATGGATAGATAGATAGTTAGATAGAATGATAATGATAGATAAGACAATTTCCAAGTACATATAGAAGACAGGATAACAGGAGATAAATAGATAGGTTAGGTACATACAGAGTATAACTGTAAATTGATTATATAGATAACTAAATGGACTGGATGGATAAATGGAATGTCTAGTAGGTAGTGACAGATGGTTAAAAAGCATGGGCTTATCTAATGCAAAGTATTTGTGTCCATAGATTGATTGATTCAGAGAGGACAACTATAGGATGGGATGGATAGATACAAGACAGGGTAGTACATAGTGAGAGACAGCAGATATAAATCTATGTCCATAGGCTGGTTTATTAGTTAAATAAAATCAGTTAGACTGGATTGGTAAAAAGAATATTAATTAATTAATATTAAAGAATATAAATGTGTCCATTGAGTAATTGATTCTGTACATAGATACATATGGAGGTTGGATATTATAGTAGGCAGTGATAGGTAGCTAAATGTAACAGATAGATCGATATACAGTTATCAAATAGATGGAGATACAAATGTGCTCATTGAGTGATTTATTATACACACAGGATAAATTAAAACATTGACATGTACATACAGAGCATATCTGTGGCAAGCTATATTTAAAAACCAATGCAATAACATGAAATTACATAATCTATTGATTATTTGATTGATTCTGTAGGAACAATTATAAGATATAGGCGAATATGGGGATTTGTTAATTCAATACATACAGTTAAACTGGGTGAATAATAGAACAGACTACATACAGAATATAAATATGTCCAGACATTGACTGATTTAATATAATGATAAATATAGAGGGTGGGTATATTAATATAATGATAAATAGATAGATAGACAGATAGATAGATAAATAAATAGAGAGATAGATACATTAACAAGTACACATATACTAAAAATGTTCTCTAAAACGTAAAAAGCAGATACATAAAAAAACAAGTGGAGAATTTGGGTTGACTGACTGATAGATAGATAGATAAATAAAGGTACTGATGGTTCAGTAAACCAGGTGAAAGGTCCTATTAAGAATGTAATCATATCAATGGATAGACTGATTAATTCTATAAATAGTTACAGGCTTGGTTGATTTAGGGATTGTATATAATAAGCAGTGAGTAATGATTAATTCACAGAGAGAATATAATAACAGCTATGCATAGAATGACGAATGACTGACTGTAGGTAGATAAACAGGTAAGGGCATTGTGGCTTGTAATAGATAGAAAGATAGATAGATAGATAGATAGATAGATAGATAGATAGATAGATAGATAGAAAAATATGAACATATAGAATACAATTGTAATACAATTGTAAATAATCATTTGTAGGACCTACCTAAAATAAGCAATAACTACCCCAGAGCTTGTACAACATCATATAAAACTCCAATTGCACTCATTTATTAAGTAGACAGAGTGTAAATAAAATGTACATTATAGTACATAGGAAAATGATCAACATACAGAATATAATTATAGACATATTAATGTATTCAGCAAATAGATGACTGTCAAATAGTTGACAGCACAGTAAGCAATAAGCAATTCACAGATTATTTAATACAGTGTGCTCACAGACTAATTCAGCAAATAGATCTATAGATGAGATGGCTATAAGGCAGTATAATAGGTAGTAATGAATGGATAGAACACTTAACATGTACATATAGTATAAGAATGTGTTCACAAACTGTTTAATGCAGTAGATAAATAAATAGAGTGGATTGATATATAGATACTTTAGTAGGCAGTGATGGACAGGGAGAACAGTTGACAGGTATATCTACAGAATGGCATGGTGCCTAAAGACCCTTTGATGGACAGATAAATTCAGTAGACAGATAAACATATAGACAGGGTGGTTACAGTAACAGGATAGTATATGGTGATGGAGAAATGAACATTTCATAGACATGGCCTCCCCATTTTCTGGGCCTTTTACAATCTATATCTTACAGCTGCTCCCACATCCCCCAGCCCTTCATTTTAGACATGCCAGTAAGGTGTTGTGCTATTTTAATGCTCTTTTTTTACCATGAGCTACTTTTTTAGGACTGACCTAAATATGGAGTAAATGCCTCAGAAATTGTACAATATCACATGATAATTCAGGTAATCATTTCCACAGTAACTTAAAATTAAACTAAAGACTCCATATAAAAGAACACAGTTGTCATATTGATTTAAACGAATGCATTGGCACATTGATTTCAGTGTGATTGATCAGATCTAGAAGGGATCACTAGAAAAAGCCAAAAGATGATTTATCTGATCCTTTGTCAGGTTCACCTTGGCCAAGCTTTAAGCCTTGAATTGCAACCTGCTTCTGAGTCTGCTTTTTTACTCAACACACAAGAAAATGTAAAAAATGTATCTAAACAAATCACCTGTACCTGTGACTGGTAGGATATGACAGGTAGGGTGCAGGATTTTTCAGTGAGGTGAGCCCATAGTCCAGGTTCGGCAAGTATGGCTGAACTTTGAATACAAGTTCAATGGGGACCCGAACTTTGGGGATGATTCCACCTCTGGGGGCCCCTTTCACCCCCCACCCACTCAGTTCTGGCACTAGTAGTGTCCTCACTCATGGGATGGGTGGCCATCTTTCTGTGGCCCCACCCGTAGACAATTTAACAGGAATGCCGACCATGACCAGGGACCGGATGGGGGTCAGGTAAGTTGTACAGCAGATTTCTGCTACTGCACCCTTTAGGGTGAGCAGCCCATCAACCAGCTTTTCTGTGTTCGGCCCGAATTCTTAAGAAAATCCCTTTTTGAAAAAATGCTGTGCCTTACCAGTAAAAAAAAAAAAAAGAGTGCAGGTGCAGTTTATTTTTTTAATTTGGAACATTTTCTTTTTTTGGCATATTTTTGCATGTTGAGGAGAAAAGCTGGCTCAGAAGCAGGTTGTAATTCAGGTCCAAAAGCACACTCAAAGTAAGCCTTGCTTCAGCAAATAACTAATATGACCCTCCCTATATTCTTCTCTGGGCTAAAGCCCAGCTGAGTGATGTAAAGGAGAAAGACACATACTGACAGAAGAGCCTCTGACCTAGGGACCTGTCAGGTCTTGACAGTAGTCTATACTAAACTAGAGGGTTAGAATGACTGATTGATTGATTGCGTCGATACATAGACTGGATAGATATATTATCCAGAAGCAAGTAGTGATGAATGCAAAGATCAGTTCAGGTACATAATTTAATTGTGCTGATAGATAGATAGATAGATAGATAGATAGATAGATAGAGGTAGATGTGTATATAAGGATAAATTGCTAAGATAATATAGTTATGAGCTAGACTAGCAGAAAACACACTGGCTACTGTATAGATTCATTGTATGAATATTGAATATAACTATAGTTATAGAAACACTGTAGCGATAGACAGATAGATAGATAGATAGATAGATAGAAAGAAAGATAGATAGATAGATAGATAGATAGATAGATAGATAGATATGGAAGAGATGGATAGATATGAACATTCATAGATTGATAGATATGCATATATATGTGTGTAAACAGATAGATGGATACATAGACATAAATATGTACATAAGAATAGACAGATGAGATAGATATAAGCTGGATACTGTCAGATATGTGGTTACTGATCGAAAGAGAGAATCATTAACAGATAAACAGTGAATATAATTGTAGATAAACAGTTAGTCAGATAGATAGAGAGATAGTTAGGAGAAAGATACTGTTAGAATGTGGTTTGTGATGGATGGAGAGAACGATTAACAGGCAAACGATGAATACCTTTAGATAGATAGATTGATAGATAGATAGATAGATAGATAGATAGATAGATAGATAGATAGATGGGAAGGATGCGTGTTGAACTGGGATGCCTCGGGCCCACCTCTAGAACTGACTCCGGGGGCCCACCCCACACTTAGATGCAAGTATTACCAGCTTACATTCAGGGCATATGCATTGTCTCTGTGTGTGGACTTGAAGTCTATACAAAATTCAGGTTTTGATAATAAAGGCACTCAAAGGGGCCCCTGGGACCTGGGGCCTACTGTGAGATTTCCTGGGAACCCTGTGGGCCAGTCCGAGCCTGGAGAGAAGTAGATAGACATAGACAGATAGAGATGTATATATATATATATATATATATATATATATATATATATATATATATATATACAGTATATAGTTATGTGTGTAAGTAGATATAGGGACCAATAGACATAGAAAGGATATATAGCTAACATAGATATGAGCTAGTCAGAATACTGCTTAGTGATACATAGATAGATAGAAATAATGTAGATAGCTATAGGTCGGTAGATAGATATAAACTAGATAGTGACACAATAGGGTTTGTGATAGAGAGAATAATTACAGGCAAACACCAAATATGGATGTAGAGATACACATAGAAAGCTAGATAGATAAACTGAAGCTATAGATATAAGTAGAAAGATAGATAAATCAATAGGTGTAATTGATATCTATACCAGATAGCTATACTGACAGCATAGTGGTTATTGAAGGATAGAGGGAACTTTTCACAAGTAAACACATAATATAATTGTGTTTCTGGCTGTATTTATTAGTTAAAGGGAAAGTCCCAAAAATGCCCGAAGGGGGCTGAGCTTATTTGGTATTTATTTTCTTATGTTAGCAAATGTGTGTTTTTTAAAGCAGTTTTTTCACTACTTCCAATCTGTTGCTATTGGCAACTGTACACAAAATCTACACCAATATTTACAAGAAGAGAGATGTGAGTCCTGCACAAACATAACACTGCTGCTGGGTATGTGTAAGTGTGAGGGAGCTCCCTCATTAAGGAAAAGTTTTCATAAACAGCCCTGTTGTAGGGAAATACAGGGAAGAAATTCCCATCGTATCCATATGATATATTTTATAAAATGGGCCTTGAATTGAGATGGTCCCTGCAGGCCTGATGGGGAGTTAAGCAGTGATGTATTTATCAGTCTGTCAGTTGCAGGTACAGATCCAATATTTGTATTCCACTACACATGACTGGCTGTTTGACGCAGATTCTATTTGAGTAAAATGATGACCTTTTCCTACACCCACCACAGTAGTAAGATTCTTTACCTCTGGGGAAGTTCTTTTCTTCCAGGTCATGATACATCTGTAGTGCAGGGCTGCCATTAAAAATGACTGGGCCCCATACAACTTAAATTACAGGGGCCCCTTCCACGGAAGACCTGAGGGGGCTGGGAGGAGTGGATGATTGGAGCTGGGAGGGGGTGGATGAGCGGAGCTGAAAGGGAGTGAATGAGTGGAGCTAGGTGGAGGGTGACTAAGCAGAGCTGAAAGGTATAGAATGAGTGGAGCTGGGAAGGTTGTGGATGAGCGAAGCTGGGGTGGATAAGTGAACCTGGGAGGGGGTGGATGAGCGAAGCTGGAAACAGGTGAGTGGAGCTGGGAGGGGAGTGGATGAGTGGAACTGGAAAGGAGTGAATTAGTGGAGCTAGGAGGGCATGGATGAGCGGAGCTGAAAGGGAGTGAATGAGTGGAGCTAAGAGGGGCATCAATGAGCAGGGTTGAAAGGGAGTGAATGAGTGGAGCTAGGAGGGGGGTAGATGAGTAGAGATGAAAGGAATAGAATGAGTGGAGCTGGGAGGGGTGGATGAGGAGAGCTGGAAAGAGATTGATGAATGTTGCTGGGAGTGGATGAGTGGAGCTAGGAGGGGAGTGGATGAGTGGAGCTGGGGGTAGATGAGATGAGTGGAGCTGGGGGTGGATAAGTTAGAGGGAGTGGATAAGTGAACCTGGGAGGGGGTGGATGAGCAAAGCTGGAAACAGGTGAGTGGAGCTGGGAGGGGAGTGGATGAGTGGAACTGGAAAGGAGTGAATTAGTGGAGCTGGTAGGGGAGTGGATGAGTGGAACTGAAAGGGAGTGAATGAGTGGAGCTAAGAGGGGCATCAATGAGCTGGGCTGAAAGGGAGTGAATAAGTGGAGCTAGGAGAGGGTAGATGAGTAGAGCTGAAAGGAATAGAATAGTGTAGCTGGGAGGGGGTGGATGAGGGGAGCTGAAAAGAGGTGGATGAGTGTCGCTGGGAGTGGATGATTGGAGCTAGGAGGGGAGTGGATGAGTGGAGCAGGAGGGGGTGGATGCGTTGAGCTGGGGGTAGATATGTGGAGCTGGGGGTGGATAAGTTGGAGGGAGTGGATGACTGAAGCTGGGAGGGGGTGGATGAGTGGAGCTGGGGGCTGGATAATTTGGAGGGAGTGGATGAGTGAAGCTGGGAGGGGGGTAGATGAACAGAGCTGAAAGGAATAGAATGAGTGAATCTGGGAGGGGGTGGATCAGTTGAGCTGGAAAGAGGTGGATGAGTGGAGCTGGGGGAAAATGAGTGGAGCTGGGGGTGTGGATGAGTGGTAGAAGCAGGCTGTATGATTATCTGATGAGCTGGTTGCCCCCAGATCTTGTCAAGCAGGTTGTTCCATGGCTGCTATCAGGGCTCCCTTTACGGTTGGGCCCCATACAGAAGTTTTGCCTATATTGCCCTGATGGAGGCCCCTCAGTGGTGACATCTCAAAAAGCTGAAGGTTTCACCTGTCCATTAGCATGCTCGCCTTGCAGTATAGAGACAGGATTTCCCTCATTCCTCTTTTTTTTCCTCCAAAAACCTAAAAAGATGTTGGCAGGTTAACCAGTGTGTTTTTTTTCACTGCACAGGTGTGTATGCGAATGAAAAATACCTGTGTGTGCGCAAGCATACAATGCATAAGAAATAGGTTATAGCACACCCAATAAAGAACATAGAGGTAATGGGTGTTATCCAATCCCAGGCTGTTCCCACTCTAGCCTGATGTAGAACACTAAGGACTAAACATGGAAAAGGATGCACACCACACTATAAGTAATAGATTGCAAGTAAAAAGGTGTATTTACACATTATAACATATGCAGTAATAAATGACCATCATTTTCCAAGAACACAAAAGGATACATAGGAACCAGCTGCCTTGAGGAAAGGGCCAGGGGCCCTGAAACGTTGGCACTCTATTAGCGATCAGCTTTTTATAATCCACGGGTATATATGCTTTTGCTCTATGATTATCTTTTTGAGATACGCTGGTGTATTATACACAAGATGTCCATTGTGCTTGCTTTGATTGATGATCTGTGCATGTGTATGGGGCAATAACTGTTTATTGTGCTTTCCCTATGTACTTGAATGATATTGATGTTATGCTGTTTAATAACATTATAGATTCCTTGACTACATTCCCCACAGCCAGATCATCTACATAACCCTCAGGAGGACCTTAAGTGACACCTCTAGTCATAGGCACATGGTAAATTACTGTGTTTACTGGACTTCATTATTAGCCACTATTATAGATTAATACATACTTTATCCTTGTTTCAGAAGGTGCACTTCAATCCTGAGGTTATGCATAACTGTTACCAGACTGTAGCTGGTTCCTACGCAAGCATACAATGGCCATATATGCACTTAAAAAATTGAGCGTGAGCTCCTTTAAAAGAAAGGGACAGTAGTAAATGCTCTAAAATAGGACAGGGCTACAGAAATCCTCCAAACATGGCCGCCTGGAAAAGTGTGCAGGAAAGCACACTGTGCAAGATGTGGGATGACAGCCCAGCGCCCTCCAATGGACCCCCACTCCTAAAAAATGAATGGCAAGGGTGAGAAGGTAAGCAGGTGGAACCCTCTCTTGTGCGAAAACACACAGTCTGCCTTCCAATTAACCCCACTTACCCTCCAAAAAGCTGGAAGAGCCTGAGGTGGGCAGGTGGGGCCTCCTTCCCCTTTGCCCCTACTCAAAACAATCAGCACAGGTCCATTAAAAAATAGGAAAAAGTCTGGGACCCCATCAGTGTCCCTAGGATGACAGTGCCCTGTGCGACCGCTTCATCTGAACACCACAAAGGCCAGCCATGCCTCCAAATAGGAAAATAAACCAGAAGAGATTTTAGAAAAGCCGTGTTTTTAAGAAATCAAAGCAATTACCAGGAGGCTTGTCATTTCAGTTTTGAGAGGCTTGTCATATGTTTGTCAGCCTCTATTATTTAAAGAGGAACAACACACAGGAATTTCAATTTCCCATGTGTTGTTCCTCCATGCGGTGAGATCCTGAATTAGGATGCCCCGCTGTGTTTACCCCCCAGGTCGCTCAATCAACTCACCTTCCAGTCGCTCCCACAGCGCAGGCTCGAGCTGAAAGCAATTGTGCTGAGTGGCTGAGCGTCCCGCTTGTGGCTGAGCTGTCACTTGGCTCCCTTCAGCGCAGCTGACGGCTAAGCTGCCTGGACAAAATTCACTTATTAGGTATGCACCACCTAAGCAATCATATATGTGGCAGGTGCCAACTATAGGGACCTGCTACTCACAACCCTCTTTATCTGGTGCGGCCCCAGGGCTGGCCCACCAATGGGTCCACAAATGCTAGTTGCACACTGCTAAATCTAATATAGATAGATATTAGATTTAGCAGTGTGCAACTAGCATTTGTGGACCCATTGGTGGGCCAGCCCTGGGGCCGCACCAGATAAAGAGGGTTGTAAGCTGCCTGGACAGCTAAGCACCTGAGCAGCGCTGAAGGGAGTTGAGTGCACCGCCAGCCGCATCCCCCGTTCACCTTACAGCTGAGATGTGCCTGTGCCACTCATTCAGAAAGTCCGGGTGCAGGCTAGAGGTGTGCGGGAATGCGGCTGCAGCGCAGCGACGCAACAAGGGCTCAGGAGAAGGTGAGTGGATCTGGGCATCTGGGGGGTTTCACACTGTGGGGCATCCCAATTCAGGAAGCCCCAAAAACAAGAACTTGGACAGCACAGGTGTCTTTTAGACTCCAGGGCCTCCGAAGCTCCTCTGTATTGAACACCTGTGCATTGGAGGTTGAGTGCCTCTCCAACACAACGCACAAAAAAGGGCATTGTGATGGGCCAGTTCTACAGGAGAGGTGCAAATTTTTTCTACTGGGGTAGATATTTTATGGGTTTTATTTGGCAGCAGGTACAAAAAGTATACTTTAGATCAGTGGTTCTCAATTGTTTTACGCCAAGTACCCTCCTAGCAACAAGAAACTCAAGGCTAGCGCCAGGTAGTGTCTGACGATCGCCAGGTACCGCCAGCTAACGGCGGCTACCGACTCAAGTACGCCCGGCGGCGGTCACAATGACGCATTTATTACGCTAAATGAGGCTAGCGCCGGCGAGAGCGTCAGCTAGCGCGGGATTCATCATGTAGCCGACTGCAACGAACAGCGCCGCTACTAATCCCATCACAGTGCCAGGTATGACCTGTCGCTCCCTGGCGCTCTCCAATGCATTTCAATGGAGCAATCTTTTAATATTCATAATTAATTGATTTTTTTTTTTTTTTTTTTTTTTAACTGTCAAAAATTCTGTGACCACTACGGCAATGTTAGATATTTTTTTTAAGGTAAAAAAAAAAAAAAATATGTGCAGAATTGATATTACAGGTCTGATATTAATGTATTCATATTACAAAATGTTTAGAAAAACTTGTATAATTTTTACATTTAAAAAAATTGGTTGTTTGGGGGTTAAAAACTACTTTACACACATCGCCGCCAGCGCTCTGGGGTTTAAACAAGGAATTCACAGCGCGATAAATTTTTGAGCGTGATTTGTTAATGAATCTGCAGCAAGCCGTTCGCTCTGGACATTCGCTGTCAGGTGCACCCATACAACGCGGAACCTGTGAAACATCGACCCCTAACCCCGTATTCAACATTACCGCACACCAACTGAGTCGCTGTCAACAAGCAAACCCCGGCCAAGCACACCGAATACTAGCTGGCGCTGTGAAAATCACGCTACTGGCGCTCATCTGTCGCTACCTGGCGCTATTAATGAATCGGCCTCTAAGTACTCCCCCATCGACAAGAAATTCAAACCAAGCATCCCCCAAAGAGGGGTAACCTATAAATGTTACCAAAATAAGAAATACGTAGGTCACAGGCCTTGTAACACGTTTAAAGTAAGAACAAATAATGTATCACTTGTAAAATGATATACCAAACCCATCAGACCCACCATGATGGTGCACCCCTGAACATCTCTGCGTCCCCCTTCAAGCTGTGGCACGTACCCCCCAGGGTATGTGTACCGCAGGTTGAGAAACAGTGCTTTAGATTATAAATGAAATACAAACACTCTATTTGCACCTGGTGCTGAATCGACCCCTATGTAGACAATTGAAATGTCACTTTTTACTTCAAGAGAGTGCACTTTTTGCCCCTGTGCTGAATCACCCCTTGTGTATTACACATTTATACACACAGCCCCTATAGTGTATTCATTATGTTGAGAGCACGAGAGCCTCTTCATATCCTTTCCAGACAGCGAGGCAATCCAGGCCTTTACATCCAAATAAGTGGTAGCAATCTAAATTTTAATGAGCACACTATAGTATACTTAAATGTAGCATAGCAACATAGCATGTAAGGCTGAAAAAAGACTTGAGTCCATGCAGTCCAGCCTGCAAATCAAAGATCTCCTTCCAGTGATGTAGTAGCCATAGGCGGTAATGTTATTATATGCAAGGAAGGCATGCAGGCCACTGAACTCTGTTAGTGTAAAGTATTCCTCACGACTATATTCTCTGGCACAGATTTCCATAGTGTCACTGCTCTTACAGAGAAGAATCCCCAATGGACCCTTATACCAGTTCACATGTTGTGGTGGCCAGAGCTATTGTATCCGGCATTCGTGTGTACCGAATGCTGAATACTGGGGAATATCTGGCTGGAGGGATTTCGAACCGGATTGTTCCTGCTCTGGCTCATCACTAAACACGAACCAGGATACCTCCAAGCTGTGGGGTTAGAAGAAGTTAAGTTCTTTGTGTCTTTAATTCCTCTTTAAAGGACATTAGTAGTGTGTTTACCCCTTTCTTTATAAGGCTTTTTTTTCAATTTTAGCAATGGGCCTACCTAACTGCACATATCTATTTAATGTCTGAGCCAATCTATTTGAATTTTTTTTTACACATTACACCTTAGACAATTCTTTTGTGTTATTAGATGATGGATATAATAGTAAAAAACTACAGACAGCTTGTGATGTAAAGAGACGCTTTTATAAGTCAGGTGACCGTTAACCGCCTCCCATCGTAATATATAAAGTTGTTGAGTGGTAGACAAATGGTTAAACGTGACACTCCTTCATGCCAAACAACACCCACTACTGACCACATCCCTTTTTTCTCCCACCCACTACAAGAAAAAGAAAATCTGTGAACACAAACCATAGACTTTGCATCATAAGTTCCAACTATAGGCCAAGTTGCAATGTGTGCAGAAGCAAAAAGGAGAAAATACAGCTCACCAGCCAAGATAAGATCCAGACACCTTCCGGTACAACGGGGAGGCTGATTCATTAATAGCGGCAGGTAGCGACAGTTGAGCGACTGTAGCGGCATTTTCAGAGCGCCCGCTAGTAGTCGCTGTGCTTGGCCGTTCGGTAGTTGATAGCGACTCAGTGGGTTTGCCGTAATGTTGAATATTGGGTGAGGAGTCGCTATTTGACAGGTTCCGCGCTGTATGGGAGCGCATGATAGCGACTGGTCAGAGCGACCGGCTTCCACCATATTCATTAACAAATCACGCTCAAAAAATTCTTGCGCTGTAAAATGCATGTTTAAACCCCAGAGCGCTGGCGGCGATGGGTTAAAAGTAGTTTTTTAACCCCCAAACAACCATATTTTTGGAAACCAAAAAAAACAAGTTTTTAAAATAATTTTGTAATATGAATGCATTAATATCAGACCTGTAATATCAATTCTGTACATTTTTTTTTTTTACCTTAAAAAAATTATTTAAAATGGCAGAAGTGGTCACAGAATTTTTCACATTTAAAAAAAAAAAATAATAACAATTAATTATGAATATTTAAAGATTGTTCAATTGAAATGCATTGGAGAGCGCCAGGTAGCGAGAGGTCATACCTGTCGCTGTTCAAGGTCGGACGCTGACGCTGTGGGCTGAGGCTGGAATAATGATGAATGAGTGGCTATCTGGCGCTATCTCAGTCGCTAAGCAGGATCGGCTTGATAAATGTGTGATTGTGGTGGGGAGCCGGCGTTCTCGTGGTGGGGCCCGTCATTACCGGCCGCTCACCAGTCGCTACCTGTCGCTATCCCTTGTTAAATAAGGGCCATAGATTAACAGAAGATCAAGCTCCCTCAGATGGCCTAAAACTTAGCTTTTAAAAAGGCTGGATACAATAATATACCTTAACCTCTTGCGAAAACAAACAGTTCGCCAGAACAGGTGATGCATTTTGGGGTAATGACCCCTTAGTCCTACAAGTTTCAATGTGGATGTTGAGTACAATAAAATGTTAGAATTTAGTAGGTAACAGCACACCTAGAAGGACCTAATATCTATCACTGGGTGCAATCCAATCTAAGGCTTCCACCACCAAGCCCTCTCAATCACTCATAAGTAAATCGACCCGAAGGATGCACACCACAAAAAAAGATACAGAAATTGTAATTTAGAGTGTATTAAAAAAGATACCATACAACATTCATATATCATGAACATCAACTGAGAAACAAAGGATACATTAGATGTCTCAATCAAAGTGCTATGTGGATCCTCAGGAGAGATGTGCCCAATTCAGACTCAAGGGGAAATCAGTAACTTCTAACTGCATAATGGAGTCTATGCACTAGGTAAAAAATTACCACACATAGGCCCTTATTTATGAAGGAATAGCGACAGGTAGCGACTGGTGAGCAGCCGGTAATGACAGGCCCCGCCACGAGAACGCCGGCTCCCCACCACAATCACACATTTATCAAGCCAATCCTGCTTAGCGATTGAGATAGCGCCATATAGCGACTCATTCATCATTATTCTAGCCTCAGCCCACAGCGCCAGCGTCCGACCTTGAACAGCGACAGGTATGACCTCTCGCTACCTGGCGCGCTCCAATGTATTTCAATGGAACAATCATTAAATATTCATAATTAATTGTTATTAATGTTTTTGTTTTTTTTTTTTAATGTGTAAAATTCTGTGACCACTTCTGCCATTTTAGATAATTTTTTTAAGGGAAAAAAAATTAAAAAACAAAATTGTACAGAATTGATATTACAGGTCTGATATTAATGTATTCATATTACTAAATTATTTAACATTTTTTTTTTGGTTTCCAAAAATATGGTAGTTTGGGGGTTAAAAAACTACTTTTAACCCATCGCCGCCAGCGCTCTGGGGTTTAAACATGCATTTCACAGCGCTTGAATTTTTTGAGCGTGATTTTTTGATGAATATGGTGGTAGCCGGTCGCTCTGACCATTCGCTATCATGCGCACCCATACATCGCGGAACCTGTCAAATAGCGACTCGTGACCTTGTATTCAACATTACGCCACACCGACTGAGTCGCTGTCAAGAACCGAACAACAGCCAAGCACAGCGACTACTAGCGGGCGCTGTGAAAATACTGCTACAGTCGCTCAACTGTCGCTACATGTCGCTATTAATAAATTAGCCTGCCCGTATAAATGATAGCACTAATTTCCTCCTGTGGATGGCTGTAAAGCTGTCTTGTTACATCAAAGATGCAAAACATGTAGGAGCTGGTTGCATAAATACTGTCAAGGAACATATGCATGAGACATTATTGCAATAACATATAAGCGTTTTTACATAATGTAACATATCACATATAGGCATAAGGAATACCAATATAATTAAGCTCATACATAGCCTAGCAGAGTGCCACAGCAGTGTCACATAATTGAATTAAGGTATACCCACAACAAAGTCAGGCTGCAATCACTTTCGCAATCGCTGCCTTGACAAAGGGGCTGTAGGCCCTGAAACGTTGCCTTGTGAAAGCGATCACAGCCTGACTTTATTGTGAGTAGACCTTAAAGTGGACCAACACCCAGGATTTTGACTATCCTGGGTCTTGGTCCACTTCGGTGGGGCACCCCCGATCGGGGTGCCCCGCTGTGTGAAACCCCCCCAATCACCCGAAAAACTCACCTCTCCCCGCTCCCAGCGCCGACGGACAAGCGTTTTGACAGCCGCGGACAAGCGGCTCCTCCGCCGCCGCCTCCCGCGCCGGCCATCCGCAGACGGCCGGCGCGGGCACGTCTAGAGGGGCGCGAGGGAGGCGGCGGAAGACAAGGTAAGGGGATTTGGGGTGTTTGGGGGGTTTCACCATCCGAGATCGGGATGTCCCGCGGGTAGGGAGGTGATCGGCCCGGGAATCTATAAGATTCCCGGGCCAATCACGGGTGGGTGATGGTCCACTTTAATTCAGTTATGTGACACTGCTGTGGCACTCTGCTAGGCTATGTATGAGCTTAATTATATTGCCCGATCCTTCGTATTCCTAATGCCTATATGTGATATGTTAGATTACTCTATGTTATAACGCTTGTATCTTTTTGCAATACTGCCTCATGCATATGTTCCTTGACAGTATTTATGCAACCAGCTCCTACATGTTTTGCATCTTTGACGTAACAAGACAGCTTTATAGCCATCCACAGGAGGAAATTAGTGTCATCCTTTATACTATGTGTGGTAATTTTTTACCTAGAAGTTACTGATTTTCTGTTATTTCTCCTTGAGTCTTAAACGGGCACATCTCTCCTGAGGATCCACATAGCACTTTGATTGAGACATCTAATGTATCCTTTGTTTTTCAGTTGATGTTCATGATATATGAATGTTGTATGGTATCTTTGTTAATACACACTTAATTGCAGCTGAAACTCTTTTTTTGTGGTGTGCATCCTTCGGTTCGATTTACTAATACAATAGGATGGAAGAAATCCCCAAAAATAAAGAAAGGAACCTTAGTTGGGATTTCCCCCTGCATTGTACTACCTCAGGACCTCAAGTGAATAAAATATAGACCAGCTGGTCTGGTCAGAAAAAGCAAACAAAGAAGAGGCCCAGCACTCTAACCCTGCCAGTCGGTGATCAGTCCTATAATCTGTAGAATCTTTTAAAACAGAGGTCTCAGTTGCACACATTTGCACGTATATGTGGAAACTGCACATATTGTTAAAGAGAAGCAACCACAGGCCTAGGGTCAATAAGACACTAGGGACATTGGTCTCTCTCATGTGTGGGCCTCCGCCAAATCCCTGCTTTCCCCTGACAGAGGCTGGTACCTGCGACAGGCATTTCTGAAAGGTACAATAAAGATAAATGGAGCGTGAGCTGATTAGCTGGCACCCCACTAATTCGCCATGCAATGTAGGGATCACCGGAACAAAGTTAACATGGGGTAAACTGTGGGGGCTCACAAAACAGGGCGTCTCAAATCAGATGCAGACCAAATCCCATGGGGGATCCTAGGTTTTGGCCTGGTGTAAGTGATAGCTCTGAAAATGTAAAGTAACAGTTCAGGCCATGGCAATTATAAGGCAGTAAGGAGCTCATCTGAAGCCTGTTCTATGTGCCTCTCCTCCATTTCTTTCAGCACGCTGTAGATGCTGCAGCAAGCCTACAAATTTGTATTTTATTCCTCCATTTATTCCTCCATGACCCTGATTCACATGTCAGGGAATGGCAAATTACTCGGGATATGTGTAGTTGGTGTGCAGGGAACCTAGTAGAATTGCCCTTCGGTCCTGTTTGCGTATAGAAGAAAAAAACAAGGATTTCAATATCCCGTGTTTTGTTACTCCTGCCTGGGGGCATCCTGATTTGTGATGTCCTGCTGTGTGTATCCCGATCAGCCACACACAGTGGAGCAGTCCCATAATGAGGCAGACCATGGGCCCAAGAGTCTTAAAAAAAGTGGTTGCTCCTCTTTAAGTACCAAACATGTCTAACAGGTAGGAAAAAAGAAATTTAGTTGATATATCTGCAGGTTCATATGGAATCCACGCTGCCCCGACTAGGCTCTCTGTGTAGTGTGGTTCCTAGGCTAATACGCGTAATCCCTATTTTATATAAATTGTATGAATAGAATTAATGGAGCAACCTACCCCCACTTTTAACTTTGAATTTCCAGGTGCACACACAAGGAGAGGTTAAACCGGACCTATAGCCTGGCATAGTTGGAAAAGAAAGGTAGGTATTTAGTCTTCTTCCAACTGACATAACTGAAATGCACAGTAACAGAAAGCCCAGCATGACTTCCTGTTTACAGGTCATGAGCGGCCATCTTGTTTTTAAAACCTATCCCAGTAGGCGTTAGAAAAGATAAATATTTTTTTATGTATAGCATATCTAAATTGCCCTGGGGAGGGATGCATAGGAGGACTGTTTGTTGTGTTGGTCTGATTTAATTCATTTTTGACTGTTGGTCCGCTTTAAGCTGGTCTAGCAGTTTCCTAGGTGAGTAGCCCTTAAGTATCATCTTGCATAGCAGGTGCCATGCTTGGGGACTTAAAAAGAGCAGTAGTGACCCCACCAAGAAGGGCGCCTTAATGTGGCATGAGGTTTACACATGCAATTTTAACCATATGCAAACAGGCCCTTCCTTCTTTACAGGATTGACAAGCCTGTTTGCTGAATATTATATTGTAATGAGAGGGTTAAACTGGGCTGACACTTTGTACACAGCCAGGGTCCCAAATAAATTGTATAAATGGAATTGATGGAGCCACTCCCTCCCCCTTGACACATTTCTAAATGTGGTTGCACAGGTGCATTTTTCTCCTTAGTGCTCCCATCTAGAACCCGGCAAGCCACAGTGGTCACATTTGCCAGACTCATGCTGGGAGTGTTGAGGGACAGGGGAGGCTGTGTGACCACATTTAGAGTGTGGCCATGGGAAAATGGAAGGCAAAGGAGCGTCAGATTTTACCTAAATCATCATCAGCGTGCTGCAGGAAACCTCTGGTGAGCTCCTTGCTGCCGTATTATTGCCATTGTCTGGACTGTGTTTTTTAAAAATAATGATGTCGCATAAATAAATTGCTTGTAGTTTTATTAGGAAGAACCGGCTGCTGGATGGAAGATTAGATTTTGTGGATTTTAAAGGTCTGACAAAACAGAACACTAGATAATGGAAGCTTTCCTGGAACGATTCAGAGAGCTCTCAGGAGGAAGCAGTAAACCAGCCTCATGATTCAAATATTTGCAGCAAGACATGCGGGGTAAATACTCTGCAGACACATAAAAGATATAATGAATGCAGCAAGTGACGCCTGAAAAATGCTGCAGATCGTGTTAATGAAGCAGAAGCGATGACCAACCACCTATAACATGATGAGGGGGAAATATAATGTGCTGAAGGGTCCTAGAAAATCTCCTCTGGCCTTACCCACTGCCTGCTGTGTCAGTTCAGAATCTCCCCCTGGTAAAAGACCTCCCTCCTGTTAAATGTAATACTGAAAAAACGAACACCCAAGTCAAAACTATGCAAAAAATAGAAAGTGATTTAATTCCAGTGTACACAATATATACAGTGATAAACAAAGGTCATAATTAATAACATACTATAATCCCACGCAGGGGTCTTGTCAAGCGCATATCATGAGACATAAGGAGCATATAGAGATCGCTGACCAGGAATAGAAATAGTTCAATAGGAACACAAAAGAGTCCAAGCAATGAACTGCTCCTCTTAAAGTGGACCAACACCCAGGATTTTCACTATTCTGGGTTTTGGTCCACTTCCGCGGGGCACCCCGATCGGGGGTGCCCCGCTGCGTAAAACCCCCCAGATCGCCCTAAAAAACTCACCTCACCCCGCTCCTACGCGAGCACTCGTCCAATCAGAGCGCTCAGAGCCGCTGTGGTATGTACAGACAAGCGACGGACAACCACAGCGGCTCTGAGCACGCTGGAGGCCGCATCTCATGCTTCCCTCCAACAGGGAGCGCGCCCGCGCCGGCCATTCACAAATGCCGCGGGTGCGAGCCCTGCTAGAGAGAAGCGCGAGATGCGGCCGCGGCTCGCGCATGCGCCGTTGGAACGGGGATAAGGTAAGGTTTCTGGGCGTCCTGTGGGGTTTCACACAGCGGGGTATCCCAATTTTGGATGCCCAGCGGGGAGGGATCTGATCGGCCCGGGAATCTTATAGATTCCTGCGCTGATCCCCCCTGGGTGTTGGTCCAATTTAAGAAAGGTCTATTGACCGAAACGTCGAAGTTCGTTTGCCAACCAGCGGTCAGCCTGTAAGCTACTTTGCCTTGTCATTCTGTATCCTTTACACTGTGCATTGGAATAGTGATTCTTGTTGGTACGCTCCAGGATATACCACTAATAACTGAACTGCGGTTCATTGCTTGGACTCTTTTGTGTTCCTATTGAACTACTTCTATTCCTGGTCAGCGATCTCTATATGCTCCTTATGTCTCATGGTATGCGCTTGACAAGACCCCTGCGTGGGATTATAGTTTGTTATTAATTAACATTAATTAACATACTACTTTGTTTAGCACTGTATATATTGTGTAACCTGGCATTAAATCACTTTCTATTTTTTGCATAGTTTTGACTTGGGTGTTCGTTTTTCAGTATTACATTTAACTCTCTGTATACACTTGTGAGAGTGGGTGTATTTGAATATACAGAACCCCTTCCTGATACCTGCTTGCTTGCTACTTACTGAGTGTTCTCTGTGGGTGTGCTATGACCTATCACTAATAAAAGACCTCCCTCCTCCCTCCCCTCTTGCTCTGTATTCTCCCACTACATTTGCTCTGAATGCCCCTTTCTCCTTCCCAAAAACAGTGCTGAGAATCTGGGGTACCCTTAATGTTGTTGCTCTTCTGTCGCCCACAAGAGCTGGGTGGCAGGCACCCGCTGCCAGGAGCTGGGGGCTCCCCCAGGCCCCAAAGTCAGATTAAGTTTCACTTTCACAAGTGCTTCTGCTGGCACCGAAGAGAAAGCTGCTGGATGGCTCCGAGCCTAGAGGGGAGAGGCTGCCCTGATTTTTTCTCCCTTGCTGGAGAAAGTTCCCCCACCCCCACATTTCCCTGGCAGCTGCCAGCCCGCTCTCAACCCCAGCTAAGAGGTGCTGCTCAGCTCATTCTGCCAATGGCACCATTGCTCCTGGGTGCTGCCTTCCATGTAGTGTGGTGGGGGAGGCACCGGAGCAGAAAACATCCTACATTTCTAAGGCTGATTTACTTATATGGTCCATACTGTGCATGTAAATACTGATAAACCAAACAACTGCGACTGACTTGTGTAAGTCACCCCGTCTGTATATAATAGTGTGAAGGGTATGAACCTTATAGAAGGGAGGTAGGTCTTACCACAAGTAACACACAGCTTACTGATTTACTAGTGCTCTCTGCCAGAGGTTCCTAATTTTTTTCAAGTACCACCTTCCATTTTCCAGTCATATCAGTACCACCTGGGTGGTTTATAGAGGTTGTTAATCCCTATACCTTTTACATAAAATCCAAGGTTTCTGGCTCTGCCATTTACTCACCCTCTCCTCCTGCACAAAGTGGGCAACCAACAAATCCAAAAAGGACAAAGAGTCCAGATCTTGGGGAGTCTCCCAATTGGACCATTTTTCCTCTTCCATATGTGTGATTTAGATTAGTTTCCTAATGGTCCTGTTGAACCTTCCCTTACTTCCACCCTACCACTCCCCCTTTTTCTTTTTTCTCTTTTTGTCTTTCCGCTGCTCCAAGCTATGGTTTTGTTAATGTCTGGTGCCCATGTGGTAAGACCTACCTCCCTGTTTTTTTCTATACTAATTTTCCCATTATATTCTACCATCTCCTTTCCTTAGCTACCTCACACATGTATTCTTCTTTATCCACTCCTCTTCTGAGCTTTCCTCAATTGTACAGAACCTCAGGTAGTCTTTGTATTTGAGTTAGCTGATGGTTGCCCCATAGGCAGGGGTCAGCCAATTAATACTCGACCCACCAGAAACCAACTTTTTTATGTTTAAGGTTGAAAACGAGAAAACCCCATATGGGGGTGGGCTGGTCATGTGGTATGGCTCCCTATACAAATATCTAAAGGGGGGCAAAAAGGGGCTTGGACCAACCCTGTAACCAAATCTATTTTTCAGGAGCTCGAGGTTAAATTTTTATGAGCTTCTGAAAAATAGATTTGGTTACAGGGTTGGTCCAAGCCCCTTTTTGCCCCCCTTTGGATAGTCTCTGTATTTGACCATTTTATATCTGTCATATATGTGATACAGTCCCCTAATGGCCTCAGTGGCCTCTTCCCTTACTTCCATACTACCACCCCCCTCTTTTTTGCTCTTTCTTGCTCTCTGCTTTCACTGTTTTCATCGTACCAACATCTTCACATTATTTTCCACTTTCTCTATTCTTTACCCCCCTCACACTCTTTTTATTCTTTATCCACTACTCCTCTGAGCTCCCTTCATTTATACAGATCCACCTGCATTCACATTATCGCAAAGTTAATGCAATATCTGATGTCAAGGTCTCCTATGAAATGTTCTCTCTCAACTGCGCAGGTTGGTTAGATCGTAGGGCCTATTCGGCCATTTTTTGTCTTTATTATTTGTCATACAGACTTGTCCGCTAATGGTTCCTTCCCTTACTTTCACCCTACTCCATTTTTTCTTTTTTGCTCCTCACCCTCTTTTTCTTCATTTGCCATCCTCCCCTGAGCTCCCCTCATTAGTACTGTCTTTAGGTTATCATGAAGTTAACATGGCACATACTAACAAACCCCCCTCGCTGCGCTTTGGCTTCTAGTTAGGAGAAAGTACCTAATATTGGCCCCTTATCTATACTGGCTCAGCCTATCTTTGTAAAATGTAGGGAAGATCTTGTCCGGATGAAAGAACTGCTTGAATAAAATTTGATTAATAAAAAACCCCAAATCTAACACACAGGAAAAAAATTGCAAGAGCCTCGATAATACATTTCAGGCTCCAGGACCTTATTCATACATAGTACTGTAAGTCCACACCCCCTCCTTTCTCATACATGATAGATCTCCTTCACCCAGGTAAATTAACTCTGACAAATTTAACGGGTGTCGATAATACATTTTGGGCTCCAGGACCTTATTCATACATTGTACTGTAAGTCCACACCCCCTCCTTTCTCATACAGGATAGGTCTCCTGCACCCAGCCAATTAAACACTGACAAATTTAACAGGCTAACTAAATAAACATAAACTGTGCAATACTCGTGAGTAGTAAGAATTTGATGCTAGAGCTTGTCCTAACAAGTTAGCTTGTCACAAGTCATTGAAAAGCACTGAAGATGTCAAAAAACAATTTGTGCCCTTGTTAATTTAACACAGTAGGTGTCTGGGTAAACTATATGAATAGACTTTTCAAAGTTGTAGACATCAAATATCATGATTCGTATGATTTGCCATTGGTCAGCCATTATGGCCTTACAATTTCCGCAAAATACCTCCTGAAAGTAAGGGCCATTTCTTGCTTTATTTTCAACAGAAAAACAGAAAGATTATATATAAATGCCTCAGAGCTGGTTTTTACCACCCAGAACAGAGGTTCCCAGTCTTATTCCATCAAGTACCACTTTCTATTTTCTAATTTATATCAAGTACCATCTGGGTGCTGCGCATAACTAAATGTGATGGGGCCCTGGTGACATCACATTGGGGCACTTTCAAGGCTCATACAGTAAACTTTTTTCTATCTTCTAACTCAAGACAAATAAAGACGGAAACCACGAAGACAAAGGGTGCTTCCTTCATCTAAATGATGCCAACCATTCGTCCTTCAGGATGGACACAGAAAGGATAAGCAAGTACTTTAGAATTAGGGACGGGAAACTGCCTGTAAGACCCTTCGACCGAAGGTCTGTTTTTTGTCAGATAATAAATCTATCCTGTAATGTATGAGGAAGGTGTGGAGAGATGACCATGTAGCTGCCTTGCAAATGACCTCAATTGAAGCCCCTGACTTCTCTACCCATGATGTGGAGTGGGCTCTGATGTAAGGAAGGGTGGTATTCATGGATATATAAGCTAGGGAGATTGCCCGTCTAATCCATCTGGCTAGGGAGGCCTTAGATGCTGCCAGGCTCCTGTTCTGAAAACAGAAGTCATGTGTGCATTCTATGTAGGTAATGAGGCATCTGCGAACATCAATAGCTTGTGTGGACTCTACCAGATTATATGGGTCTGGTAATATGGAAGGAATGGTTATGTCTTGGAAACGGTGAAAGGTAGAGGACAGCTTAGGCAGGTATAGGTGATTAGGTCTAGATTCTATCTGGAAAGATGGTGCAATAAGGCTCCCAGTTGGATAGAGCCTGTCACTAACCCTCCTGTCTGAAGTTAGTCCTGATTTGATTGTAAGGATCTTGTCTGAAGCCTCATCTAAGGGTTCAAAGGGAGGTTTGGCTAACCCTTTGAGGACCAGGACTAAGTCCCAGGAAGGACAACAGTTATGAAGTATAGGTTTCTTCCGAGCTATAGAAATAAAAAATCTGTTGACCAAACAGTGATTATGTAGTCTTCTATCTAGGAAGACCGATAAGGCCTGGGTTTTTAGGGTACTTACTGCTAACCCTTGTTCAAATTCCTCTTGTAGGAATTCAAGTGCCTTCTCAATCAAGTTTCTTTTCAAACTGTTTTATTCACAGAATAAATTGAAACGCCTTTAGCGTAGATTTTTCTGGTAGTAATTTTCCTTGATTCTAGGATCGTCATGACTACTTTTTAGAGAGACCCTTTTTCTTTAATATAGTCCATTCAGTATTCAGACTGATCATTTTAGAGACTGTAGATTCGGATGAAGCACCAGACCCTGAGTCAGGACCGAGGGCTATCGAATTGGGTGGGGGGGTGCACAGATAGGGTTGGGTTTACGACCACCCTTGTACTGCTCCCAGTAGGTTGTCTACTAGGAGGGGTGGGGGGGTCGTGAGGATCTAGGATTGACCTTGGCCTTGCTTTTAAATCATTTGCTTCTTGAAGGAAACTTTTTAGTGCTTTTAGAGGACCTAGAAAGAATAGTTTGTAGTTCCGTTCTGAATATAAACTCCGCCTCAAACGGGATGCCACAGAGTCTGGCTTTGGAGGGCAAATCCTCTTGCCATGTTTTTAGCCAGATGGCTCTTCTGACACAGCTGATAAGACCAGTGGCCTTAGTGCTAGATCTCACTGCCTCCGCCAAGTCATTCTCTAAAAAGGCTCTAAACATGAAGGCAGCAGGAGAGTCTGCTTGGCTGTGTCTTTTTCTGTATAACCCCTGAGGTTAGAAAGCCAGGCCTCAAGGTTTCTAGCCAGGCAATATGAAGCTATCATGGGTTTAAAGGCAAAGGCTGCAGCATCCCATGCCTTTCTAATAGGATCACGTAATAATCCTGAGTCTTCAAAACTGAGGTCAGATGGATCGTGACACTTGAGCCAGAAAGGCATCAAGTTTAAAGTGAACCAACACCCAGGGGTGATCGGCCCGGGAATCTATAAGATTCCCGGGCCGATCACCTCCCTCACCGCGGGGCATCCGAGATCGGTATGTCCCGCAGGGTGAAACCCCCCCCAAAAGCACCAAAAAACCTTACCTTATCGGCGACGGATCAGCCGCCGCCGCCTCCCGCGCGCCCCTCTAGCAGTGCGCACGCCCGCGCCGGCCGTTTGTGCCTGTAAGAGGGACGCGCGGGAGGCGGCGGCTTGTCCGTCGCTCGTCCGTCGCCGAAAAGGTACGTTTTTTGGGGCTTTTGGGGGGGTTTCACACAGCAGGGCATCCTGATCTCGGATGCCCCGCTGAAGTGGACCAACACCCAGGATAGTGAAAATCCTGGGTGTTGGTCCACTTTAAGACACTTGATCCAAAGAATAGACTCTACATCATTAAAGGAACTAGTCGGAAAACACTTTTTCTATGGAAACTGCCACTCCTTCATAACAGGAGGGCAGAATGAACCGGAAAGGCTTTTTTCTCAATGAGAATTTTTTTCAAGTCTTAGTGAATCAAAGCCTATAGTGGGACATAAAGCTGGAGCGAAGTAATACTAAATAATAATTCCAATGCACTGACTCACTAATACATTTCGATTTAGATTCTTATTAAGATTTTACATTTTTTTTCCTACCTTTGTCCCTCAAGTACTCCTTAATCTGGGAACAACTTTGCTCTGTATCGTTTATATAACGAGGACCAAAACCCACCCTGGAGTCTATGAGACAGGGCAGGCATACTGGCTCCCCCTGGGGCACCCCAAGCAGCCGCGCATGCATAGTAGGACCGCGAAGAGGTGAGTTTGTTCGGGCGACCTGGAGGGTTTCACACAGCGTGGGCAAAGACCAAAACCCAGGATAGTCAAAATCCTGGGTTTTGGTCCCTCACATTAAAATGGAGAGATCAGAAAACAGGCTAATTTAGATCAAATTAATACTTCCTATTTAAGTGTTTAAACAAATGTTTTGGTTCAGTACATGTGACATTGTAGGGGAAGCTAAGTACACGCATATAAAATCTTTACACTGGTTTTCTTTTCCAAATGCCTATAAGTGTCATTCTCTTAAAAATAACAAACGTTCTATGAAGTTAAAATAAATCCATTAACTAAATTGTATGTTTGTATTTTCCTTTCATCTAAATCCTCTTCACTTGTCCCTTTGACTTTTTTTTTTTACTAGAAGAGCTTGTGAGTGAAGTTTGTTGTGTTTGCCATTGGACAGCCTTTATGTTAAAGGGAAAATTCGTTTTTGACCTGCTGATACATTTAAGTGGAACAAAACCCTAGATTTTCCGGGGTTTTGTCCCGCCCCTCAGGGCATCCTAATTTGGGATACCCTGCTGTGTGTAACCGCCTATATCGGCATGTGCAGACTCACCTCCTCCCAGCCCAGGCAGGCTTTCCTCCAATCACAGCTGCCCGCTGAAGTGACATCATCCAGCGAACAGCTCTGATTGGTGTGACTGTGGAGCGAGAGCGTCTGCATTGACTGCTGCCCTGCAAATGTGCCCCAGACTATTTGAATGGCTCGGGCGGGAGCCCACACACTGCCCGAGGATGTTTCCCCTATTCACAACAATCGGAGCCGCCTTGCCGAATTACGTCAGTTCAGCGGGCGGCTCTGATTGGACAAGAGTCCGTGCAGGCACTGTTGGGAAGGTAAGAGATTACAGGCACCCTGGGGGGTTTCACACAGTGGAGTATCCCAATTGGGGATGGCCCAGGGAAATGCCAGCAGCTAGCATTCCGGGCCAGGTGGGTTTTGTTCCCCTTTAAATTAATTGTCCAGACTTCCTAAAAAATATCCCCATTGTAAATCGCTACACATGGCGATGTTCTCATTTTTATTCCTTCTTGAAAACAAAGCTATATGGCCAGAGTAATTATAAAATAAAGTTTTAGATCACTTTCCTCATAGAAGCACACTGCATGCATTGCATTGGAATGAGCTGGGATTGCCAGTGTGGTGAGCTCCATTCTAAGGAAGGGGGTGTTAACTTGACACAAGCTCCAGGATTGTATTTGTGGTCAGAATCAGGGGGGAGGTGCTTGAGGCAACAAAACGGAAGAAGAAATTCACCTTCCTTTCTGGGACTGGAGCAAAGAGACAGCATGGGCGTGACACTGTATCAGGTAAGCTGCCAGGCAAATGATTCTAAAATTCAATGGGTCAATCCCTTTAAGCCTGTCTTTTTAATGACTTTGAGATCTACTCTATGCCAATGAAATCAGTCTGCAGCATAAGCTAACATTATTAAATAATTTTCCCTTAGACCTGGGCCTTAGTTCGCTTGTTAAAGCAGAACAAAATCTAGGAATTTGACTTTCCTGGGTTTTGTTCTGTGTGGCATCCTGAATTGGAATGCCCCGCTGTGTGATACCCCCCAGAAAGCACAGTAAAACGCACCTATCCTCGATCCAATGGAGCATGTGTGGGCTCTTGTCCAATGAGAGACCTTACCTCCTTTTGGCAAAGAGCTCTGATTTAAATCAATAGGGATCTGAATGGCTGGGATGGGGGCCCCGCACGCTTCCAGGGATGCAGCAGCCCACGCTCCCCATTGTAAACAATTGCCGAAAGGCAAACGGCCTTGCTTGGATGAGAGCCTGCACATGCGCTGCTCGAGCGGGGAAAGGTGAGTTTTTCCAGTTGCCTAATTTGGGATGCCCCATTGAAAGGCCAGTTGCCAGCCCTGGAATATTTTAGACGGTGGGTTTTGTTCTGTTTTAATATATCTAATTTCTAAACAAAGCATGAGAGCAAATAGGGTGTGACTCACAAAAGGAGAGACACTAGAGCAGGGGGTGTCAAACTCAAATTCTCAGTAGGCCGAGATTAAATCATGGACAAACCGCAGGCCAATCTTCCTATTTATTGAAAACTAGTCAACAATTGAGGATGATTATCCCTGTTACCAGACATAAAGATTAACCCTTTCATATAGAATGTTAAAGTCCAACCCCACAGCTAACCATCTCTCCCTCTGTGCTAAACCCGATTTGGAAACTAACATTTTAAATCAACTCACCTGAAATCCTTCTCTGATGCCAGTGGGGGCGTGGCTCTGCATGGCAGCCATGGGCTTGAGTGACAGACAGGGAATGTGGTGACCAAGTCAAAAATGACCAAACAGACCAACACAACAAACAGTGCTCATATGCCTCCCTCCCCAGGGCAATTTACATGCAAACTCATTTACCTTTTTCTAACTCCTGCTGAAAACAAAATGGCGGCTCATGCATCTGCAAACAGGAAGTGGTGCTGGCCTTCCTGTTACTGTGCATTGTCAGTTAAATCCAGGCAGCAGCTGGCTGCTACCTTCCTTTCCAACTGTGCCAGGCTGTTGGTCTGGTTTAAGGTCTGAGATGCAGCTCCTTTGATGATTGCTCGCACCCTGGTGAGTTGTTTTATATGTTATTGCACAAATTGGGCTTAAAACATGGGGAGGGAGAGGTAGGTGGAGCTTGGAGTTCCTCTTTAAGCTTTGATTTGTGCAGAGGGGGCATCGCCAAACAGGAGCAGCGGCAATATGATTTGGAAAAGTGATTCCACAGCGGGGGGTTGCGTGATTCCACAGCGGGGGGTTGCTTTAAAGGGGACCTCCATCCTATTACTACGGCTCCCAGTGAATATTCCTTTTTAGTTCCCCCCCGGTCAGAGCAGAAGCGGTAGGGACCACAGCAGCAGTAGGGGGTGGTGGCCGCTGTAGTGATTCCTGCAAAACCCAGAAAAACTCACTGGGGCTGTGGGAGAGGTGTAGTAGGGTGCAGGTCCACATGCTTTGCCTTGTTTGAGGTCACTGGTTCCCTACCCAACATGACCGCCATAGAACCGGATGGGTTTGCAGGGCGGGCAGCAGTCACCTGGGCTGACAAACCACTAGGCAGCTGCATTGGAATGCTTATGGCTGTGTGTGCAGGATGGCGGTATCCAAAACAGGGATGCCCCCCCTCACCAGCAATCTAAGCACACCAGCAGTTGTTTTTAGAGGTGCTAGGACCATGTTTTATTTTAATTTACATTTTATTTTAGTTTCTAACATTGCCACTAACTTGGGCTGAGGAGAGCGGTGCGTGTGGGGAGTTCAGTTCCACCATTCCTGCAGCGGTCTTCCGTGCCGTAGCAGAAAGAGCACAAAAACTGTGCCTTCTGTTAGAATTGCACAGCTATTTCTGTCCTCAGGAAACAGTTGCGAGCGATTTATGTACCAGCGTCTTGTTAACCACTCCTGCAAATTTTCTCCCTTTGTCCTTCAGGACGGCCACAGAGAGAGCGAGCTCCTCCTCCTATAGAGGAAACACAACTGGAACATGTATAAAAGCCCCACCCCTTCCCCCCAGTCCTCAGTATTGTGTTTCCTCCCTAGGAGGACGACCGCCGGAACAACGGACAATTTATTGCTTTCATTTTTTGTGTACTACACCCCAAGAGACCCTGGGGAGGTGCTTGCCAACCGCTGGAGCACCACATCACTGGTCAGGACACCGGGACTCTTCACTGCTGCGGTTCGGGGAAGGAAGTTTACTGGAGCCACATCTCCGGCGGGGGGAGCGGAGCCTATCGGGTGTCGTTTGTGATGACTTCTGCCCGGAACCACGTGTGTTCCAGGTGCACTTCCTGCGCAGACACAGACAGGACAGCAGCAGCAGGCGCGAGCGGTGCTACTCACAGCGGACGGTGGTCCTTGCCAGCATGCCTCATCAGGGTAAAACGGTGAGGAGTATATTTTCCCCTGTTTTGGGGGGTTACACAGGTTAAGGGTCTATTGTATGTGTGTAGCACCCTCATAATTTCACTAATTCACTAATTCAGGATTCCTTTTCTCTTATCGCTTAGCCTCCTCCCCTGCGATTTGTCCATCTAAAAAGGAGAAAGCGAAAGAAAAGGATAAAGCAAAGCCAAAGTTGGAGATTAAAACTGTCAGACTCTGCCTAAGGCCCTTATTTATGAAGGAATAGCGACAGGTAGCGACTGGTGAGCGGCCGGTAATGACGGGCCCCGCCACGAGAACGCCGGCTCCCCACCACAATCACACATTTATCAAGCCAATCCTGCTTAGCGACTGAGATAGCGCCATATAGCGACTCATTCATCATTATTCCAGCCTCAGCCCACAGCGCCAGCGTCCGACCTCGAACAGCGACAGGTATGACCTCTCGCTACCTGGCGCTCTCCAATGCATTTCAATGGAACAATCTTTGAATATTCATAATTAATTGTTATGATTTTTTTTTTTTTTTTAAATGTGAAAAATTCTGCCATGTTAGATAATTTTTTTAAGGGAAAAAAAATAAAAAAATTTGTGCAGAATTGATATTACAGGTCTGATATTAATGTATTCATATTACTAAATTATTTTAATAACTTTTTTTTTTTGGTTTCCAAAAATATGGTGGTTAAAAAACTACTTTTAACACATCGCCTCCAGCGCTCTGGGGTTTAAACACGCATTTCACAGCGCTTGAATTTTTTGAGCGTGATTTTTTGATGAATATGGTGGAAGCCGGTCGCTCTGACCAGTCGCTATCATGCGCACCCATACATCGCGGAACCTGTGAAATAGCGACTCCTAACTTTGTATTCAACATTATGCCACACCGACTGAGTCGCTGTCAACAACCGAACAACGGCCAAGCACAGCGACTACTAGCGGGCGCTGTGAAAATACCGCTACAGTCGCTCAACTGTCGCTACATGTCGCTATTAATAAATCAGCCTCTCAATTGTCCCACGATCCTGGCAGATTCCTGGAATAGATCCTGTAAGTCTTGCTTAGAACACAAGATGGAAAATGAAGCAGCCAGTTTATACAGACTTTATACAGATGATGGGCAATATGCAGACCGACATGGCCTCTACTCTAGAGGTTCCACAATCAGGGCTGGGGCATCTTCATCCAGGGACATGACCTCTGTTCATTCCCAGGAGATAACTAGTCATTTCCCACAGACCCAGCGCAGGTCTTTTTCCCTATACTTAGTCCCTCTCCCCTATTGCTAGCCACTGAGTCAGTGGATAGTGAGGGATTAGTTTCCTCGGATGAAGATTCTCTTAAACCGGACCTTCACCATGATTTATTGAAAAGCTCTTAAAAAACGATTCCCCAGCATATAAAATTTTAATATTTAAGTTTTTAGTCACTTATTATTCTTTCCCCCACTGGGCTGCAACTCTGTTCAGGACTTTAGGATACGGGTGCCGCCATCTTGACTCAGAAGCATCACACTTACTGAGGAGAGTGGGATAAAGTACAGGGGGCCGGTTATAGCTGTGCTTTGCTCAGACAGAGCAGAACTGGGGTCAGGAAAATGTCAGCAATCCCAGAATGCAGAATAGCACAGTAGGCACTTCCTGTTTGCAGGCTGCCTGATGCTCCATGAGCCGCTATCTTGGATGTTTAAAGGCTCATAACATGCAGTAGATGCAGGTAGGATGATTTTTAATGAGAGCCATCTGTATGTACAGGCTGTGGGAAATATATAAGATAGGCTCTTATTCAGAGTGAAGGACCGCTTTAATATAAACATCAGAGGAGGATCCGATGTCGAGACTGACCCCAGAGTTTCAAGCACTAAGATTTCAGAAGAAACCTTGTTACTCCTGGAGGACTTTAATGGTACTATGCAGATCCACGCTCATGAAAAGCCTTTATCTGCCCAAAATTCTTTATACTGTCATTATTGGTTAGGAAGGGTAAAGCCTCTTCACTCTTAGTAAATCACCATATTGGGGAGACAATGAAAGTCAATGCAACTTTTTTACTCCTGAGAAAAGTATTTAACTTTTCACTCCTTTTACTCTTTAGTAAAAATTGTCATTAACTTTCATTATCTTCCTATCTGGTGATTCACTAAAAGGGACATTCTCATGCTTTTTCTCATACATTTTTTTCAACTCTTAGTGAATCGAGGCCTATGTCTGAGGAATTACATGTGGTGCCTATTCTTGTTTTTTCCGGACGAGAAACAGAGACCATCAAGATTTAATGTGAACTCTTCATGTCTGACTAATCTGAATTTTATGCCATGGATAATTTACCCTCGTATCTTTTTTTAAACATCTTTTGACGTGTACTAGTTTTATGTGTATAAATGTCTGTGATGTTTTGGTTCCTTGTACAACATCACGTTTGACGTAGAGAACTAGGTATTCTTGAAAGATCATCTTAAAGTCCCTGTCCAGGCATACACCAACTTTCTCCCTCCTTATCCCCCGTAGGAACTATGCAAAACGAGCTATTTCAAAGCATCTTAAAATCTCCTATTATATGTAAATCACTTATAAATTCTATATAACTACGACTAAAAGTCCGGCATCTACAGCTGCACTGGATCAAGCCAAATAGCTAATGCTACTGGATGATTTCATTTTCATAGGGAAGACCACACATATGCAGTTAATAAATGAATGTAGTGCTAGCTATATATATATATATATATATATATATATATATATATATATATATTTATTTATATTTATCTCAAGATGTAGAATTTAGGTTGTTAAAAATCAAATCCTTTTCCATCCATAGCAGACATACTATTGGGTATAACCTAAAGGTTAACGCATATACATATAATCTAAGATACTATTTTAATAAAATAATAAGAACATAAAGCCCAACGCAAAGTCTTGGTATGGGCAGCAAGATGATGAAACCATCTGATCGTACCAGCAAAAGTCTGAACAGAGGACTAGTTATGAAAATTCCCTTTAGTCACCACATGAATGATCCTCTTATTAATCAGGGTTGTGGAATACATTGGATCTGATAGCTTTTACACTGTCAATCAGTGGCTGGCTATAGACAACTATTTTAATAGATAGCTTCCATGATTTACCAAAACAATGTAAAATATTGACTGTTATTGAAATCATGTTCTATATAGTCATTTAAATATTCAAGACTCTTCTTTCCTTTAAGTTTTATGCATACTATTGTGCACGATTAAATAAGTTGGTTTTCAGTGTGTTGATGCATTTGTAAATGCAAATGGAAATGGGGGCAATGTATTGGGTGTGAACTAGCCTCATAGGACATAATGATGTCTATTAAAAGCAATGTAAACCGACTTTTAGACTAAAATGTAGTAAGTGTTGGTAAGAAGTGTAAATATGTAAAACATCTATCTATAGTCAGTTTTGTAATCATTATTAAAACATCAACTTGCATTTCTTGGGGAACATAAGGTGCTGATAAAGAAACAGCAGAATAGTAAACTTTTTGCTGGCAACTAACAACATGTACATGCCATTCTGCAGCAAAGTTCAAATGTTGGATTGATATATATATATATATATATATATATATATATTTATTTATATTTAAGATGCAGGTAATCTAGGAACAATCGTACAGAAAAACATAATTATTGAAATCTAAAAAATTATATTAAGTCAATATAAGTTAAAATTTGAATATGATTTGTAGTTCAAAAGTCTCACTTTGAAAAAAATCACTCATCAAAAATCACTGATACATATGGCTGATCGGATATATATATATATATATATATATATATATATATACTGTACTGTATTTACAAATGAAAGAGTCACTTTATTCTTGTAGAAGGAAGAAGGATATCTCAGCATAAGTGCACCAGATCGTAACATGTAATATTATATTACAATGCTTTCTGTACCAAGTGACTTGTGTATTACTGGCTATATATATAGCCACCCATTAGTTCTATTCAGTCACTGGTGATATTTTCTGCACCAGGATACTGACTTTTATAAAGAACACTTTAAAGTGTATAAAACAATACTTAATAGGAGACAGAGCTACTCACTAGGAATGTTGTCAGAAAGGAAATGATCCGTTCAGAAGGGATAGGTCAGTCCAAGCATGAGCGTACCTAATATTATCAAGAAGATAATTGTTCCCTCTAGTTGGCTGATTTACAGTTGACATGATAACATAATTTATAACACTGACAACTAAGCATTCTCGAAAGCTTACCTTCAAATACATTCAGTTAGCCATTAAAAGCTATTGCCTTATTTTTTCACTTTTGACTGCTCTCAGTCATATATTATTGCCACTAATGATGTCTAAGATGTGCATGTAATGCTTAATAAACCAGAATACTGACCACTGCATTTACTGGTTATAGATCATATTAAAAAGTCTATTTAAAAAGGCCATGGTCACTTTATTCTTAGAGGGGATAATGTGTCCTAGCACATACAGTATACTCTTGATTCTACCAATAGTTTTGTAACGAATGGTATAGATCAGGGGTTCCCATCTAGTGATATGTCTACCACTGTTAGTCGCTTAGATACTATCAGGTGGCACCCAGCAACGTTAGATACTGACCTGTGCTCCAACCTGATCTGCTGCTGTCTCTACTTAACCCAAAATTTGCTGCATTAATAAAACATTATTTCAAATGGTGATAAAAACTTTAAATTATTGTTATGTGTGTTGTTCAAACTATTTTAGGTGACTGACACCCCATACATACCACCCAGGTGGCACTTAAGATATTCAGAGTGTTCCAGTGGTACTTGATAAAGAAAAAGTTTGAGAACCCCTGGTGTAGATGAGTTTTATCTGCACACAGGTGTGTGTGAAAGTTCTCATTAATCCAGGTCACGTTATTTTTGAAGTAATAAGTCAAGAATCAGTCAGATGTTCTCTATTTATCCATCCTGACTGGAGAACGACAGTTGGACGAGTACAGATGAACTAGCAGCTCATTTGAACAATCTCTATCAACCAATAATGTTTTTTGTATAAATGTAACCTTTATGTTGTGTATTGTGTATGAAGGCAATGTATGTTTAAATTAATTCTGATAAAAGGAATAGTATTAATCTTCATTTATACAATGCCAACATATTCTGCAGAGCTTTACAATCAGAGAATTCATGTACAGGGTCATAAATTACATAACAACAAATGAGTCAGCAATTAAAACAAAAGGAACAAGCCCCCTGCTCACAAGAGCTTACAATCTATGGAGAAGATAGTGGTGACGAAAAAGGCAAGAAGTGCTTGCTTGCTTTTAGCATGGTCCAGCCATCTTTGTGAAAAATGGGAGTATATACTAAGAGGCTGATTCATTAATAGCGGCAGGTAGCGACAGTTGAGCGATTGTAGCAGTATTTTCACAGCGCCCGCTAGTAGTCGCTGTGCTTGGCCGTTGTCCGGTTATTGATAGCGACTGAGTCGGTGTGCAGTAATGTTGAATACGGGGTGACGAGTCGCTATTTGACAGGTTCCGCGATGTATGGGTGCGCATGATAGCGACTGGTCAGAGCGACCGGCTTCCACCATATTCATCAAAAAATCACGCTCAAAAAATTCTAGCGCTGTGAAATGCATGTTTAAACCCCAGAGCGCTGCCGGCGATGTGTTAAAAGTAGTTTTTTAACCCCCAAACCACCATATTTTTGGAAACCAAAAAAAAAAAATTTTGAAAGAATTTAGTAATATGAATACAATAATATCAGACCTGTAATATCAATTCTGCACAATTTTTTTTTTTTTTTTTACCTTAAAAAAATTAACTAACATGGTCACAGAATTTTTCACATTTAAAAAAAAACAAAAAAAAAAAAAAACAATAACAATTAATTATGAATATTTAAAGATTGCTCCATTGAAATGCATTGGAGAGCGCCAGGTAGCGAGAGGTCATACCTGTCGCTGTTCAAGGTCGGACGCTGGCGCTGTGGGCTGAGGCTGGAATAATGATGAATGAGTGGCTATATGGCGCTATCTCAGTCGCTAAGCAGGATTGGCTTGATAAATGTGTGATTGTGGTGGGGAGCCGGCGTTCTCGTGGCGGTGCCCGTCATTACCGGCTGCTCACCAGTCGCTACCTGACGCTATTCCTTCATAAATAAGGGCCAAACTGTATGGGCATTAATTTAAGTACTGGTGTATGTAATCTAAAAGCTTTGTCGAGAAGAAGAGAGAAGAGCTCTTCAAAGCTGGTCTGAAAAAATATCTCTTTTACCTATTTGTTGGTCAAGGTGCCTAAATCCAGCTGAAATGCCTTTTGATGGAGCCGAATGTTACCTCTAATTGACACATAAAGAATGAAGAGTGCTTGGAATAGGGATAATGTTTTCTAAGCAATATTTTAAGGAGCAGTATTGTCTAGTATAAAAATCCATATAAATATAGAGATTGAGAGAAAGTGTTACTTATACACCTGAGAAAAAATCCCACCAGGTTTGTGGTTTTCCTCTTCTTTTAGAAATGAAATCCAGGGGTGACAGGTTTCTGTAGCGTACCATTCCTTTTTAAAGAGATGATCTCCTCCATTTCAATGCCTGTCTCCCGAGCTAACCTGTGAGGAGCAGCAGCATTAGCATATATCTAATCTGTCAAAAGTTTTGCATGATGGCCAAAAACATCTACACACATAAAAAGAACTGCAAAAGCAATACGCTGTCATTCCAGTACACTCTTATTCAAGGGACAGGCTGTTAGAATTAATCAGTTACACCCTTAAAGCGGACTTTCATCCTGAAAAAGAGCCTATCTTATATGTTTCCCACACCCTGTACATACAGATTGCTCACATTAAAAATCATACCTGCATCTACTGCATGTTACGAGCTTTTAAACATCCAAGATGGCGGGTCATGTAACATTAGGCAGCCTGCAAACAGGAAGTGCCTTCTGACTGCGCTGCTCTGCATTCTGGGATTGCTGACCTATTCCTGACCCCAGCTCTGCTCTGTCTGAGCAAAGCACAGCTATAACCCGCCCCCCTGTACTTTATCCCACTCTTCTCTCCTCAGTAAGTGTGATGCTTCTGATTCATGATGGCGGAACTCGTATCCTAAGGTCCTGAACAGAGTTGCAGCCCAGTGGGGGAAAAAATAATAGTAAGTGACTAAAAACTTAAAATATGTTAATTTTAGATGCTGGGGAATCGTTTTATAAGGGTTTGGGCTTTTCAATAAATCATGGTGAAGGTCCGGTTTAATTCTTCTCTTGTTCATTAAAAGAAAGAAACAAGCCTGGCTGGATACTTTTTGCAGGATGTCTAAGTATCCTCTCCTTTTTCTATCTAGCATATTTGTATTATTGGACCATTTTCTTGCATTAGCACTCCTTTAAGCAGAAATATTTAAGTAACACCATTTACTGACCAACTTAATAGATTGAAAACACAAGCTTTGAGAACCCTTTAGGTTTTTCTTTAGGCATGATGTCTGAAGCATACAGTATAATACCTGATGAAGAACCCTAAATGGTTTTGTATAGGGCATGCTCATAAAGGGAGTGATTGGTGGGAAATTCTTACAGAAGGGAGAAGCCTGTCCTGGCAATCCTTCAGATATCAGAACTGTTCCAGAATTGGTATATAGTCAATAAGGCTGATACTAATGAGGGCTGTGTATTTCAAGGTTTCATGGTACTAAATGATTAATATTTTTAAGTTTGTGTTCGCTTTACAATCCTATCAGTGCTTCCTTGTCTAAGAAGGGATTCATATTTAATAAGCAATCTTAGGCCCTTATTTAACAAGGGATAGCGACAGGTAGCGACTGGTGAGCGGCCGGTAATGACGGGCCCCGCCACGAGAACGCCGGCTCCCCACCACAATCACACATTTATCAAGCCAATCCTGCTTAGCGACTGAGATAGCGCCATATAGCCACTCATTCATCATTATTCCAGCCTCAGCCCACAGCGCCAGCGTACGACCTTGAACAGCGACAGGTATGACCTCTCACTACCTGGCGCTCTCCAATGCATTTCAATGGAACAATCTTTAAATATTCATAATTAATTGTTATTAATTGTTTTTTTTTTAATGTGACATATTCTGTGACCACTTCTGCCATGTTAGATCATATTTTTAAGGGAGAAAAAAAAAATAGTGCAGAATTGATATTACAGGTCTGATATTAATTCATTTTACTAAATTATTTAAAAATAATTTTTTTTTTGGTTCCCAAAAATATGGTGGTTTGAGGGTTAAAAAACTACTTTTAACACATCGCCGCCAGCGCTCTGGGGTTTAAACATGCATTTCACAGCGCTTTAATTTTTTGAGCGTGATTTCTTGATAAATATAGTGGGAGCCGGTCGCTCTGACCAGTCGCTATCATGCGCACCCATACATCGCGGAACCTGTCAAATAGCGACTCCTAACCTTGTATTCAACATTACTGAACACCGACTGAGTCGCTGTCAACAACCGAACAACGGCCAAGCACAGCAACTACTAGCGGGCGCTGTGAAAATACCGCTACAGTCGCTCAACTGTCGCTACCTGTCGCTATTAATGAATCGGCCTCTTATTCTTCTTGTGGAAGTGATCTGTGCCATCCTAAATCATAGAAATGATTTGAAATGTGAGTTTCCTGCACAACACATACAAGGGAGATTATTCCTTCAACAAGGAAGACACTCTATGGCAGGCTGATTATTTGAATTCCAATGAAGCTCAGGTTAGTTGACCTTATGTTGAAGTTAAAGTAATATCAAGTTTTTGAAGCACTCTAAGCAGAACCTGAAGAAGAAGCATAGGGTGCGTTCAAAGCTAACATTTTCAATCTAATTAGCCAATAATTGGTATTACTTTGACTTCAGATTTTCTACCAGCATCAATGGCTAACATGTTCCAACAACGTATTAATACTTTCCTGTACATGAAATTGTACACCACAGTTTCAAAATCTGCGTATACCAATGTGGGCCCATATGGATGCACTTATGTCCTGTGGTCAAGCTTAGAGCATTGACAGGGGAAGAAGCTAATTTCCCCCCTGGACATAACGGTTGGCAAACACAACAAACATCACAAAAATGTTCTACTGAAAAGAGCAAGTTCAGTGCCGAACAAAGGATACACATCTATAGAAGTCATTTCCACCCCAGGCTTCAGTCTTACATCTAGTCCTTAGTTCTACCTTAACTCATCTACACATCTAAAAAAAAATCACACTGAAGTAACAAAAATGACTAAAACAGTCCCTTTATTATTTTTGTATGTGTAATTAGTGTAGCTTAGGCTCCTTGGACATGATTCCCACCCAAATGAGGATTTGACAGTACGTGGGCTTTGCTTTCCAGAGGGAAATGCACAGATCTGAAAATAACAAAAGTTGAACATTATAAAAGGCCAAACCTTTATTATCATCATCATTATCTTTATTAGTATTATTTATGGATAGATTATAAATTCTGAAATGCTTCATTAGCTGCCTCCTTTAACATCTGTGACTATCCCATTTAAAATGCCTCCAGATGAAAGAAAATTTATGCTTTCCAGGACGATATGAGCAAATATTAAAAGAATAAAGGCTCAAATGTAAAAATAACGTTAGACAGCCTTCCTCTTTATTATTATTTTTTATGAATTTCTATCAAGATTCAGGATTATGCAATCCGGGAGTAGACGTGCAGATATAAAAAAAAACGGAAAAGTATTGCTATATTGTATCAGTAAACCTTAATAAGATTTACCTATTTATTGTACACATGGATTCACTTATTTCCAATGGTCAAGCTTAATATTAGCTATTTATTATTACGTCAATGCCCTTTGACACCGCCTAACAGGAAGCACATCCAGGATAGCTTTGTATTATACTGATTCAGGTTATCTACCAGGAAAAATACAGATTATATCATAAAAAAGTATCATAGAAACTACAGCTCCCACATTTACTGTTTATAGGTCTAGTCTTGAATCAGTATAATACATCATAGCTAACAATCAGTCTAAAAGACATGCATATGTAAAATCACTGATCAAGCTATAAAATGTGATTGGATTTTTTGGAGCATCTGAATATATGAGGTCATAAAAGAGAATGTGAAACAGATCGTTGTATACGTGACCATCAACCGTGTCTGCTTTCCAGTAACGTGACATTCTATAAAATAAAAAAGACATACAAAGGAAATATATATATATATATATATATATATATATATATATATATATATATAGAGAGAGAGAGAGAGAGAGAGAGAGAGAGAGAGAGAAATAAGTGTGCGTGTTTTTCTATTAAATAATTAAGGTTGTTTAGGATCAAGATAGGTAAAAGTATAAAGTTTTTGTTTTAATTTTGATATGGTCACATACAGGCACCTATACTTGTCCATCTACAAGTCAATAGCCTATACAATGCATATCTTGCTTTTTCCAATCTTGTTATCCTACCTTTCAATATAATATATATTCATAAAAATGTTTTTTTATGAGTCTATATTTATTTCATTATTTATTATTATTTTTGAGTTACTTTTATGTCAACCAGAATTTGGTTTTATCCTAAACTTTTAAACCTTTATTTTCTATGTGTAGCCTCAATATATATATATATATATATATATATATATATATATATATAGCAATTGTTAAACTCAGGGGCTTAGCTAACTATTTGTAGAATTTTGTATAATTTTGTAGAATGCTGTACCTGTAAATACAGTAAATATATATATATATATATATATATATATATATATTATACAGGTTAGTAATAGATGGGCCTGTGAAATATGGCAGATAGAAATCTTTCATCTGTCAAACCCCTTTTGCTGTCCACAATCTCAATAAAATGTTGTGAAACTGATTAACATTTAATTGGTGTATAATTTGGAGCCCTTATTAAATTGTAAGACTCTATGACAACTGTCACAAGCCAAAATAAATAAGGCCGACCACACACAGTTTATCACATTTACCAACAATCATGTAGTGCAATCGGCCTATGATGACAGTTACGTCAATCGATACAAGCAGACCCTCACCAACAACTGCTGATTAATTCCATTTGACAGATTAAAAAATCTCACCATTAGTTGGCAAAATGTTCACCACTCAGTTGATAACCTGACATACAGGGTTTAACATCATAAAGGTCTGAAGACCTAATTAAGTTATTTTTTTAACTTTAAAACTGCATTCATTTTTCTTTTTTACTTATTTGTAAACTGGTTAGGGGTCCAAGGGTCCCCTATGGCAATTCACATGGTAGTGATGGCCGTCATGCCACTTGCCAGCATTAACGGGTGACATCCCAAGTTATTTAACCTGGATCTTGCCGGTATCCGGGATTGGGTGAACCAGACGAATCGAGCTTTGGCCCGATAATGAAGCCCATCATTAATTATGACCAATACCTTCAATGTTATCCTCAGTGTTTGAGAGCACTTGGGCTAAGCAGGTATGTTGTGGGCTAGTCATGAGCTGGCCAGGGGCTAATTTCTGCCCACATGGAATAGCTGTGTATGTTAAAGTGAGTGTATGTGTTTCTATTTGTGC
The DNA here is from genome assembly GCA_027917425.1 of Gastrophryne carolinensis. NCBI lineage: Eukaryota > Metazoa > Chordata > Amphibia > Anura > Microhylidae > Gastrophryne > Gastrophryne carolinensis. Next base: position 41,246,898 of record CM051239.1, on the reverse strand, counting down.
CAACATTGGATAATGGCAGAATGACATGATTGTAAAGGTTTCCATTCATCCAGATCAATGTATATCTGTAGGAATATATCAAGGCAACTGGATTGTTTTATTCTTTTAAAGATGTTTTGCATTGTGAATTGTCTTCTAGAAAAAAAATGCAAGTCCAGCTGCCTGTATTTATTCCTACAGATGATGACACAATTGCTTTTTTCTCTCTCAAACCAATTACAAAAATAATGCCTAAAAAAGTTGGCAACAAACCTACTATGACTAACCTGTAACGTTTTCAGTGTATAGGACTCTTGTTAGCAAAGAGCCTTCATACCCCCCAGAAAAGCCCCCCGGGTTTTGTATGTGTATGTGATGTAGGAAGCAGAAAGGTTAACACGCAGCACTGGGAGTAAATTATTCCTTCTTACATAGGCAGCTATTATTGGTTTAGGAGGCAGCCAAAACTCCCAGGACGCCTGCTGGGAATTAGCATAAAACATTGCAGATGAGCTCTTTGTGACCGGGGCCCGCAGCAAACCCTACAATTTAGCAAATGAGCAGTTTATGGGACTGGCGGCTAGGTCAGGGCCTGCGTTCTGATTCGTCAGCTTATAACTGGATTGGGGCGTTTTTGGGCTCCCTTCTGTCAGATGCTGCATACATTTGTACACTTTGTATAGTGCACAATAGCAACAGCAAAACACAAAAGAGCCACTAGCTTCATTTAAGAGATACTTTGCAAGTTTCCCTAGCAGGCTCAAACTGGCCCACTGGTTTACCAGGGAATCCCCTGATGGGCCAGTAACCTAGAGGCCCCATCCACAAAGGTGCCCAGGTGGTGTTAATAGCACCAGCACTCCAGCACTCAGTTAATCCTGCACAGTTGCAGCACTATGTGATAGTCAGGGCTGTTTCCAGCCCCGGGCAACTGTGGGTGCTGTGCTCAATGCTGAACATTGGCTGTGATCTGATGCCTAAACAACATAGTGCAGCAGGGGTTACTTTCATTCGGAAAGAATGCAAAAAAAAAAGTTGGCAAAGTAGATAGAAAAAACTCTGAACTTTAGTCGCGCTGCAATGAATAAATGTTTCTTAAAGGAGCAGTATCTCAAATTTTTCTTGGTGACTTATATTTAAATGGTACTTTGAATGTAGGTAAGTGTTGGAGTAAGAATTACAAATTTAGAAAAAAATTATGTGTGTGTTGTGCAGCTGGAGCCTAATAGCTTATGTTTATGTCTGCTGAGTGTAGGGCCCGACACTCTGGCCTGTTCCACGCTGAGGAGAGGGGGGAAACAATGTAACAAAGTAATCAGCTGTTCAGTGCTGGCAGTCGTCCAGCATAATATTGCAACATTGCCTGGCCAGAACTCATATATCTAAAACAGAAAGAAAAGCTCTAGAAGTCATTTAGCTCATTGGTAAATTCAATGCCTTTGCACCAGAGAGTCACTGGTTCAAATCTCAGACTCACTAGTTTTTTTTGGGGGGGGGTTATTTTATTTCAGAATTGGATTTTTATGTTTACATCCTGTTTTTTTGCTCTAAACATTTTTTATTTTGACAGCTTTCCCTTCATGTTGGCTCTGCTGCAGAATCTTTCAGTTTACCATTTTCTCTTTCATATTCTTATTTTTAATTTTTCCATATGATCTTTCTTTCAGCTTTGTGTGTTTTGAGCAAAGCCCAACCCAGGATTTTCACTATCTGGAGTTTTGCCCTGATGCCCTGATATGTGAAATCCCCAAGTTCGCCTGTGAAAACGTACCTTTCCCTGTCCCACAGTGCATGCGCGGGCTCTCATCCAATCAGCGCTGTTTGCACGCAGATGGGGAGCCTGAGCAGTAACCTTCCTGGCCGCCCGGCCTGTCTAAATGACTATCTGCGTGAGCGCGCCAGAAAAATGGGGGGATCTGTGGTTATCCAGGGGTCGTTTCACACTGTGGGGCATCCCAATTTAGGATGCCCAAGGGGGAAGGTCAATGGCCGGGTCTTATAGACTTCAGGGTCGGCCACTCAGTGTTTTGTTCCACTTTAATACATTTAGACTTTCCTGCACAGTTATTCGAAGAATTTCAGTTATTTTCAGTCAGTTTAGTTTATTTTGTATAGATTTTACACATTTGAGTCACCTGGTCTCATAACAAAAGCAGCACCTCACACACACACAGCCGTAACCACTGATTACAGTGTCAGCCTCTGAGGTAAAGTGTTGCTAGGAGACCAGTGGGCTAAATGAAGCAGCTCACTAAATACAACCCAGCAGATCCCCCTATTCAGCAAATGGACTGAGCCATTGTCATTATACAATTTAAATGAAAGGCAGATATTTTTTCCTTTTTCTATCGTCAGATTATTTATACACATGTTAGAAGCTATTGTGTGGCTATTTAATGCAAATTTCGCGATACTGCTCCTTTAATCGTCATAGAGAATTCTAACTGAAAATATTTGTAATATTAGGGTAATCTCTAGGAGTCCTTGAAATTTTAATTATTGGCGTATCGACAGATTAATCTGTCTTAGCAGCCCTGATAGGCTCAGAAAGAATAAAGAGCATCCTTTTATATATATAATCAATATTGCATTCCTAGATCTAGTGTACGTTGCCAAAGATTAAAAAGAATGGGGCACTTACCGCCGCGGCCCAGGGGCTAAAAAACCTGGAACCTTTAGAGTTAACCACTTCTGAAGATGACCCTGAAGCTTGTTATTGGGTGTGCGTGCCGCTCGCCGTGTATCCCGATGAAGTCAGGAGGTTATACTGTTTCAGTATATAAACTCTTTTAATATGATAACAAAATAAAATAAAAACTAAATAAAAATAAACAAGATGATAGACGAAGTAGTTAGTTGCTGTAGTTATATGTCCAATTTGCTTCTAGTCTCTGAGAGGAGGGAGAGAGCTTCCAGCTGCTTCTGTAGAACAACGCGCGTTTCGTCCTTCGAAGTCCTCAGGTTCTGATTGGTCCTTTCCTTCTTCCCTCCCTAATTTCTTTTCTTCCTGACTTCCTTTGCTATCTTTTGTTCCTTTCTTTTTTATTGTTTTTTCTTTCCTTTCTTCATTCTTTCCTCCTCTCTCCTTTTCTTCCTTTACCCTTTCTTTTTTATTTCCTTTCTTTCTTCTTTCTGTTGTTCCCTTCCTCTCTCCTCCTTCCTTCCCCCTTTTTCCCACCCTGCTTCTCTTTCTTCCTTTCTTTCGTTCCTTTGTTTTTCCTTCCTTATTTTATTCCTTTCTTCTTTTGGCATTTGGCTCCTTCCTTCCCTCCCTATTTGTTTCTTTTGTTCTTTCTTGTCTTACATTCTCATTTTTTCTTTCTTTATTTGCTTTCTCACCTGATCAATGTCAGCACCTTTTAGGCAAAGGGGGATCTCCAGGAGTAACCCTAGATTCACGTGGTCTTATTACAAGTGCACCCCTGGGAGCTATAGATAATGGTGGATGTAGCTGTTCTATGGCAGCACTTATCCACTCACACACAATACAGTTTGGAATAATATATTTGTACATTTGTTTTAAAGGGACCGTAAACCCAATGGCAATTATAAGGCTGCAAGCAGCTCATCTGATGCCTATCCCATGTGCCTCTCCTCCATTTCCTGCAGCACAGTGTAGAAGCTGTGACAGGGTTCCAAAGTTTGTCCCTCCTGTAACTTCATTTTTAAGGACCACACAAAAAATGATCTAATGGGCACTCTGTCCCATGATGCTCCCAGTGAAAGAGAGTACAGGTAACCACAGTGGTCCTGCAGCCCATGGAATATTCTTGACATTGTTGAGAGCTCTTTGATAAGGCTTTTACCCCTATGACTCTGTGCCATGTACTTTTGTCTCACATCAGACACAAGGCTAGCATGTACCTAGTGGTGAGCACTGATGTGTAGAGGTCCTCCATGTCCCCACTGCCTTAGATGGAGCTCTGGAACCTACCCCACAAGACACTACTGTGGCCTAGAATCTAAGGCCCCACCCGGGCTCCACCAGAGCGTCCTGCAAGGGCAGTTAGAATCGCTACTTGAGGGGCTCTGGGGAGAAATTAAGGACCTGAGCAGGAAGACAGTGGTGTCTGAGATGACGATGAATGTGGTGAATGGAATAGCCAAGGTCAAGAGGCGCAGACATTGAAGCAAATCCAAAGAGGAAAACAAAAGATATGAGGCAGAGATGCAATCGCAGATGAAGCCGAAGTCATACACAGAGAATAACAGGCCACAGGATAATCCAGAGGAGTAGTGGTTAGGCCGGCAAAGTGGTAACTGGGAAATCCAAACAAGTCCAAGGGGTGATCCAAAAGGCAGAGATAAGTAAACAAGCAAGCAATCCAATAGTGAGTCCAAAGATCAAAGATGCAAAAGATGCAAAGGTGGCCTAGTCCAGACTGAAGGGAATATTCTGGTGCCATCTTGGCATCTGGGACTTCCTTATAAAGGTCCACACCCATTGTTTCCCAGAGTCAACTGATCCCACAGGTGCACCTTTCTTAGATTATGGTCACGCATGTGCAATAGCAATCGCATGCTCTGACCTAGAACCCCCTGTCTGTGCCCGTCCTGTATTGACAAAGTTTGCATTTGTACAGACGATGACCTAACCCATGACTGAGTCTGCATCTTACTCACGATTGTTTGCATCTGTGTGTTAGCGTTCGCAAGCGACACAGCCTGCACCTGCGCAGACGCATATGATCATGACACAGACTGCCTTAGCTTTGAAAGGTAAAGCGCAATTTCTTAAAATGGAAAGTATTTACATGGCACATACAGACTAAGAATACAGGATTTACCCATGGTTCTTAGCAGTAGGTGGAGCCATGCAAATCATCTCTTTTTGCCTTTGTGATATCTCAAGTGGTCCAAAAATTAGTATGTCTTCTAATATTTACACAGCCTTTAGGAGCGCTGGCATTACTGCTATAGTAAGAAAAAGGACCCAACATATTATATTTGGGATGTCAAAAGGTAATCTGAGTAGACAGAGGGGACAGTTAAATTTGACCAACAGTCGAAAATGACTTAAACCGGACCAATACAACAAACAGTGCTCATATGCATCCCTCCCCAGGGCAACTCAGATTGCTGCACATAAAAATTAATTTACCTTTTTCTAACTGCTGTGGTAAAATTTGGTAAAAACAAAATAGTGTCTCCTGGACCTGCAGGCCACCTGCAAACAGGAAGTGCTGCTGGGTTTCCTGTTACTGTGCATTGTCAGTTATGCCAGTTCAGATGCTGGGAAAGGAAGCTCCAAAATGGCCGCTACTACTAAAAAATCAGTAAAGTTTCAGCTTTGAGTAGATGCAGGAGCAAATGTAAGCTCTGACATTCATTGAGTATCATGCATGCATGCAGGTAGGGAGTTTTGGGGAGCTTTCTTTTCTGTGCCAGGCTGTTTATGTTTTGCATATTTATGTTGGGGGCTGGGGGGGAGGTCTGTGTGATTTTACGGCCCTGCTTGTGAACATGTGTTTCGGGCTGTTTTTTGGGAAAGGCTTAAGAGCACCATAACAGAGGACCAAGCCACTTTAAAGGCAACCTAGGATTCAACTCAATATATACAGTATATTGAGTTATGTTTTGGTGTGGAGAGGTTCTTCAGGTGTGGTGCAGAAAATTCTACACATTTGGAAATAACAAACCACTAAAATCCTCCAGGGTTGGCTGTCTGGCTGTCTCCATTGCATTGGAATGTCACGCTGTCTGAACCCCATTGAGATTGCCTGAAATCACTCACCTTTCTGGTGCTCCCATGCCTCGATTGTGAGCCACAGCCACATCCCCAGCTTCTCTTTAATTCAATTCAATTCAATTTTATTGTTCGCCAAGTACATCGTGAGATGAACAAGGAATTCTTTTCGGCATATACACAGTGCAAAAAAGAAAACAGTACAGATAAGTACAGTTAAAGTTACAAAGGAAGGGGAACATGGAAGACAGAGATACGGAAGCAGATAATCTCTTATAAAGTCAGAGTATGAGGACCCATCGATTCCAGCTTGATCCTGAGCCTATGATGCCTGGATATTGTTAAGGATGCGGACGGCCAAAGGAAAGAAACCCTTCCTGGACCTAGAAGTCCTGCAGGCTGGGACCGCAAGCCGTCGCCCGGATGGCAAGTAGTGGAATAGGGTGTGTCCAGGGTGGGACGGATCCCGGAGTATCTTTCCAGCTCGCGTCTTGATTCTCTGATTGTGCAGTTCCTGTAGGGATGGTAAGGGGGCTCCGATTATTCTTTCTGCCGTCTTTATTGTTCTTTGGAGTCTACCCTTGTCCCTCCTTGTAGCTCCTTCGAACCAGACAGAGAAAGAAAAGCACAGAACAGAACCAATGACGGCATTGAAGAAGAGCACAAGCAACTTTTTCGACAGGCCTGCCTTCTTAAGTTGCCTCAGGAAGAAAAGTCTCTGATGTGCTTTCTTCAGTAGAGCCGTGGTGTTCCTTTCCCAGCAGAGGTTGTCGGAGATTGTCACACCTAAGTATTTCGTCTCCCTTTCTCTCTTGATTTCCACCCCCTTTAGCCGAGGTGTGCTCCAGCACCCTGACATCCAGATAGACTGGGGACAGGAGCGCTTCTCAGAGGGAAGCGTGGGATGCGGCCAGCGGGCTGGTTCACATCTGACCGCTAAGCCAGCAGCATTGCCGCAAGTGCCCTGGTGGGGGGGGGGGTGTGCAGGTAGGGGGCATGGGGGTGGTATTGGTCCACTTTAAGTACCGTGGAATACTTATTATTATGCATTTGTTTATTTGCATTTGGACACAAGCCATAAAGCTCAATACTGTTTGTGATCCTTCCCCCTCGTCGCCACTCCTCATCCTTTAGACTGTAAGCTCGCAAGGGCCAGGCTCTCTCTCCTATTGTATCTTGTATTCCGAATATTCATTGTAAACTCTGTAACACTGGATTTTGTAATAGTCTATGTACTGTACGTTTCTACCCTGTCTGTAATTACTACTTTGTACAGCACTTTGGAAGATGATGGTGCTATATAAATAATAACAATAATAATAATAATAATTTACAAAAACACATCTTTTCATTTATTTACTTCTAAAATGTAATTTGTTTCCTAGGCTATGAAATAAAACCCTAACATTTTATGGGGATTTTAAATCAAATTGAATGTGGCCCCATTCACTTGCTATACAGCGATAAATATGCCTTGTAACTGCCCCAGAAACAGCACAGCAAGCATAAGAGAAGGTAACCCAAGGCCCTGTTCACACCTAATTTTTAACACTACATTTGCCCACCCTGCGCACACACAACGAGGTGCCTTTTTATAGTTGTCTGGGGAAATATAAGCAAGCAATATATATATAAAAAGTACATTAATTTAAAAAAAGAGGTATGTAAAGCTTTAATATATAATATACACATACTGTACATACACCAATATACATCCACTAGTGGAGTTGAAGTGCAGTTATTTGCTAAATTGGCAGGTATTAGTCAGACCATCCTACTAAGTGTTGATGTAATTAAGGGCTCTGATGGACTGCGAGAAGAAGCCTCAGCTTATTTTCTTTGTGTTGGCCTTCAGGAAGCAAAAGCAATTCAGTTTGCAGCAGAAAGAAGAGTCCATTGTTGTGATGCTTACGGGGGGGGGGGGGGTTAATATTTTCGTGGCCTTGGTCTTTGCTTGTTGTGTATATACTGTGGGTTAAGGATTTCAGTTCAGGCTGTGTGTTCAGCTTCTCGTACGGCCCTCTAAAGAGCCTGCCCTTCCTACTTGGAGCTGTGGACATTATCTGGGTAACTGTTAAGTTGCAAGGTCCACTTTGGGTTGGACTTTTTCTGACCGATAATTTATTTTAGCTTTTCTGGTGTTGCTGTTCAGACCCTCAGCCAGACTTGGGAACTGTGACCTGGAAGCCACCGCTACCCAAAAACATTTCTACTTCCTGGAGAGGCCTGTGGTTCCTCAAAACAATCATACCAGCAACACAATGGGCCAGGACAGACTCCAAATGAACCTAGAACAGATCTTTCATATAAACATTTTTAATGTTGAATAGCACCTACAACACACAATGAAAACTCAGCAAACGTCATTGTGTTCTGGTGATGTGGTTAGCTCTTGTGGATTTTGCTGGGTGATATTTGTTGTCCTTTTTCCCTTCTGTGTCTGCTTATGGTGATGTCTGGCGATGTTTGCAGGGACAAATATGGTATTGATCACATTGCACTTTACTATTGGCCCATCTCTCTGACTAGACCAAGTTTTGGTCTTAACTCTTCCAACACCCTGGTTTCCTGATGCTACACCTACTTGATCCCTGACTGGTCTCTCATCTTCAATCTGGATCAAGCCACCAACAACCAGGAGGCTACGCTAGAAATTGCCACCTGGAAGCTGTCTAAAAACATTCCCACCTTCAGGAGAGCAGAAGACCAGACACAACTTAGACAACTTTGTCAGTCCCCCATGGTGGCTTCTTACAGCCCGCCTCTTTGCCTAGACCAGGTTTTGCCCTCAACTTAGCCATTTAGCATTTAGCTTATTCACCTGAACCTCTGATGCTTCGCCTCCTTGATTCTTAAATGGCTTTTCATTGCTGTCTTGGGCCACACTGTAGGTCTAGTTCTTCAGTCTGTATCAAGTCACCAGCAACCAGAAGGCTAAACTGGAAAATGCGACCTGGGAGCTGCCTGCAGCCCAAAAACATCCTCACCTTTAGGAGAGGCAGAAAGGACCAGTACACCAATTGAAGGTGAAATAAAGCTGTATTAATGTAGCAGTGCAATAAGGCACGATTCAAAAACATGCCAATGAACATTAAGTCCATACGGATACATTAGCGCAGTCCATATAGGTTCCGATGTTTCGGGGGTGTAATAAATTGCTTCCTCAAAGAGTACTAAGCATTAGGGCCTGTTATATAGTAAGGGTTGAAAAATTCGAAAAATTCCCACCTGGCGTCATGATGACGTCAGCAGGTGTTCTCTATCTAAAAATAATGTAGAAATAAACATAAGTATAAACAGAATAAACAGTAATTACTTACCTGCACCCACTGGGGCTCCCGAGACAGGGGAACCCCTCCACTGCCGGCCGGCTCGCGAGATAGCGAGCAGCGGTATCCCCGCCTGTCAGCAGGACAGAGCGGGAGGGAATGACAACTGATGACGTCATGGCAGCCGCGTTCCAATTGGAACCTGTATTGGATATGTAAGTGTGCGCCAGCCGTTCAGAACACCTTCAGGAGAGCAGAAGACCAGAGACTCTTTTGACTCATTCAATATTAACCTCCATCAGTCTCCATGGTGGCTTCTCATAGCTAAACTGACTAGATGTCCCACTTTTGGTGGGTCAGTCCCACTTAGAGGCATTTTTTCCCACTGTCCCCCTGAGGGATTGCCTAAATGTCTCACATTATGGGTAAGATTATCCCACTGAAGGCAGGATGTCTGGTAGGACTCTTTGGCTGAAAGGTTGTAGTGGAACGCATGGATTGGCTGACCATTGGCTCAATCACCAATATGTTTAAAGATCCTTGGAGCCGGGACAGTGTTAAATCTAAAGCCCATAAAAAGCCACACCCCCATCATGCCCATCGCCAGGGCCGTGTTTGCTGTTCATGGTGCCCTAGACACTTTAAGTGCCTGCTCCCCCTTTTTTTTAAGTCAGATCACGGTCCAGTGTGTAGGGGGAAAGGGTGCAATGAGCTAGATGCAGAGTATGTGTGTGGAGGAGGCAGGGCCGGATTATAAGGGGGTGCAAGGGGCTAGAGCCCCGGGGCCTCCACTTTCCCTGCAAAGGGGGCCTCCACCAACCTTTGGGTTATGGTCTGGTCCAGGAGGCTTTTCAGTCTTTGGTCTGACAGGCCGGTAACGAAACCAAAAGCCACCACAGGGCAGGAAGGGGAGTCTAGAGCAGCAAAGCGGATGGGTGGGTGCAGAGCTGTCAGTCGGCGGCCACTCACCGCACATAAGCCACCAAGCACAGCCACTGGCAGCTCAACTGTTTTCTGCTGGACCAGCTGGGCGACTACACTAATGGCAAAGCAGGAGTTCCTGAGCTGCACGCACCCGCACAGGGGACTCGATCTGACGTTCCAGTAAGTGGGCAGGTGCCAGATAACTACCAATCAGTTACTTAGCAAGGAAAAAGAAATACTGTATCTGGGGCCTCCACCAGATTTTGTGCCCAGGGGCCTCCACCACACTTAATCCGGTCCTGGGAGGAGGGTACAAAGGGGGAAATGCAGAGAAGCAGGGAAGCATGTTCCATCTTTTACTGCATTGTGACTTATAGGAGTCACATGACCAAAGCAGTGGAGGGGAGATGCTCTGGTCTGCGTTCAACCCATTGCCCCCCCCCCCCCCTTCACTCACATACATACACTCTGCATCCTTCTGTGGCTGGGGGGTGCTTCTTAGGAGGCATTAATGTTCTGGCTATTGGAGTTTTCTTTTCTTTACTATAGTGGTAAGGGCAGTGCCCTTCCCCCCTTCCAGGGTGCCACCCTAGGCACGTGCCTAATGGTAAATACAGCCCTGCCCCTGGAGGGGTTACTCCCTTTTCCACACAACCTCTTTCCATTTCTCTGTTCCACATTACCACCATATTTCTTTTATTTTCTACATTTCTCTTCTTTATCCTGATTCTCTCCATTCCCTTTTTTCATAACCCCTCCTTTTTGTTTTTTCCAAATGTCCTCATTCCTTTTCTACACATTCCGTTTTCAAAATCCCCCCCACCACATATTTTTCTCTTTTCTATGTTTCTGTCTTTTTTCACATTGCCTCCATCCATTTTTCCATATATTCTATGTCTTCCTCCCATTCCCATGTACTCTCCTTCATTTTCACCTTTCCACATTCACAATACTTTTTTCTTTTGAACATGTCTATCCTTGTCTCTCTTGTTTTCAAATTCACTTTGTGTTTCTCTTTTTCCAAAGTAGCCACGCTAGCCATTCAGAAAGACGTGGATAAGGTGTGTGCAGCCACTAAGGGGGTGGTGGGGATTCCCTTAGAGACCTACACATGTGCAGTGGGATTGCAGGCAAGGTAAGTATCTGCAGCCAGAGGGGTTTCACACAGCTGGGCATCCCAAATTAGAATGCCCCAGGGAAAAACACTAACTTGGAGTCTTTCAGACTTGAGAGCCAGGTTACAAGGATTTTGGTCCCCTTTATGTCAAACACACAAATTCTTAAAACCAAAATGATTTGCATGTCATATACTGACCAGAAATAACCCATCATGCTTTTGGCAGGACCATGCAAATCATCTCTTAATGCTTTCATTTACCATACTGAGCCTTCTGGAGCTCTGAGATGTGAAATGCTTGGATATGGCTTTTACATTTTCAAATTGTTGATGTGTGTTTCAGTTTGTTCGGTCCTCAGTAGCACCAGGTATGGGGTCCATAGATGTATGGAAGCCAGGCTTAGGAGCAGGGCCGGCTCCAGGTTTATGTGGGCCCTTGTGCGGCACGGTCTCAGGGGGCCCCTTTGCAGTGAAGAGTCACGTCACATTACCGAGGGACGTCCCAAATCTGGATGCCCCCTAAGGATCATGCTATTTGGACCAAAACTAGTTTTGTTCTACTTTGAAGGACACCAAACCCCTTTAAACCCGACCTCGGAGTCTATACTAATTTAGATCCTCCTGATTTTGGATGCCCCTGTGTGTGACCCCTCCCCTCCCTTTTATTCAATACTTTCCTGGAACTGGTGAATACAGCGTTGGATCGCCAGTTTGAGTTAACGCCCAAACCAGGGGAGGTTCTTTCACATACAGGGGCATCCCAAATTTAGATGCCCCCTGTAAAGCGGACCAAAACTTAGGGGTGGAATTGCTTGCATAGTGGATATGCCAGCGATCCCAGGGGGTTCACACAGCAGGGTATCACAGATTGGGATGCTCCAGGGATAGGAAATCAGCTGGGGTGGGCAACTGAAAAGCAGAACAAAACCCAGCACTTCCTCCCCAGGAATCTAAATCGAGATGCCCCGACGTGTGAAACCCCGCCCTTCGAGGAGATGTGGGCACCAGCTGTGGCGCTACCCTCCCAGTCCGCCACCGGTCAAGCACCATCGCACACCCCAAAGGCCAACCCCCCCGGAGGGTGGTGGCCCCTGGCAGCTGCCCCGCCTTGCCAGGTGCTGACGCCGGCCCTGCTTAGGAGTGCCCCATTTTGGGGACATGAGCCAATATACAGTTTACTTACAATCTTATCAAAACTTAAAGTCCCTGTCCTAGTTCCCTTTGTCTTTCTCTATTTTCAAAGAGCCCTTTAACTTTTTAACATTTTCTCTTTTTTACATTTTCCCTATCTCTCCTTCACTTTTCCTTCATCCCTTTTCTCATCCTTTCTCTTTACCTGTCTCTATCATTGTTGAGTGTGAAGGTGTGTTTGAGGGGCACCAGGGCCGATCACCCTCCCTCCATCAGACCCTACTTACCTTTTGGATGTTGCCGCCTAATGTGGTGACATCCAGCTGCTCTTCAAAGTCCCGCGCTGCTCAGCGAAGTCTTGCGGCTTTTCGGCACCTCCCATTCATGTGCACTGTGCAGGCGCGAGATCAGAGAATGCGTGCAGTGCCTGATGGGACGGAATCCGAGAGACCCAAAAGAGGGATGCCCTGGTGAGGTGAGTAAAAATTGCCGAAATGTAAAACCGAAGGGGGGGGGGAGCATCCAAAATCACGATGCCCTGCTGTGTGAAACACCCCAGGTCATCTGCTACACTTACCTTACTTCCCTGTCCAACATTGCATGCGCGGCCGCATCCCGGCTACCCCTCTAGCAGGGCACACTCCCTGTTAGAGGAAAGCGGGGGATGCAGCCGCCAGCGCGCTCAGAGCTGCTGTGCTAAGACATCGGCTTACACGTCCATAGCTCAGCGGCTCCGAGCATGCTGATTGGACGAGCAGCCGTGCATGCGCCGTAGGAGCGGGATGAGGTGAGTTAATGTGGGAGATCCGGAGGGTTTCACGTAGCGGGACACCCCGATCGGGAAAGGGGCCAAAACCCAGGATAGTAAAAATCCTGGGTTTTGGTCCACTTCAACAAGGGCTGCCATTGATCTACAGTTACTTGCAGGGGATCTAAAGTCTGATACTCTCTTCCAAGATGCCTTCACTACACGTAGTCCAGTCCTATATGAGAGAAGCTTGGGGTTCTGGCATCTGAGTGAATCCGGCCATCTCTGCCTGTACATTATATAAGCAGTGTCTGCACAGAGGCGAGGAGCATAATGGTGGTTATCATGTATAAACAGCAGATTCTGACATTCATACAAATATTAACTAGACTTCCCTATTACCAGAAGGTCATGCTTTGGATTTTATTTCTGACTAAGCCTAAGGCACACAACCTGGGGGGGAAATGTAAAACGTTTCCTTTTTCTCAGGACTTACAGGATGATTCAACACTGTGAGAATTTATTTCTCACTTTTTTAATGATTTTTTTCCTAGGGGCAATTCAGCACTATATTTAAACGGCACAATTTGTCTTTACATTTGCACAGCTAAATATGGTGCTGAATTGCAATAAGAAAAAAATCGCACAATATAAAGTGAGAAAAAAAAGTTTTGTGGTGCTGAATCAGCCCTATAGTCTCGTTGTAGTAATGAACTTTTGCGTTAGCGTTAGATCTGGATTGAGTGCAGAGGTAGGTGGCAACCTGCAAACTCATTGTTAACTTGTCTTAAATTCACCATTAAGTCAAATCTGCGTTGTCCCGGCCCTGGTAGGACAGGGTAATAAAAAGAAAACAAATTGACCTGGTTCTAGCAGCAACACTGTTTATTGGTAAATCTTATCAGGAGAGACTAAAAGAACTGTATTTGTGCAGCCTGAAGGAAAAACAGGAGAGAGGAGACATGCCTGAGACCTTAATATATGTGAGAGTTAAAAAAAAAACTCCTCAAAACTCACTTGCCCTATCTGCATGCATGATACTGAATCATTGTCAGCACTTACATTTGCTCCTGCCCCCACTCAAAGCTGAAACGCCGCCTCAACAATTTTCTCCTGGTAACAGCCATCTTGCAGAGCTCCAAAGGTTTCCTTTCCCACCTTCCCAGCTGTGCTGTTGCCTGAATTTAACTGAAATAACCCACAAAGCACAGTGGCAGGAAACCCAGCATCACTTCCTCCTCCTATCTCTAGGTCCATAGGATGCCATGGGGGGGGTTATTGACCATGGCAGAAGTTACAAAAAATGTAAATGAATTTTTATGTGCAGTTGTCCTGGGGAGGGATGATTATGAACACTGTTTCTTGTAAGGGTGTGGGTTCGGTTTAAATAATGTTCAGGAGAAGAGACACCTGGAGGCTTTGGGATGCCCCCTACTAAGAATGTAGGGAACAGACTCGCAACCCGTGGGATGCACCCGGGAATGAAGGGTTCCACATAGGAGGGTGTGAGGGATCACTCCAAGCTAGACTCACACTGTTTGAGAGGACTTCTGGTGTCTGGGGAATAGAAGTGCTCAAGTAGTAACAAAACCAAACAGTCTCTTGAAGGGTTTATTGGGGTGTCCTCTGTTTATTGTAGACACTTCAATAAAACAAGGGTTCTCTGGGACATAGGGATATCCACAAGGTGCCCCCCTTTGACTCCTAAGCCCCTACCCCGTTTGGCTTCCCATCCAGCTCGGTGTTCCTCCCTTCTGGTCCATTATAAGTGGTACTTCTCCTCAGTGACCTCCAAGGCCCCTTTCGGTTAGGAAATGCTTCACGGGTGCTTCCTCAGCACACCTCTTTAGAAGCCTCCTTAGAAAGCAGTGCTTCCTCCCTGGGCACCGGTCCACTACCTCTTTAAACTCATGGCCCAGCATTTAAGCTCCACTCACTCTCAGACCTCAGACACGCCCTGGGTATCCCTTATAATAAACCCAGGAACCAATTCGCGTTGAGGTGGGCAGTCCCTATCTATATGTCTAAAAGTTAACCCCTCAGTGGCAAGGAGGCAGCATCCTAAAGCATCCCTGCTACCAGGGCCGGGGTCGGCACCTGCAAGGTGGGGTGTGCAACAGCGCTTGACCGGCGGTGGACTGGCGGTGCAACTTCTTTTCCCCGCCGGGTGGGGACAACAGTATGCAGCAGTAAGGTTCCGCTGCTGCCCCCACCGGGGGCCCCCACTGGGGAGAGAGGAAGGGGCCTCCACACCACGTGACAGGTGCACAAACAGCAGGCAGCAACAAGGAGACCAGGAGTGCGTGCCGGGAGGGAAAGCACTGTAGAGCTACGTTACTTATTTTTTTTTTTTTAAGGAAGGTTTCTTTTTCTTTTCTTTTGATCCTTAGGGGACATCCAGATTTGGGACGTCCCTCAGTGATGTAACGCGACTCTTCACCACAAACAGGCAAGTCGAGGGTCGCCGAACTCCTGGCATAGATGAAAGTCTAGTCAGGTGGGTGCATGGTTAGCGGAGACACCGCATATCCAAATCCAACAAATAACCAGCACTCTAAAACAATCTTCGTAGATCAATCAATTGTATTCAGGAATAAACACAATACATAATAATGTCAAGGTTTCATGACAGGCCTTGGGGACACACGGGCTTTTGCAACGTTTCTATTGGCCCAACTTTACTTATAAGCGTTCCTTGCATGTTCTTCTTCTTGTTTTTACCTTATGTCCTGATGAAGGGGGTTCCCGTTATACCCCCGAAACATTGACATTATTATGTATTGTCTTCACAACAAAGGGGCCCACTGAGACTATGCCGCCCAAGGGCCCATGTAAACCTGGAGCCAGCCCTGCCTGCTACTGTCCCTAAGTAAAACACTCTGTACACGACACTATACTAACTACCCCCATATTTCCATTAACTCGTTAACAGAGGTGGTGGATAAGCCACCACCCTGTTACACCTTCCCCCCCCCCCCGTCAGGGCCATATTTGGTGTACATGGTGCCCCAGGCACTTAAAGTGTTTTTTAAGTTAGGTCACGGTGCATACAAAAAAGGAGTGCGTAAGGGGAAAGGTGCCAGGGGCTAGATGCAGAGAATGTGTGGAGGAGGGCAGAGAAGCATGTTCCGCCTTTCCGGCAATCTGACATACAGGAGTCACATGACCACCCCAGTAGAGGGGAGATGCTCTGGCCTGTGTTCAACCCATTGCCCCCCCCCCCCACAAATACACTCTGCGTCCTGTGGCTGGGGGGGGGGGTGTTGTTAGGAGGCATTAATGTTCTGGCTATGGGATTTTTACAGTATTTACAGTAGTAAGGACAGTAGTAAGGACAGTGCCCTTCCAGCTTGCCACCCTAGGCACGTGCCTAGGGTTGCCTAACGGCAAATACAGCCCTGCCCCCCGTGGTATGTGTACCGCATGCTGAGAAACAGTGCTCCAGCCTGCTTGTCTGATGGAGGATCCACATGTGCACAGACACTACATAGTTTCCATATACTGCTTGTGGCTTGATTACACTCTTCATTATATCCACAACTGTCAGGAGAATGTGATTACAAAACACACAATCAGTTATTGGCTGCGCTCACCTCCCCGGGCTGTCGGGGAATCTCCTGATTATCTGCAGCTTGGGTCGAGGCGGCCAGTTTCAATTTCTTCATGTAAAAATTGAGCCCTTTCCAGAGCTGATCTATGACATCACATGGTAAATGTCTGTTAGGGGAAAAGCTTTGTGTTATATTGAAACGAGATGACGTCTGAGCTTCCATTATTTTCCCTGTTTTTCTATAACATAGCTATTGTTATCAGCCTTCTTCTGAACAGAAAGGAAGTAATATATGAGAGCTGAGCAGTCAGACGTCTAATAGACACTGGCAGTGTTATGGAAACAGAGCCGCGTTGGGAAAATCTTCCTGCAGCCTATTACTATTGTTTGACATCACAGTTACTGCCATGATGAGTTGAGGACAATGTCTTGCTGCTATATGTCAGTTCTTTATAGTGGATGGGGGGGGGGGGTTAGGGGACCCCCTGTGCACATCTTATGCAGGTCACAGACACAGAACAGATTTTACAGTGCATGTAAGTCACTATTTACTCCCCTGTTTTGCAGCAAGTTTTCTAGCTCTAGCTATGGGTATCCATAGTCCTGTATGACTGGGACAGTCTTTGGGGTGTGTAGATGTCGATCATCAGGGCTGTATTTACCATTTAGCAACCCTTAGGCCTGTGCCTAGGGAGGCCACTTGCTGGGGGGTGCTATGAAGTGTGCTATTACTTCTATAGATTAAAAAAAAAAAACCTTCCTGGCACCTTAATTCCCCCTCATGAGCACCCCCCATCCACAGACACAATGTGTGTGTGTGTGCAGGGGAGAGAAGTGCGGAGAGAGTGCGTACTCTGCCTGAAGAAGGGACTTTATGTCACGAAACGCGTAGCAGGGATTCTGGGGGTTCCAGTGGTTGGTTCGCACATGGCACTTTGTTTGGCTAGTAGGATAATATTAAATGTATTTTGTTCGTGACTTACACCTACCTCTTCCTTAGTAATTGTTGTATTGTTATGTTTATATATATATATATATATATATATATATATATATACTTGAGATTTGATGCACTTTGGAAGCACTTGACTCTTTATGGATTGTTTTATGAAGATAGCATTATTGATTATTTATTGATATATTAGTTTCCTCCACTGGCCACATCAGAATTTAACCCCCTCGCCCCTCATTTGATGGCAGTCTAAATATGTGATACTTCTTTTTAATAGTTTTTAATATGTCTTGATAATGTAATAATTGTGAAATAAATTGGACATGAATTATACTAAATGGAGTGCCTTTGTTAGTCTCTGGTTATACTCCCTTTTTGGGGTTGGGGCACCCCTTGTGTTTGTATTAGACTCATTCTAATAGGGACTCACCAGAGCAGGGCACCTCTACTTTAATTTATTGTGTGGTGCCATCCAATATTTTTGTTTAGTAAATGCAGGGGAGAGAAGGCGCAAAGGGTTAAATGTAGGCCGCTACCAGAACCTCTCCCAGCTGGTCACAGACACAATTTCCCTGCCTCCAGGCTGTGGGCATGTGACTTGTGTGTGGCAGGAGCCTGGGAAGCCAGTATAAAGTATAGGGTTTTACATTTAACCTCTTGCACCCTCTCCCCCTCCACACTCACACTGTCTGCATTTAACCCCCTTACAACTCCTTCTGTAAGTGGGGTGTAAGCAAAAAAAAAAGTACCTAGGGCAGCCTGGACACCAAATACGGCCCTAGGTGCCATCATTCAAGAGGTGTCAATGGGGCAAAAAATTTGCTGATGCCCACTGAATTTTGGAAAAACCTTCTTTCTATCTTTTTCCCTATTCCTCCATCTTTCTCTTTTCCACAATCCCACTATCTTTCTCTCTTTTTCACATTCAGTGTATAATTTTTTTCTTTTCTTTTTTCCACATTCACGTCATATTTCTTTCTCACATTCCCTCCTTATATGCTTTTTTATTTCTACACACCCTTCAGCTTTCTCTTTTGCAGAGTACCTCTATCTTTCGCTTTTACACATTACATTCATCTTTCTTTATTTTCCTTGTGTTCTCATTTCCTCCTTTATATTCTATTTTCGATGTTTCTTCTTTCTCACGTTCATCTAATGTCTATCTATCTATCTATCTATCTATCTATCTATCTATCTATCTATCTATCTATCTATTCTATACACACTGCCTATCTGTCTATCAATGTGTTAAGTAACAAATTAATAACAACTAATTATTATGAAATAAATGTAAATCGTATGATATTTCTACCTCTCCTGTTCTGTCTAACCACCTTTTCATTAGTTGTTCTTTCTTTCTCTTTAGTCATCTTTCTATAAATTCTCTTTTGTCTCTCTTTCTTGGTAGATGCCTTCCTTTATTATATATAATCTGTTATTCACATATGTATTCACCTGTTTTTCTAACCTTCTAATTATCATTTATTTTGAGCAACCTTGAATTAATATCCATTATATCTAAACCAATGAATTATTGCTTTTATTTATTAAGCACAGCACAGTACAAAGTAGTGATTACAGACCACATAGAACATATACTATTAGAAATGCAGTGTAACAGTGTTCACCAGCTTACAGTCTAAATGATAAGTGATGCAGACAAAGGGGAAGGATCACAAACAGTCAGTATTGAGTTTTGTGGCATGTGCCCTTTATAGAATTGCTTACACTAATCAATGTATTGTATTCATTTACATAGTTCGTTTGTACAGTCCACTGTATCTATCTCTGCGTCTCTAGGTCGATGTAACCACCTCTTTATCAATCTAACTCTCATAGGAGTTATTATATTATTGTTGTACTAAAGTAGGAGAGTTTGGAATTGTTTCCTCTGAGGGAGGAGGTAACCAAAAATGCGCCTATTTATCTTAATAGTGATTGTTAGAGTTTCATATACTATTATATTTTATTAATACAAGTTAATTATCAAAAAAGATGGAAGTAAACAAACAAAACATAAATTTCTGCATGATATCATATGTAGTGAATAAGGTTATATTTACAGTGAGCAAAGGAAAAATAAGATGAAGAAAGAAAATGGGTGTAGTCCAAAACCTTTTTGCCCCATGGGCTGGGCAAGTGGTATCTGGAAAAGTGGGCACAAACGTGCCCTACCTCCCGTGAAGTCTTTATACTTCATGCCTCCGGTAGTAGCAAGTTGGTAGGGTTGGGGGTTGATACCTCCTGTACTAAACTTGTACTAAAGTATGTTGAGCTCTCCGCCTTCTATGGGACTGTTTCCTTTGGTCTCTAAGTATTAGTAAATGCACTATAAGGATTTTTTATATATGTATTTGGAGAAAATTGGAAAAGTTCTGCTCCTCACCTATAGAACGTCACCATCTCAAAACCCAATTAGGTACAAGGAATCAAATAGAATGATTAAATTGTAATGAGTGGATTGGGCATGCAGAGGGGTGGAATTCCGTCTTGGAAGAGGAGGACATTGAAACGTTTTACAACATCGGACCTGGATGGAGAAACTGTGGAGGGCATTAGGTAAGTATTTTTTTGCCTGGGCAATGACTTCAAGTACCACCCAGCTGGTGCTAAATTAGAAAATGGAAAGTGGTTCTTGATGAGTAAAAGCTTGAAAACCCCAAATCTAGGCAACAATCGTTATTTTCCTTTCACCCTTAATATGTTTAGATTTTTTGTTCTTGTCTGTTCAGCGATATCTCAGTAGATTTTTATCCTCTCCTTCCTATAACTTCCTCCTCTCATCACCTTTTCCCCAGTTGGTTTCTACAATCATATCTCAAAAGAATCCCGCCATGTATTCAATTTTTTCGTCTTGTTATAGATCCCCTCTTGATCTCCCTACAATGATTTTCCTAAACTGGCCATTTTTTTAGGGGGACAAATTTGAGTAGCATAAATTGTGACAGCTGATTTAATCACTAGGCTAATTTTTAATAGCGACAACATCAGACAATCATAAAATGGTCACAATCATACATGTTGTCCCTATCGAAAATGAACCTAGGGATTTGTTAAGCTGTCACAGATTTGTTCCTCTTAAATTTTCTGCAACTCCCTTCAACTCTCTTGGCCTCTCTGTTGACCTCTTTCGCTCAGTCGCTGTAGTCCTCTGTTTATGGATTCTGCCCTTTTCTGTCTCTCCTCCCTTCTCCTCAGTTCCTTCATCTTTCTTAAAAGACCCATCTTTTTTTTCTCATCCTAATAGATTTCCCCGCCACCCCTCGGTCCCTCCAGCCATTTTGCTGTACACAACTCCACTCTTTCTCTCACATTCACATATGTAGCTGTCTCCTGCTCTTCATTACCAACAGGCAATCCACAAATCCCTGGCTGTGCTGTTCTTTTATCTAGCCCCCTCAATGTTTGTATATTATGTGATTCCCCCAGAGATCTGGAAGCCGGAAATTCTCTTTTCATAGCAGCCTCTGGCACTGGGGGATCTAATTAAAGCAGGCAGACGATCTTGAATGTGAACTTGATGGCGGCTGTCGGTGGAGAATGGAAAGGAGGGTGCAGTCCTTCTCCGCCAGCAAAGGTTGTGGGAGGGGGTAGGGGGTCAGAACAGTCAGGTGATGGGGAGGGGGTCATTGTAGTCTGGTGAGGGTAAGAGAATAGGTGTAATTCAGTGATGGGGAGGGGATCATAGAATTCAGGGTGTTGGGGATGGGGGGTCAGCATCATCCTATGATGGCAATGAAATGGAGTGTGGGCTTGTGCTTGTGCCCCCTAATGTGGGGTTATCCAAGTATCAGCAGGCACACCTAAGATAAATATGTCTAATGAGTTTCAGACTCACTTTTCCCTAATCATAAATGCATTTACGATAAGGACAAATAAGTTACTTTCTTCTGTTTTCTTGTGGCTAAACACAGATGATATGACATCTTGATATTTCAATCTCGAGACAAGTAAAAACATTGTGATTTTCCATCATAAATGAAAAGAATAAGTGTGTATTCTTGATTTTCCCTGAGAAAGACAGTTTTTGATGAAACATGTCGGGATGATATCAAGCCAAGTGGGAAAAAAATGACTCCTATCTACTATTATATGGGGAACTAGTAAAATTTTTAATCATAGGATATCATATAGATTACTCTATTATGTATAATATGTATAACATATTATGTATAATATGTGTATATGGTTTTAACTGTTGCCATACTTGGATTAGTAGAATGTCAATGAAACAATAAACTAAGGAAACTTTTTATTTTGCAAAAAGGTAAACAATTATCAGTTTGGGGAGACATGTTTCTTTTATTTTTATTTGTTTATACTTTATGAGTGTCAATTTAGGTGGCAGATGTGGCCTAGCAGTAAGGAAGTGACCGGAGAGTTGCAGGTTCCTGGTCATGACACTCAACACAGGGATGGGTTAAAGGTGGAGGAATATTTCCTATGCATGCAGAAGCATACAATGGCCACCTATGCACTAGAAAAAGATAGTAGAGGAGCAGGTGACAGGAGTGAAGAGAGGAAAGTAAAATAAAATGATAAGCATTAGAATCGGCCCCACCAAGCTTTCCCATCTGAATTTATAAATAAGGTGAATGCCGGGTTACAAGGGTTTTTTATAAGAAAAGTACAATCGAAGAGAGCTGGCTTTAAGGAGCTGTATCACAATGTATCGTAATATGCAAAATTGTGTAATATTAAAATTCCATATATAATTCTGGATAGTTAAAGATGGAGTCACTTATACACCCCAACTCCAGATGAGCTTATGTTTTTCTTCTCCTGGTAAGAATAAAATTCAGGGGAGAGTTTTTCGAACTTACCAATTCACTTCAACAGGGGTGATCTGCTCCATTCCAATGCCAGTCTCCTGAGCCAGGATTATTATGTATGAAATGCTCACCCACTACAGGATCCGAACCCGGGAATAGAATGCCAAAAGCAAGGTTTACAATATGGCAGGGTAAGCAAATATAGTGATTTTTTTTCTACTCCCAGGGAGTGGACTGTCAGCGGTGAGATTGGATAATTTGGTTTAGCATCACTGGTTGATTTTGGGCCGCTTTAAGGTTAGGTACCATAATAAAGAACAATTGCATGTGTAATGCAAAAAAACAATGTTGCAGCACAATTACCGTACTTTTATATTACAAATCTAGGAATACCCGTACCTAAAGATTGATTTATTTATCCCAATTAAAAAAATTTTTATCCAAAAATGATGTACACTTGGTTGGCATTGGTTAGATTTTTGGCTTCTTATATAATTTTGTATCAACAAAAAAAGATTCCTGCACAGATTCTCTTGCTGATGTTTCTTATTATCATTACTGGTGAAGGCAAATGTGATAATGAGACACCATCATTTACTAAAGAGTCAAGAGAACTCAGTAGAGAGAGCCCCCTGCTCCCAATTACCACCTCATGAGCAGCTATGGAAGTGTTATCAGCACATTAGGAAATTCTGCTCCTGCTCATGTCCTTGCTCCTACCCAGAACTTAATCTTAGGGCCTAATTTACCAATTTTGCCCCAATCTGCAATTTTAAATGGCACAGGGCTCATCATGGTACGCAGTAGTGTGCAGAATAAGGTTAAAACCCCAGCATAGTGCTTAAAGCAGCCTCTACATAGGCTATGCCAGGATGAGCTGATATCACCACCCTATATTTATTACTATTCCAACACATCCCCTTCACAGGCCTGCGGCCACATGAATCTAGCTATATTCTTTTTTGGACCTTTCAACTGGCTGATGCATTTTAGCCTGTCTATCTATATAGAGTATTTCACACTAAAAGACACACCTAAGGTTTAGATGAAAAAAATATTGTGAACCAAATGGTCTGCTAAAATACCCCTCCCAGATCATAACAGTAAGTAATATGGCAGAACCCCCCCAGAAAACAGATAATGGCTATGTGCAGAATCCCCCCCCCCCCTATAAAAACTCCAGAACAGTAATTGTGAAGAATCCCCCCCCCCCAAAGAACCCCGTAACAGACAGTGTGCAGAATCCCCCAATCCCCCTATAACTGGAAGTGTGCAGATTCCCCCCTAATCCCCCTATAACAGGCATCATGCAGAACTCCATAACAGGCAATGTACAGAATCATACTCCCAATCACCCCATAACAGGCAGTGTGAGTCTGGCTGCCCACCCTCCACTGTCATAACAGAGCTGCTGTGCCACCACCCGAAGACACACACAGACTGACAGACATGTGGATATTCCATTCACCTTTCTATTGCTCCCATGCCGCTGATTGTCCTCCCGTAGCCTGTATCTGGTGGTGGGTGGGCTTGGCCTGTGTAGGCCAACAATAATTATTTTCAATGGGAGCAGACCATACACGGACCATGGCCAAACGTGAGCAGGCATTCATTGTTTCCAATGGGCACCGGTCAAACACAGGCCGCCCCCAACTGCCAGTTAAAACCATAGCAGATGATCAGCACGGGAGCGTCGGTAAGGTAAGAGGACTTTTTCTTTACTAGACTCACATTTGTGGCTTGTTTGAATAAGTGGGTTTTGAGGGTTACAAATTTAAACTAAATTCTCTGTACAAAATGGCCTCCAGTGAAGGGACCAATGAAGAAAGCAACACTAGAGGAGCAAGAGGAAGCAGAATTCACAATACAATTTGAAGGATGTTCACTCGCATACCAAAAAGGAGAATGTTGCCAAGCTGGGATCTGATCAGGGCATGTACCATCATTTTAGCAGGGTTGTACGCAAGGAATAAACAGACGCGGGAGATGCCGAAATCAACAGTCGGCGAGCAAGTGATTGAAAGAGAGAGCAGAGTCCAGTATGCCACCTGGAAAGTGGCAATGATTGTGAGATTGTTAAAGGTGCTCCATTGCGAAATTGTCCACAAAAACATGCTGATTAGCAAGCGGTGTGTCTACTCATACACCCCATGTGCAACAAAAAATCAAGTGTGTTGTTTTTCTTTACTCAAATAAAAAAATAACAGGGTGACTAGTTTTACTAGTTTTTACTACCATACCACTTTTAGAGGGGAGACATAGGGCCTGATTTATCAAGCACTTCTGCCAGACAATGCCAGTTCAGTAAAAATTAGAGAGTGCAAAATATGATTTATAATTTTTTCAGCATGTTGCTGAACATCTAATGTGTTAGTAAAAGTGTTTCTTGGAGTGCAGCAACATGTGCAAGTGTGAAAAAAAAATTATAAATTATATTTTGCACCACTCCAATTTGCACAGATGCGGCACTGTCTGGCAGAGGTGCTTCATAAATCATGCCTCAATCATCTAACTGCCAGTTCTTTGGGTCAGCCTGTAGCATTAGCCACTCAAACATGAGAACAAAGCATTGTATCTACAAACATCAGAAGAATTGAAAAGTAATACCAGTTATTCCAACACAGGCTGACACAGATGATAGGCAGTCCACCCCTGTGAAAGCAGAATGGTACATTCACAGATTGGTGGTTTTCCATCCTTTAAGTGAAAGAAAAAAAAAGAACTTGGCTTGATTTCATGTAACCCCTTCTCTTGCTATTTAGTATATATGTACACATTTTTATTATTAGACCAATTTTCACGATAGAGCTCCTTTAAAAGATATCTGCAGGTGAGACGGTGGAGCAGAAAATGGTAGCTCCGATTCTTTGGCTATTTTATTACTCTTCTGATTTGTCTACACTAACGTTAACCAACAATTTCAGATAAACCCCAGTATGCTAAAGCTTCAAGATGCAAAAATATAATCCGCATGTTAGATGGTTGAGCAAAAATGCCTAGTGGGAAAATGGAAGCTTTGTTTTCTTAGGCTATTGTTTTCCTCTGCATAACTCTATTAATAATTTCTGTTAACACCAATCCTAACCACTGCGATGCAGGGGTCACTCCTGGCATTTTGTCGCACTAGGATTATTGCTGTTATGCCCGCTTTACCTTTACATTAATGTGTTGAACGTGGTCTGTATTTATGCTTCTTCAATAAAAATCACCACCAATCAACACCAATCCTAACCAGGCCGTTGAACAGACAATTGCCAAAAAAGCCAGCGTGCAGAAAATATACAGTTTGGCAAAATTGTAAAAAATTACAAAAGTAAAAGTAAAAAAAGAAATTAATTGCTTTACTACTTATTATGATAAAATATATTAAAATTTTCCCATTATATTACAATATACGGTATTTCTGTTTTTCCTGTTATGCGTCTCTGTCCTCCGTTTTAACTTACTACTTAATAATTCGTTTTAAAGTTAAGCCAGTTCTCGTTCCAAAAGCTAACTTGTAAAACGTGCGTATTTGCAAAGGCGTGGAGTATAAAAAGGATAGCGATGATAAGCCAGAGCGACACAAACTGCAGGCCTCATCTCATTTTAGTCGTCCATCATGCATACCTTTAGACCCCCCTCTCCGTTGGCGTTGGCCGTCTGGTGTCCCTTCTGGTTCCCCCCATGCCTGTGTCAGTTTTCCTGCTGCACAGTGTAGAAGTAGATTGATCTTGGTAATGAGCCTTTCTTTACTCCCCCACCTCCTCCCTTTCTGCCAGTCTTCTGCTTCAGAGACAGGGCCTTATTTACTAAAGCTGATCTCAGCCTGCCAACAGGGGTAAGCGTCCACTCTTTCTTTCTGGCTGAACGTTGGCGTTTGCTCAAATGTGCACATTCTGGCCGCGTTGAGAACCACAATCTGTTTAAAGAATACGTGAAAAGTGGTTAATTCAGAAAATTTAGACTGCTAGGTTTTAAATACCAATTTCAAGGAGCGGAAAGTGAAATGCTGAATGCAACAGTAGAATGTTCAAACAATTAAAAAAATACACAGTTATATATCCTTACAGTCCTTACAGTTCATATGAATGTACTTAGAAAATAAAATCCTAAAAATTGCAAACATATCAAATGAAATAAATAACGTGTGTGTAAATATATATAAATATATATATATATATATATATATATATATATATATATTTATATATAATTTTATTTTTTTTTCATCTTAGATTTTTACAACTTTTATGATAATATATAATCATTTGTTGGGGTCATGAGCTGATTCATTAGCAAACAAGCAATACAAATATGTTACCTTGCAGTTGTACATATATATATATATGTATTGTATATGTATTGTGTTCATCATTATTGTTTACATTGTCTGATGCCCTCTCAAAGAATTGAATAGGCCGAAGCACTCAGGCTTTCACGCTGGACAACAAAATGGTTCTATTGAAGAAATGATTAATTGAAGACATTATTTGACTGGTAACAAAGAAATGTCACGGAGCTCATACATGCCCAAACCATTATAAAGTAACATTCACCTTGTATATGTCTTTGGGATTGCGTGTGGGATGCATGAGTTGAAGGACATGCATCTGGATGAGAATTTATTTATGTATCTATATGTGCTTGCAAAGAATATGTCATGATGGATATTATCAATGCTCTGTAATTTGTTATAAAGATAGCACTGAAATTAATAGTTGCAAATGCAATTTTATTTTTTGGATACTAAAAAAAGGTCAAATAACAGTTGGATGACTAGTGCAACATGCCAGTTGCCTTGACTACAGATATATTATGACCTGGATGAATGAGAAATTTTACAGATAGGACTTACTAATAATAATGATAATAATAATAATAATAAATTACTGTATTTTTCTTAAAGACACTTCGCTAACTATTCGACTGTCTTTCTCAATTCAGATGTAAATCAAGTGCCAGTCGTATGATTAGTACAACATGTCAGTTGCCTTGACATATTTCTATCCATGACCTAGATGAATGAGAAACTATCCAGACAGGACTCTTATTATATATCTTTAAATATCTTTAATAAG
Source organism: Gastrophryne carolinensis (assembly GCA_027917425.1). NCBI lineage: Eukaryota > Metazoa > Chordata > Amphibia > Anura > Microhylidae > Gastrophryne > Gastrophryne carolinensis. The sequence continues at coordinate 41,219,710 of CM051239.1, read as the reverse complement.
AAATCACTGGCTGAATTTTTCTTGAAAATATTTTGCTAATTATCAGGCTGGCTTTCTCAATTTAGAAAGAGAAATGCCAGTTAGATGACTGGTGCGACATACCAGTTGCCTTGACTCATTCATACAAATATACCATGACCTGGATGTGTAAGAAACTTTACAGACAGGACCCAAAAATATCTATAATAATGAATCACTGGTTGTATTTGGTGGGAAGTTCCGCAATATCTTTTGACTAGTTTTATCAATTAAGAATGAAATCAAGTGCCAGTCGAATGACTAGTACAGCATACCAGTTGCCTTGACCTATTCCTACAGAAATACCATGACCTGGTTGAATTGGAAACTTTGCAGTCAAGACTCAAAAATGTCCATAATATTAACTTGCTGTATTTTTTGATGTAAGATGTTTCCCTAATTATTAGACTAGCTTTCTCAAATTTAAATTGACGTCAAATGCCAGTTAGATGACCAGTACAACATGTCAGATGCCTTGACGTATCCCAACAGGTATATCATGACCTGGATTATTGAGAAACTTTACAGGGAGGACCTAAAATATGTAATTTTATATGTAATAATAAATCTCTGGCTGTATTTTGTACTACGCCCTGCTAATTATTTGACTGGCATTCTCAATTTCGAAGCAGTCGAAAAGTCAACTGCCAGATGAATAATTAATTGAACATGTCAGTTGCCTTGACTATCATGCAGATACACAGTAACAAGACTTGAAATATTGAGAAACTTCACAAACAAGACTCAAAATACCTTCAATAATAATATACTGGCAGTATTTTTTAAGACATTTTGCTAATTATTCGACTGGCTTTCTCAAACTAGATTACCAGTTGGATGACTAGTACAACATGCTAGTTGCCTTGACTTATTCCTACAGGTATACCATGAAGCAGATGAATGAGAAACTTTACAGACAGGACTCAAAAGATCTGTAATAATAAGTCACTGTCTGTATTTTGTAAGACGTTCCACTAATTATTCGACTGGCATTCCCAATTCCGAATTCAGATGCCAGAACTACATGCCAGCTGCCTTGACTTATTCCCACTGATATATCATGACCTTGATGATGGATACATTTTACGGACAAGCCTTCTTTTTTGACCTTTTTAGAATTGTAAAAAAAAAATAATAAAATATTGCTGTATGTTATTTTTATTGTAATTTTTAAGTGTTTTATATTTTACCAATTATTACTATTATTGTAATTAATAAATAGAATACGAGATGCTGGTAACCTGTAAAAAGTCAACTTAATTTAAAATAAGGATTAAAAAAAAAGCCATGAACAACTGGTAAAAATGTTTCTTTAATCATTTCCTTCTCTCTGTTTTCTGGCAGCTCTGGTAGGTAGGCTCAGGCATGCCAGCACAACCATGGTCACGAGAGCTCAATCCTGACATGCCCATAATGCTGAGCCCAGCAGGCACGTAGCATTGTAAACCCTGTGTGTGCTTCACGTTTGATTTTAATGAATTAGAAATCTTTGTCACCTAATCAGTGATTCACACTGTCTAAGAATCATAGACCCTAAGTAAATAGGCCTACAGTCTGTGCTGGACAACTGGAATGTATTAATATAATAATTATTATTTTTGTTGCTTATTAACAAAGTACTATTATCTTCCGAGGGAGCTGTACAAGGTAATAATTACTGACAGGGTAAAATAAATAATACACCTATAATATGTTAGATATGTATACACATATACAAAGATCACGGGATACATAAGGGCCCTGCCCTTGAGAGCTTACAACATTCTCACACATTGTGCATAGAAAATCTTTAAACAACCTGGAATTTGTGTCATTTTATATCTTCTTTTTGGCCTATTTTCGAAACAAATGAACTGATAGTGCTGCATAGACGAATGAGACTGCGAACCGTCACAAGGCATAATAAATAGCCAGAAATGTGAATCCAGAATACCATACAGGCCACAGAAACATGGATCCAGATGAGCCAAATACTGATCTTGAAACCTTTTTTTTTTGTCTAATGAGGAAATCTCAGCTCGCATGATTTTTTCTGAGATTTTTACACTTTTTATTCACCACTGAGAAAATCAGTTGCACACCACCGATACCAAAAAATAAAAAGTTTTTTTTTTAATTTCTTTTGGAAATGATTTTCCTTTATCAGATGTAACATGTTTGTTTTATGTAATTTCAAATAGTTATATAGAATAATCTTATTTGACACCTCTAAGAAAAGGATGGAGTGGGCCTCCCTAAACTAGGGGCTATGCTATGGCACCGATGAAGACATTTGAAACTTGTACAAGCCTGCCACAGCATGGAGTGGTTCTGTATGCTTAAATCACAATCACTGTGCAATACTTCATTTTAAATAAGTGTTTTATATCATATGTATTTTGTATTGGTATTTGAACTTGTCTCAATGGCACTCTAGGCAATGCCAGCCCAGATAAATAAAAAAAAAAATATTAAAGGTGAACTATCCTCTTATTTGATTATATGGCGGGGTCAGTGGTACCAAGGTTTTTGGGAGGCCCACTCTCATTCTTTGGAATTGGTTTATTGAAGAGTAATGCAACCACACTGAGATATTTATGTTTCATCATTTATTTCTACACAAAGAACACTGAATCTATGCTATCATACTGACAGCTCTGTGCAGGGCTGTGTGTTTTGTATATCAGCATATTAGGTGTTGTATATTGGTTATAAGTTTATATTGTTTATTGTTCATTGTTAAAAGTTCCTACCCCCTCATTGGTTTTCACTCAAGCCAGGAAATATTCCCTGTCTGTACAAATGTATATACTTGGGAGACATAAACTCATTCTGGTTTTTAACAGAGAGCCCCCTTACAAATAGATAATGCTGTAAACTACTGTGGGAATGTCATCAAAATTAGAAGAGCCTTTGAGAGCTTCTATAAAATAATGAACAGGGTGAAGATCATTCATAACCTGTAGGACAGACGACATTTTTCTCCATTCCACTCCCAGTTGTCTTTTCACATGCTTACGCTTATTCTGCTCACACAATTCATTAACATTTAGAGAGGCTTTAAAAGCTTCTCTAACCTTGAACAGTTACCTAAGCAATGAATTTTGTGAGCCTCTCCAACATAACACACAATAAATACAAAAAAAAAATAATAATATAATAATAGCACCCAATGCAGAGCAGTTCTATGAGTAAGCTGCAGAACTGGTAGTAAATTAGAGACTTGTTTTGCTTACTTTGTGAATATATGTAAGTAATAGCATTAAAATGTTGAGAGCCAGGATGGAAAGTCGCTATATTAAAAAAATCTGCACCTAACCTGGAGAACATTTTCATGGCAAAACACAAATGCAGGAAATGTAATATTAATATATATATATATATATATATATATATATATATATATATATATATTCTGCACTTTTCTGTGAGGTTAGTTGGAGAGACTCTAAACACAGGGCAAAGGCATTTATTCATGATTAGAGATTATTAATATTGTTTATTTTTAAAGTGTCATCATATTTCACTGCACTTTACAATGTGGAATTACGAACAGGTTAAAACTACTAACTTACAATACATGAGAAGATGTGACAGAAATGCACCAATGCATGGTCATACTGAAATACACTAGGAGAGAGGGTCCTGCCTTTGCGGGCTTACGATTTAAAGGAGATCCCATGAAATCGTCTCTAAATATTATTAAATTGCCACTATTGTGTTAAAGCTACATAATAATATCAATCTTTATTTACATAGGGCCAACATATTCTGCAGCGCTTTACAATAAGAGGGTTCCTGCACAGAGTAATAAATGACATAGCAACAAAAGAGTCGGCAATTGAAACAATAGGAATTAAGGCCCTGCTTCCAAGCTTACAATCTAAGAGGAGAACACAAAAGGTAATAGGTGATTTACTGTAACCTGGTCCAACCATCTTAGCAAAATATGGACCAGCCACCAGCTGATTTAGTGCTTTTTGGCAGTGTGGCGGATATTGCTTGATGATGGATCAGAAAAATTATGTTTGCAGAAGGTTTGGGGAAGAGTTAGATTAGGGAATGTGGTAGGCTATGCTAGGGAGCATATAAAACTATGATGCCGTGAGTTATTCTAATTGTTATTCTAGGTTAAGTATTGTAAATGGGAGTGAGAGGTCTGGATTATGATGGTTGGGAAGAGCGTAGAGCATGGGTAGGGTGGCAAACCAAATAAGGAAGGAGATGAAGGGGGTGCAGCACGAAAGAGAGCATTGTGGGTAAGAATGAGCAGTTTAAACTGTAACCAGAAAAGAGAGAAGAGGCCTTAGGCCTAAGGACCCTCCTCTATTTTTTGGTTACATGTATATACATATTCACCTCCCCTTGTGCCAGTCTGCGGGAAAGAATTTAATCATGGAATCATTTACTATCATATTCCTTTAAGGGCTAAGGAGGAGAAAACACCAAAAAGGTTCAAAAAAAGCCTTTTTTCACAGTATATAAAATCAGTTTAGACTGTGCCCTATACAGTATGGGTAGCGGGTGCAATGATTGACAAAGGGTGGAGGGGTCAGCGATTAGACAGATGTGTCACAATAAGTGTGAGCATAAGGAAATACACAGGAGTAAACTGGAAGTTGTCATTGTTGTTGTCTGGCCTTCAGATCCTGAATGATCTAAGGTTTTATTACCTTTAGGAAAAACATAAATGTGACAAAAATGTTCATGTTACAGATGAGTCTGTCAGTATGTAATAATTACAAGCAATCTGTAAGTACAAAGTACGGTCGCAATGTAGGAAAGCTGCACGCAGAGTAGGAAATGATATGTTAGTATATAACCCATGCCTCTATAGAATGTACAAAGATTGTTCAGATATATATATATATATATATAGTAAAAGCACACAGTAAATTTCTAGTTCTTTTACACACATATATATAATTTTAATATATATATATATATAGATAGAGATATATGTATATATATATATTATACTTGTAAAAGCACTAGAGATTTCCTAAAGCTTGCGTGTGTGTTTTTACTTTAGACGGGTAAGTTGTATAGTAAATCATTGATATCAAGTCATGTGTAAAAAAAAATAAAAAATGTGACTTGTGATGCAGCATCTAAATGTAAATGTGTCAACCTCTAAAGTGGTTTGCTATTCAAACTGCTGACGATTCCCACCGTGCGGGGATGTATCCTTTGCCTTTAACACATTAACCTAATTCAACAGTGCGGTGTTTTAAAGAAGCAAGGCCCACTTTGTTTCCTTTGTTTGGCAAATGCTAATTGTAATTAACCGTGATGGTACTTTTTCCCTCTTTAAAACCTTTGAATCCTAATTGAATTAATGAGTTACCTTACTGGAAAATGCAAACTTGGCCTTCTTTACCAGCCTAGTACAAGACATGGTAATGGTGCGATTTGCCCCAGCGCTCTTCTTATAGCTCAAGTCAAAGGTCAGATGCAGAATGCACATTCAAATTACAATATACATAAATCTGTGTACCGAATTATGTTTTGTATTACTAAGATGTTCTTCTATTGTATCTTTATGTTTATTGTGAAAACCTTTTTTAATATATTCCCATTCCCCTTTGAGGATGTGACCAGCGAAACACGTTGGGTATCAGTGTGGACTTTCCATGACATCCCAGGAATATTATACTATATACTTATAGCTGCATTGCATCAGACATCTGGTTTAGCACTATTGGCGCCATTGACTTGTAGTTGTGTATGTTTGCATTACTACTAAATTACTATTACCATTAGATATTAGGGCATAATATACACATTTTTATAGTGACATTCTATGTACTGTTTCCTGTACATCATCGGACCACTGTGAAAATATGTCTGTTTAAGTGATTTTAATGAATTCTCTTTTGTGAGCAATATCTATTTATTTTATAAAGATTTATATTGTATTCATCGTTAATTGATGTATGGTGGTTAGTGGCTGCCCTTAGCCCTTGTGTTTTAACTCTTTTAATACATATAGATATATATATCCACACACATTCAAAAAGAGGGCCTTTTTTACGAAGTGCCCTGTTTAGCATCTTTCTGGCTGCTTTAGCACCAGTTTAGGAGTGCAGCCATCTTTTTCTTTTCTGCCCACTGCTAATTTAACTACAATGGCCCTAGAAGTCGCAGTGCCCAATACTAACTTAAAGCCTTATTAACCTTAAGAAGCGTCAGTGCCACACAGCTCCACTTTTTTGGCATTAGCGGGAGCATGGGATTTAAGAAAGAAAAGACGGCAGCACCGATGCGACCGCCGGCTAGCGCGTTATTTAACACTAGCGCCAAAAATGATGCAGTACTGAGCGCCCTGGTTTAAGCAGCGCCAGATGAAACCTGGCGCTGTAGCTCAAGATCCCACAGAGCACAATGAGCAGAACTGCATAAGTGTTTAATGCTTATAATTAATATTAAACATTTATTTGTACAGAACTTGCATTGTGACTTGTCAATAATGGAAACGCAGGACCTAGATGGGCCAAAATGTTTTTTTCTGAGTGTTATTAAAATTCATATAAATGGCTTATTTTGCTCAACAATGTGTAATTTGGACATCAACAACTAAAACACAACCTAAACGCACCATAAAGTTTGTCCCCTTTTCCCCCAGCAGTGTTTTTTTGTAACTGCAATGAAGAAACGCTGACCAGCGCCAAGAAAAATACAGTGCCAAAGATTTCAAGGAGGAAAAAAATCATAAATATTCTGGGAAAAACGGCAGTACAAATATAATTGGCCGGCGGGTCCAACAGATGCTGACATAGCCCAGCCAATACCTAAGTGCAACAATCAAAGCTCATTAGAAGAGTTTGGCGCAGCCACTGCTAGCGCCAATGTATTAAACAGCACAGCGCCAGATAAGACGGGTATGTTGGAGCTCCGAAGCCAGAAAGATGAACATCATAAATAAGGCCCTTAGATTGTAGCATAAAACACTACAATCCAGTTCTGCCCATTGGGCTCAATGGGATCTTGACCTGCAGCACCACTTTCAACTGGCGCTACTTCAACCAGACGCTAGCTGGCACCTGCATTGGCGCAGCCAGTTTTCGGTTTCTTAAACTGGACCTACATCCGTTTTTTCTTTAACGGTGTTGGTCCCACAGACAGCGAATAAGAACAAGCTCGGGAAGGCATCCACAATGCTGGAGCCCCCCAAACATAATCCTCCAGAACGCCGGATATCCTCGACCCAGCGCCGCAATTGGCTGCTGGACGTGCGCACAGGCGGCCAATCACCGGACTCATTTCCCGAAGTGAATGTAAGGATATCGGGTGTTCCGGGGGGGGTTATGTTCTGGGGGGCTCCAGCATTCTGGATGCTCCCCGAGCTTGTTCGTTTTCTCTGTCTAAGGGACCAACACCCGTCACATGGGAATAATGGGTGTTGGTCCAGTTTAAATCGCACACTGTGTGCTGCTAAGGCCGAAAATGTGGCGCTGAGTGGCAATGGGGCTTCATAAATCAGGCTCAGAATGGTACAAAATTAAATATTAAATGGTACAAAATTAAAACATATCAACCACTTCTGTAATGAATTTATTTTACCAATGCTGATATAACATGAAAGGTTAAAGGGGACCAAATCCCACATTTTTAACTAGCATCCCCTGAATCTCTCCCTCCCATGAAGAGAACCTTTTGGCAATTTTCGCTGCCCCTTCTTCACTATGCTGCCAGCCAATGCCGCATGTTTTAGCTGTTAGCCCCGCCTCCTCAATGCATTCCCACTGTTGCGAGTGGCAGTGATGCCAGAGAAGTACAGTCAAAGAAACATATCCAGGACAATTCAGGAGGCGAAAATATCCATTTCTAGTTCTACACCCCAAGAAGAGATATATCAGCCAAACTTATTGTACAGCTTCAATGGGTTGTGGTCCACTTTAACTCTTTAAGGTTCTATAGACATTCACAGATGTTTGATTTTTTAGTTCCACAGCAGTACCAGAATGACCAGCTGAGTCGTTGTTGCTTTAAATGCTGTACGTCCCATGGAAGTGGTGGAAGCCCGTCTCCTCAAACTGTTCCATCCTCCTTTTGATATGACTGTGAGGTGCTTCTTAAAGTGGACCAAAACCCAGGATTTTGACTATCCTGGGTTTTGGTCCTTGCCCCGCTGTGTGAAACCCCCCAGGTCGCGGAAACCAACTCACCTATTTCCGGTCCTACGGCGCGTGCACGGCTGCTCGTTCAATCAGTGCACTTGTCTAAGGCGTGCGGCTCCGAGCGCGCTGACGGCAGTTTCCCCTGCTATCCCCCCCCATTTACAAATGCCTGGCGCGGGTACGTGCCCTGCTAGAGGGATAGCGGGGATGCAGCCACGGCTCGCACGTGGGCCACTGGATCGGGAAAAAAGGTAAGTGTATGGAGCGACCTGGGGGGTTTCACACAGCGGGGCAATGTGATTTTGGATGCCCTGGGGGTAGGGGCTGATCGCCGTGGGTCCACCTTAAGCAAATTTGGGCTTTCAGAAAGTCCCCAGAACAGACATTAGATACTGCTGGTAATACCAGCACCTCCGGAAAATGGTGATTTTTTTCAGTGCTGGCGAATGAAAATCGTAAATTTACACCTTCATTTTATATTGAAAAGTAACTTCATTGTATCAGTTGTTGCTTTGTTTTCTTTTTGTACCATTCAGTTTCATTGTCCCATTTACCTTTTTCCTTATTCCCCGAGAGAAATCCAGCACTGTGATTGGCCGCTGCGGTCACGTGGTTGCCTTCACTTGGCCGGCCCAGTGCAACGTGACGTGTTGGCCAATCACAGAGCTGGAATTCTCTGGGGGAATGAGGAGAAGGGTAAGATTTCTCCTGTTTGTTAAGTGTTCAGCAATCAAGATGCTTCCCTGCACCCGGAACAGCAGCCATTTTGTGAAAATTCTAATACTGCAACTTTCTGAAAACAGGAAAGACATGCATTTTCTGGTGTTAATATCCTGTGTATTATGAGTACACTATATGCAGGGTTGGACTGACCCACCAGAGGATCCTCCGGTGGGTCTTAGGCACTAAATTAAAGTCACCATCAGGGCAGTACAAGAGATACAAGGCTACCACAATGTTCCTAGTTTGGCTGGAGCCTTCTTTGGGGTTATTATAATTCAGTTAAATTTGGTATTTGGTTAATAAACCACATTTTATAATATGTTTATCTGAGTGAGCCCCAGGCATGATTTCCGGTGGGCCCCAAAATTATTTCCTCTGTTGGACCCAAGGTGTTTTAGCCCAACCTTCACTATATGCATAACAATAATATACAAGGGCATAACTACAGGAGGTCACAACTGCCTCAGGGCCCATGGGGCCTCAGCATTGTTGCTCAGATTTGTGCTCACATAACATCATGTGATGTTCAGTTATGTTTAGTTAAAAAATAACAAACCAAAAATGTTATATATGCTATATATGTAACATAACTGACACTAAATTATCTATTTTTAGCGGGCTTGGGGGGATGTCATGTGATGTCTGTGTGATATTGGTGAATAGTGCAGATGCTGGGGTAGCCACATGCAGGAGCAAACTCTGCAAGAGCCCCCCCCCCCAAGCCCCCTACGGGCACAGTCACATCCATAGAAAATATAAAAGCTTTTAGGAGCAACACCCACCAGGAAACATAGGGGGTGGAGGCGGGTTGCTAGCATTCTGTGGTACCTGGCCATTGCAGTATTTGCCCCTGCTATAAAGGTTGGCAAGTGCTGGGCTCCCACAAACAGAGAGCCCCGGGACCTGCCAACCCTGTTTTATTTTGGGTTTCGTGGGGTCTTATTAGTGTTTTTAGTAACTAGTAACTGTATCAAATATTTTTGGGGTAGGGTTTATATTTGGCATCCTCAAAAATCCAGAAAAATCATGCAAGGGCTTATTTTAGTGTTACGTCTTATTTTTAGGGAAATACAGTAGTTTTTTTTTACATGCCCCACTGTTTTAACAGTGAGTTTTGTCGAAAAAAGACTCAATGTGTTTTAACAGTGAGTTTTGTCGAAAAAAGACTCAATGCTTAGACGTTTCAGATGAAATCTAGGGAAGAAAATTGGGACTGTTATTAACACAGTCTTTCATCAATGCCAAAAAAGTGACTTGTGTGAAACCGTGGCACAAAGGGATAGATCTGCTACTTAATTGTGAAACTCACTTTGAGGCCGCTATGGGCACAGTCACACCCATAGAAAATATAAAAGCTTTTAGGAGCGACACCCACCAGGAACATCGGGTTGCTAGCATGCTGTGGTACCTGGCGATATTTGCCCCTGCTATAAAGGTTGGCAAGTGCTGGGCTCCCACAAACAGTAAGCTCCGGCACCTGCCAACCCCCTTTTATTTTGGGTTTCGTGGGGTCTTTTGAGTGTTTTTAGTAATTAGTAACTGTATCAAATATTTTTGGGGTAGGGTTTATATTTGGCATCCTAAAAAATCCAGAAAAATCATGTAAGGGCTTATTTTCTTACATCTTATTTTTCGGGAAATACAGTAGTTTTTTTTTACATGCCCACTGATGTGTTTTAACAGTGAGTTTTGTCGAAAAAAGACTCAATGCTTAGACGTTTCAGATGAAATCTAGGGAAGGAAATTGTGACTGTTATTAACAAAGTCTTTGATCAATGCCAAAAAAAGTGACTTGTGTGAAACCGTGGCACAAAAGGATAGATCTGCTACTTAATTGTGAAACCCACTTTCACTTCCTAAATTTAACTGCTATTACCGTACAACCAGACGCTGCCATGACGCGGATTTCTGAGCCTCTGCAGGTCTGAGCCCGGCCCTGCGTCTTCTTGTTGCAGGGAATCATTTAACATGGCGGAATCAACTGCTGCAACTGATTCTGACACTGATGGGCTTGCTGGAAATATGTTAATTTGTCCAATTAGTGAATTGACAGATTCTCTTTATCTGTTCCCTGGCAAGCGCCGCAGTTTATGAACTGTCACATTTCAGCTGTTTTTCCCCCACTTGTTTCAAAATGTTAATGTGATAAATACTGCGACGCCGAGAGCAACGGAAAAAACGCAGATTAAGGATTGTGATGCCTGACGGTGACACACGGCTAGATAAGCGATAAGTGTGTATGCCAAAAACACACAAAGCTATGGACAAATTAAATATATACTGTATATATATATATATATATATATATATATATATATATATATAAAACAAGTCAAATAAGTATTGAACATGCCACCAATTTTCTAAGTAAATATATTTCTAAAGGTGTTATTAACAACATTAAGGTTGTAAAGGTCTTGTTTCGAACAGAACGCACTGGTTTTACCCATCTTGAGATGTTTCTTGTGTGGCACCTTGGTAATGAAACACCTTCTTATAGGCCATCAGTTGAACCAGCTGATAAGAATTTACACTAACAGGCTGATTAATTACTAGTGGCAGATGAGCGTCTGTACATCGGCGCTAAAAGCGACCGCTAGTGGTCGCTCTGATTGGCCGTGAGTCGCTATTACAGAGCACCTCAGTCGCTGTAGTAACTCGGCCGGCATTGATGAATTTGATGTGTGAGTCGCTATAATACCAGTACAGCACTATATGGGAGCAAAAGGTAGCGACTGGTCAGTGTGAGCGACTCAAACCATATTCATGAAAAAACAGACTCACACAGTGCTGGCGCTTACAATTGTGTCGCTGTAGGCCAGAGCGCCAGAAGCTGTGTGATTAAAGTCTGTTTTTGAACACATATCCACTAGTAACAAAGCAAAAACATATGGAATTACATTGTTATTACATTGTGACATTAACACTTTTATAATAGGCCAGGAGAGGTCACACAATGATTGATTAAAAAAAAAATAATAAATTAAAAGAAAACCCTGTTTAAAGTGAAGAAAAGTAACATCCATTGAAATGTATGGGAGAGCGACAGGTAATACCAGGCGCTCTGGAAGGCAGAGCGACGGCGGTACACACTGAGCCGTCTGTGATGATGAATCGGACTCTACATGGCACTGTTAGAGTTGCTCACCGGAATCGCTTTGATAAATGTGGTATTGCGTACAGCGCCCGGCGTTCACCGTTCGCTACCTGCCACTTACAAGGCACTACCTGGCGCTATCCCTTGATGAATAAACCTCTAAGTAGCAGGATTGCTTTCTAACTACTGATAGATTTCAGCAGGTCAGTTTCTAGGCAAAATAGTGCCCAGTGCGGGAAGAAAACAATTCTGCCCCCTTCTCAACTATTATATAGTGTGGGTGCTGCCCCATAGAGGTATGTACCATGCTGTGCCTTTACCATAGCAGCAGGCAGAGCCCCCTACACATGACTGAGCCCAATATGGGATAATGAGGGGCCTGTCTTATGGCCTGCACTACTAATTCTGGCCCTAAAAGAAACAGGATTGCCCCCCCCTCCACTTCTCCTCCTCCTCCTCCAGATTCATCACATTGCTGTCAGCGCAGAGCCCGCCCAGTATGCTAATTGTTCTGCAGCATTACAGATCCAAGGGCCACACCCACTTTTTGCAGAATCGAAAGGGGAAACTCTAAACCTTGATATCACTGCCATTTCTTCTGCAAGTTAGAAAAAGACACAATGGTGCAACAATTAACTTTGCCTGCAGGACCAGCGGCAGCGGAGGTGAGATGACAGCGGTATAGAGATGACAGCGGGGGAATGGCGGCGAAATGACAGCGGTATAGAGATGACAGCGGGGGAATGGCGGCGAAATGACAGCGGTATAGAGATGACAGCGGGGGACCAGGCGGCTGGAGTTGAAATCTTCCTTAACGGTGAGGGAGCAGGTACATACACAGGCAGATTACCCCCCCCCCCCCCCAGGTTGGCATCAGACCTCTGGGCGGCGGCTATGCAGGCCCACTGACAGAAAAAAAAAACTGTATTCGATTGGTGCTGGCTGCCGCCCCCATACCCGCCCCTTCTGTAGCTCCGCCCTAAGCACCCGCCTATGTTTGCCTAGTGGCAGCCTGAGGGAGTTGCACACGGAACGCGTGGCTACTTTGGATGCTGGCAGGTGGTGGGGAGACCCGGTGACTGTAATTTTTTAAGTGTTATTGAATTACTGGATTATTTGATTTCATATATATCTTGTTGATGGTTGTTTAGTGACTTAGGGGGGACGAGCTCCCTTTGGGAGCAGCATACTTTACACATGTTGTGATATGTGGTTTAATATAATAGTGCTTTGATTGGATAGCACAGCTTATTTTCACAGTATATATTTCTGCAGTGAACCTTTGCACAATCATTTGCACACTTTTGTGCAAAAACATTTTTTTTTATTTAGTTATGTATTTTTTTTATTTTTTGTTTGTATGAATTTGGAGTATACTTGACACTTATCTGAACCAAATCTGTTTATCTTGGTCTCATCATGGTTCCAGTAATCCATGTCGTTAGTCTGATTGTCTTCAGCAAAACTGTTTGCAGGCATTCATGTGCCATGCAGACCAATTTGATTCAGTGTGCGGCGTATGGTCTGATCACTGACAGGCTGCCCCCCCACTTCTCCCCACCCCCTCTAACCTCTGCAGTAATGCTGGAAGCACTCATACGTCTATTGGAAAGACAACCTCTGGATGTGACGCTGAGCATGTGCACTTAATTTCTTTGGTTGTCCATGATGAGGCCTATTCTGAGTGGAACTTGTTGAACCGCTGTATTGTCCTGGCCACCGTGCTGCAGCTTAATTTCCGGAAGATGGTAATCTTCTTATAGCCTAGGCCATGTAAGCAACGATTCTTTTTTTCAGATCTTCATAGAGTTCTTTCCCATGAGGGGCCATGTTGAACTTCCAATGACCAGTATTACCGGTAGTGCTTTACAATCAGAATGTACATATATACATTTTTATTTTTTTTAGGAAGTTCTATTGAACAGAGGAGTAATGACATCCAGGGTTGAACTGGAGCATCTTAGGCCCAACAGAGAAATTCATGGGATCCAGTAGAGAAAGTTATCCTTGGGACCCATCAGAGAGGATTATCTTTGGGGCCCATCCATCTGCTAAAAGCATAATTAAATTACTATATAAAAAAAAATGTTCATTGACCAAATAAGAAACTTACTGAAGGAATAAATTAGAAGACTCCAGGCAAACAAGAAACACTGTTTTAGTCTTGGATCTCTTGTACTGCCCTGATAGGGTCAGTGACTGTGGCCCACCAGAGGATTCCCTGGTTGGCCAGTTCAACAGTGATGACATCATACCTCTTTCCAGGAACATAGAAAGGCCTGCGTGTGTCTTCATTTAGACACGTCTGTGTATGGCTTTATTATGTGCTGCTGTGACAGGAATTGGCTCATTTCTGGCATATCAAGCACAAAGAATGTCACCCTGCTAGCCACAGGCAAGTCATCATAGATGCTTTGGGTGAAAGAAAAGAAGACAAATAACTGTGTTACACTTTGATGCCTTACAAAAATGCAAAGGAACTGCATGCTTAGGAGCACCTAGGTCAGGTCATTAGGCACAAATATTTTATGTCACAAATTATGCTTATTTTTCTAAATATCTGACTTGGGGGAAGCAAAAACTTCCTTAAAGGAGTGCTATCGCAAAATTGTGCAATATTAAAAATCCACATAAGCACGTCGGCTAATGAGAAGGTCACTTATATATCCAAACTGAATCAAACTCCCGCCAAGCTTGTGGTTTATTATCTCCTGGTAGGAATAAAATCCAGGGGTGACAGGTTTGAGTGTATTGGGATGACAGAACACGTCACTCCTGATTTCCTCTTCCTTCCATTAAGATAAAAAAAGAAAGCATGGCTGGATATTTCTTGATGCCAGGGGTATAAGTGATTCCCCCTCCCACCTTCCAGCAATATTTATATATTTTTTTTTATCATTCGGCCATTTTTCACAATAGTGCTCCTTTAACTTAGATGCAAATAGATATAAATAAGGAGATAGATAGAAGAAAGAAAGATTTAAATATAAGGGCTTATGGCACATAGATAGATAGATAGATAGATAGATAGATAGATAGATACTGTAGTTATCTAGAAACGTAGAGAGGTAGATAGATGTGAGAGGGTGTGTGTGATCTGAAAGCTGTCATTTCCTAAACTTTAACATAGACTTTGACATATATATGCATTTGGAAGCAGATGCATTTGTTGATAAATATTGTATATATAGAGAGAAGGAAATATAGAAGAAAGAAATAGATATGGATTAAGAGATAGATAGATAGATAGATAGATACATCTAGATACACTAGGGATGTAGATAGATAGATGGAATAATGAAAGAGAGAAAGAAAGAAAAATAGATTAATAGATAAAAGGATATGTAAATATACATAAAAGTAAATAGATATGTACATGTAGATATGTAGATAGATTGCTGAGGATAGATAAATGTAAAGGTGTGTAAATGCATGGACAAAGAAATAATGTAGGTAGGTAAATAGTTAGACAGACAAATAATGTAGATAGATAAATAGATAGATAGATAGATAGATAGATAGATAGAGTAGATGGGGGTGGGGTGATCTAAAAGCTGGCATTTCCTAAACTTAGACATAGATAGAAATGGAAAGGGAAATAGACGGCTATATAGAGTGTTAAATAGCTATGAATAGGAAGATAGGATATGAATATGAATAAAATATAAGAATAACAGTTTTAAAGGGCATGTAGTAGACATATAAACAGATAGATAAATATGTATAGGGAGTTAGGTAGATACACGTATTTAGATATAAGGGCATATAATTCATAGGTAGATAAATAGATAGATAAATAGCTAGGAACAGGAAGATAGATATACAGAAGAAAGAATGGAAATACATAAAAAAGATGAAATAAAGAAAGCTAGACAAATTGATAGAAAAAAACCATGTAAATATACAGAAATTTATTTTAGATAAATAGTTAAATAAATAGCTGGGGATAGATAAAGGGAGGGACAAAAATAAAGGTATATAGATGGGTGAGATAGGTGGATAGATAAGATATATAAATAGACTGTGTTGCAACTAAGGAGCGCCAGCATTTTTGTCTTTTCTGGCGCTGCGCTGTGAACTCCAAATGGCGCTATAAGTGCCAGCTTGACGTCTGTTTGACCTCGCTGCCGATTACCCCAGCGCCAGTGAGCGCCACTTTGTACTGATGTTTTCCAGCACTTCTTTATGAATTCTTTATGAATTTTTTCCTCCTTGAAAAGATTGGCGCTGTATTTTTCAGGTGCTGGTCGGCGTTTCATGCTGGTCGTGCGCTTATGCTGCGTTTTAGTAGTTGGTGTCCTAACTACACATTTGTAATCAAAAGAAGCCACTATCTAGGTTCTGCGTTTCCATTATTGAAACACTTATTAGACAGGTATACAAGTTCTGTACAAATAAATGTGTGAAATATTAATTATAAGCATAAAACACTGCAATCCAGTTCTGCCCATTGCGTTCTATAGGATCTTGACCTACAGCTCCAGGTTTCAACTGGTGCTGCTTCAAACACAGCGCTGGAACCTTTTGGAAGCTAATGTTAAATAAGACGCTAGCTGGTGGCTGCATTGGCGCTGCCTTCTTTTGGTTGGAGCCCTGAGTGCCACTGAGGGCAAAAAAGGGGCGCTGTGTTGCACTAAGGCTTCATAAATAAGCCCTGTCATGGCTCATGCAGTTCCCTTTCTTTTGTTATTTTAACTCAATTGGTTACAACTAGACAAATAAAGACTTAAACAGCCGATACACATGATGCGTCTTTATCTATTATTTTATTTCAAGTGAGCACAAAGCTGAAAAATAAGGCGCAAGAGCAACAATGATGGGGCCCACTGACCTTCTGGGCTCCGGAGCAGTCACACACCCTGTACTGCCGATAGTTATGTCCCAGGAGATAGATAGATAGATAGATAGATAGATAGATAGATAGATAGAGTAAAACATATCATTTGATTATAATATACCGTACTTGGCATTATGAGTCAGAGGCAATTACATGGCAATTACAGAAAGAGCGAGAACACTGCCATATGTGTGCTTACAATGATGAAGGGACAGGTGACTAGATATATAGAAAGATGTTAGGGATTTGGATGGATGATAGAATAGGATAATAAAAATAGCTATAGATATGGGATAAATAGATAAATAGATATGAGATAGAAAGATAGATAAATAGAGGACATATGAGATTGTTAGATAAAAGATAGATAGATACGTTTAAGATAGATCTGGCTACAGATACTTGACTGTCTCTCATGCGTTTCTCTTAACAGAGGATACTGCAGAGGAATAAGAGATGAATGTGCTCCTATCAAGCTGGTTCAGACATGGAAAACACAGTGGCGCGGCACGCGTAGACAGTGTGAGAGTGCAGTCAGGGAATTGCACTTTCAGGGAAGGTGTATGAAGGAACAATGGCTTTGTGGAGGATGTTCATATTTTATATTGTTTATATTTATATTGTTCTGTTGTTCTTTGCTGATATCAGCGGGGCCCAAAGAAACATGAGGGTTAGGGGGAGGAATCGGGGTTCCTGTAACTGTACTGGTTGAATGTCCTAATCAGAGTGGTGAGGTATTCATTGGGCCTAGATTGGGCCACAATGGTACGTGAGATAAGGGGGGGGTTTTTCCTGGTAAGGTCACCACGGCTGGTCCCGTGAGTCCCCTATCGGAAAAAAGATATTACCTCTACGCTCGACTCTGATGTTGTATGTATTTTATATTTTTTATTTTTATTAATGGTGATATGACTATACAAGTCTTGTGTTACAAAGGTACATATAATCCATGTGCTGTTCAAAAAGATAGTCCTTTTGCAGAAACTATTATTTCATAGTCTGCTGGTTAGGTACAAAGTCCCGGTAATAGATGAAAGAAGGAAGGGGGGGGCTAGGGTTACTTGCCCGGCCTCAATCTTTGTGGGGATTGCCTCCAGTTTGTAGCAAGGTTGAGTTGTAGCTCCTCAGTTTGTAGCCAGCTGGTCACCTTTACAGTTTGTAGCAAGTACTTGTAGGCTCCTTACAAACGCGTTTCGCTCATTGCTTCCTCAGTGTAGGAGCCCTTGCTCTCGGTTGTTGAGGGTGCCCTGGTACTTTGCTGGTGTGATACAGGTAATACTGGAATTGGTTGCTGGTGCTACTCATGGCTTGTGGATAGGAGAACCGGTCCCTCCATACCCCCTGTCGGGGGGTAGGTATGCGGAGGGTAGCGCCGCTGATGCGTGTTCAGTGTGATCGGTGGTATTAGCTGTACATCCTCGTTCGGTCTCCCTGGTGTGCGTCAACGTGTTCTGCGATGTTGTCAGCCGGCGCCGGACAAGCCAGCGCGTCCGCCGCCGCCTCCCGCACGTCCCTCTGACAGCGCGCGCGCCCGCGCCGGCCATTCACAAACGGCCGGCGCGGGCGCGCGCACGGCTAGAGGGGCGCGCGGGAGGCGGCGGCGGAGGAGGTGACTTTTTGGGGGGTTTTCGGGGGGGTTCCTCACCGCGGGAAATCCCGATCTCGGATGTCCCGCGGTGAGGGGGGTGATCGGCCCGGGAATCTTATAGATTCCCGGGCCGATCACCCCAGGGTGTTAGTCCACTTTAAAAGGGCCTATTTATTCAGATCTGAAGTATTGTATTGGAGAGCCTCTCTATATCAGGAGGGAGGGAAGTGTTTTTAAGAAGAAATGGGCAGGCTGATTCATCACTAACGCCAGGTAGCGACAGATGAGCGTCTGTATAGCGGCGCTATGAGTGACTGCTAGTGGCCGCTGCGATCAGCTGTCAGTCGCTATTACAGGTCTCCTCAGTCGCTACCTGCCGTTATTGGTAATCACGCTGCCAATGTTGAATGTGATGTTTCAGATGTGCTTTAAAGGCGCTGTTGAGTTGTGACATCGTATTCAATACACCGCCTGAGCGTTTCTTTGCTGTTGGATAGAAATCAATCTGTTAAATCTGGAAATGTGATATAACATTATACAAATAACACATGGAACCAGATTATTTTTTTTTTATTTAAAGAAGCAGATTATTTATTTTAATTGTAAAATCAAAAAACAGATGTTGCCATCTTCATGGTGCCTGAAATGGAGAAAAAATTGTAGCTAGTTAATGTAAATATATTTTCCAAAATCCCCTTTGTTTGGTGTTGTTGAATTTAATTACATACAAAACACCTTGGAACTTTATAGACTGAAAGCAAGCCACTTTGTATTTATCAATATAAACTACCACCCACATATATTATTTTTTATTAATTTAAGCTACACATTTTTCTGTTTACTAATTTTAGACCACCCACATATTTTTAAAGTAATGTTTAGAAGGGCCCTGTAGTACAATAGTTGTAGTATAGTTAAGGTGACCTAGCTTATCGAAAATAAAGAGCTAATCATGCTTTGCCGTCGCTCAAACCCAGTCTGGGTGTCCTCGTTACTGTCTGCGGCCATGTTGGGGACTTTTGGCACCAGTGCCATTTCCTCGGGGGTTCGATTCGGTGACATATGCAAATATTGTGTAGGACACAGCATGCGAGGATAATTTTGGAGACCTTTTGTGGACTGTACAACATCTCTCCTACTGGGCGTGCCAAACAGAGAAAGAGTGCTTTCAGCAGGCCGATGGTTCTTTCCACAATGCATCTGGTTTTGCGATGTGCTGCATAGTAGCGTACTTGGGCAGTGGTCTGTGGGTTTCTGACAGGAGTCATTAGCCACGTTTTCTGCCCATATCCCTTGTCCGCTGTTGAATAAACAAATTGAGAGAGCAATTAGTAAAGTACCATGAATATAATGTATACATTAAAGCTTTTGTGATCTAGTTTTCAAATGTACTTGTCCATATATTAAACTTGTAATTATGTCAAGGATTATTAATTACCCAGTAGCCAGCCAGGTGGCATTTCATTGTTCTCAAACTTCCGGCACAGGACTGATTGCTGGAGCACGTAAGAATCATGGCATGAGCCGGGGAAGCCAGATCTCACGGCCCACAGCTTCATGTCATGGTCACATACTACCATGACGTTCATGGAATGGAAATGTTTCCTATTCCTATAATGCAGCTCCTGTGCACGGGGAGGGCGGAAGGGATATGTGTACCATCCACGCACCCTAGCACATTAGGGATCGCTCCCATGCGGTAGAATGCACGTTTTATATTGGCAACCTCCTCCTCATCCTCAGGAAATTTTATATAAACGGGGATAAGATCGCAAATAGCCAAGACTACCTTGTAAAATATGCGGCTCATTGTAGCCTGGCTGATCCCGCTGAGGAGGGCAGAGGTTGCCTGGAAATTCCCCCGTGCCACTATATTGAGCATGGCACATAGGCGAACTATGCGAGGGATGGATTGGGTGCGTCTGGTGGATAGATCGATTTTGGCCTTAATCTGATCATATAGGGACTGTAGTGCTGCACGATTCAGACTAAATCGACTTCTGATCTGCTCGTCACTTAAATCCCATACAGAGAGGCGGATGCCAAAGGATCGGGGTGCCCTAAGACTCACAGCACCCTCCTCCCTTGACTCCTGATCTTCCTGTACGCTCCCACAACAATACATCCATAACCCAAACATCACCCTCACATCCATCTCAAAATCACTGACCATAGCTCATGCACTGGCCCAAAAAAAAAATACACAATCTCAACACACACACAACCAGTCCTCAGACACAATCACAATCCTCACACAATCACACAAATGCAGCTCACCACAAAACCAGATGTATAGTGGTTAGAACCAACAGCCTGCTGAAAGTATGCTTTCAAAGTTTGGCACAACCAAGATGGGAGTTGCTGCACAACCCACAAAAGGTCCCCAAAACAACCCACACTTGCTGGATGGCACACAATATTTGCAGATGCCACCAAAACAAATCTCACAAAGAAACAGCACTGATGCCAGAAAAGCTCAACAAGCTCAAACCAGTGGTGTGCGTCGTGGTCGCAGACCTTCCTCAAGGAAAAGGGCACAGCCTGAAGGTGAAGCCCCACCCAAGGCCAAGCGTCCATTTGCCAAGAGGGAGCCAGAATTTAATTTGGCGGATAATAATACTCTTGTGCGTCTGACACTGGCTAAATGGGAGTTATTATTTGGCGCCCAAAGTCAGTGTTTAGGCAAACAAGAAAGGAGCAAATTGTGGGATGCCATTGGTGAGCAGCTTACTAGCACTGCTCAATACCCACGTAGTGGCCCAGCCTGCAAGAAACGCTTCTCCACTTTGCACAGGGCCCTTATGCTAAAGATGAAGAATGATCTACTTGTAGACAGTGGGACGAAGCAGGGTCCAAAGAGTAAATACAGGCCATATGAGGTGATGCTGAAGTGCAAGATTCCACTCTGTCGGCTGCAGGGTGTGGATGATGGGGATGACACCACCGGTTGGGGAGAAGGTACATTGATTTAACCTTGTAAATTATTGTTCTTAATAATGTTGACCCATTTCTGTAACCAAACTCTTTCTCATACTAAAAGTAGGTAAGGGTAAGTATCATATTATAGCTATGTATTTTTTGAATCAAATTTCTCTTGGTTTATGCATAGTGGCACATGAGGACTCGCAGGAGTCGGATGATGAGGGGTCCCAGAATCCTGCCCTTCCCCCAGGCTCAACCTTAACCCAGTCTGAGGTTGAAGGTAAATAGTCTTGATAATGTGATTTTATGATATTGTTGTTGCTGTTTATTTTTTCGAGCGCACATTAACAATGCATAATTATTATAATTTGTTTCACATAGATGCCCTCAGAATTGCACCAGCATCTCCTCATGAGTCTACCTACCTTTGGATGCCAGTAAGTGCATGTGGCAACCTGGCTTTTGTTAAAGTAATTTAAATGTGTGAATGTGTTTCAATTATGCTTTTAATTTGTAGGCCAAGTCCCTGCTTCATCTTTGGACCCCACTTCCTGTTTGCAGGCCTACAGGACCCTATTGGTGTGTATTGCAAAGCACACTATATCCTTTGTGTATTTTGTTATCGAATGTGTAGATTTTACTATGTCAAAATGGCAAACCATGATACTTCACATTCCAAGCTGGATAGTTGGTTATGTTTGTGCAGCAAACGGATACTATTTCCGAGTTCTCAAATGATGAAAATGTAAAATACATGTTTAGGCATTCGGCTGCTGTTCTAATACATTTACATTAACAATACTATGGCAGCTTAAAGTAATACCAATTCTGCTTTATGTTAGGCCCGAATACAGGAAGTGCTGGTCCTGAAAGGGCCCTTCACCGTGCGGCTGCTAGGGATGAGGGTAAGAATGTGTTTGAATTTGTTAAGGTAAGGATGTTTTTTTTCATGAAATGTTGTGTGCCTCTTGACATTTGCTCTGAACCATGTATTTTTAGGGCAAAGCTCTAGTGATGGCCTAAGTCTGGACATATCTGAGGTGGCGGGTATGTGTGTTTTTAGATATGTGATTATGATCTGTGTGAACACAATGAGTTTAGGGTGTTTGTTTAACAGCGATCTTTCTTCCTAATATCTACTAAATGTAAAGGGTGTGTGTATTGGCCAATGGGTAACTTTGGACAGGTATTGACTCTATACTGGTTAGAAAAAGTGGACACACAATAACAACAGCCAAACAAATAACACTCTTTAGCATATGTGATGTTGCCGCCACTCTCGTATGATGATTTGCCCCTTTCTGGCAGCCAGACACCTGTACTATTTGAGGAGGAGCACACTCAGGTACAACTGATGAATTGATTATCGTTGAGCAACGGTTACATGTTTTGGGGACACTCAGGTAAATCCATGTAACATACAACATACTTTGATCTTAGCAGGAATCCTTGGTGCCAACCCAGGATGTGCCCTCCTAACAAGTCCCATGTGGCCAGGCTACAGAGGCAATACCAACGGTACATGTTAATCTAACCATAGATGTATTAGGTTTTGTTTTATCTGCTAAATACAATCTGGAAAATAATATATTGCTTTCTGTTTTAGCCTGCGCAAAAACCAACTGCCCGATCTGCCACCACAAGTGCCGACCTGTATGAGTTAGGGGGCCGGATGCTGGAGGCCTACAGTCGCCAACAGCTGCGTGATGAAACTTAGGAGCGCATTGCGGCGTTGGAAACCCAATCGCTGGTGGACCAACAACAAATTCGTGAACTGAGGCAAGAAGTTAGAGATTTGCGAAACCAACCACAGGCCAAAATGATGCATGCCATCCAACAAATGATGCATGGCATCCAACAATCTATAGAGCGCCAGGACGAAACTTTGTTGTTGTTACATCAGCTAATACAGCAGCAGTCTATTTTGTTTACTGCACTGTTGGCCCCCAACACCACCCCTAACAATGAGTCGGCACCACCAAGGCCACCTAGGGACAAATTGTTTTTGGGGGGGGTCAAATCAAATGCTGTAATAATTTGGTTTGACTTTATTTAACTTAATAAATTCTTTTATATCTTGACTAATGTGTGTTTGGTACCTAATTACATAGCTACTAACCCATACATTAACACCTCTCTATATCTATATATGTGAATGTTTTTGAAAAAATACTACAGTAATAATTTTGGCTACATTACAATGCTTCAAGAATGTAAGCCCCATCAATGTGTTTCAGAATGAAATAACTAATGGGTTCATGTTCACTTTAACTATGGTTTCAAGGTCAACACACAATTAAATGTAAAAAATGGTAAAATTTTTATTGTTAAAAAAAAAGGCCAACATGGGCAATTGAAAATTCCGCAGAGCGGCCAAACCCATACCCCCACCCTACGGCTGTTTTTTCTTTCCCAGCAGCAGATATCGTCCGGCGGACGTAATGCCACAGTCTGCGATGCTCATTATTGCAAGCTGTAGGGAGAAAAAAAGCTCATTATTGTTGTGAAATGGATCAAAACGTAAGCATATTAATTACAATTTAATAGTTGTTACTCATTATGTTGCCACATTCTTCACATTATGCTAAACTCTGTGAATATCTGGTTACATGACATTAGTTTTTTTGGCTTACATGTGCAATTTTGCGCACTACCCTATATGTTTACATTAGCTCTTTTATGAATTGAAGGCCTACGTAAGATTGGGGACATTGTTTTTCCGGTTTGTCTAAAGTACTCATGTCCATAGTACTAACTAAACAAATCATTCTGCTATTCCTATTATAGTTATCAAAATTAATATTGAATGAGTTTGTTATTGAACAAACACACTCACAGGCCGAATGTATTATGTGTTTACGTTTAAACAAAGGGGAGGCAACAATCTAGCATGCATACATGCATTTCTGATTTTGCCTCGGCCAAATGTCATCTACATGTCTGCTAATTAACCCCACAAAGACATTAACCCTTATGGTTATTTTTGAAGACATATGTTGTAAAAGTATGTTTTGCAAACAAGTAATTGGACTCACCATCGCAGCTGTGGCTAGGGACCATGCTGCTGGGGGTTCCTGGAGCTGGGGTGAGGGAGTATGGTGACAGGGTCCGTCTGCGTGGAAACATCTCTGTAGACAAAAACCCAACAAAAAACATCATAAGCTTGGTCCCTGAATCTTATTCTTCTACATCCACCTGTTTTTTGTCTGATCTAAATCATGCTAACAAGGTTTTACACATGTTTAGAAGACATTAGCATGGTATTTAGTGGTTCATGAGGTCAGCTGTATAATTTAATTAGGCCACATGGAGCACTCAATAACATTGTCCTGTTTTTACATACATTTTTGGTACACATTCCCAGTGCAATGCAAATTACTGAATTTAAATTGACATGAACATATTTATATTCTAGTCTGGCACATGTGGTAGCAAAAAAAAGTGTACATTTGCTAACACATTTGCAATGCAGCATCATGCTGTAATCACTAAAAATTATATTTGTGCTTGCTTGCATTTGTATTGAACTGGAGTGGTGTTACTGACGTGTCTGAAAATGTCAACACAATATAATGCTAGGTAGCATAAAACATGTGTATGTATTTTATAATCTCATTATATACACTGTGTGACTGATAACCAAAAACACTTACCACGACTATGCCCGAGTGCAAGGTCTGGTGCATAGCTGCTGGAGGTGCCGTCTCTATGATGTCCTGAAAAACAGATAATGATGGCACAGGATATTTAACACAGCACAGATTCAACCTGGAACAGATAAACAACAATTAGAAATGCACTCACTAGGGGATGAGCTACCGCTGGTATCCCAGGGAGGACTCTACTCCTCACAATCGGCCCAGAAGATCCCAAAACCGATGGGCCACCCTCCTCCCTCTCAATCCCTGATCCTTGAGGGAGTGTGGGGGAGCGAGTCCATGTCCTCCTCCCCACTTGGACTCCCCACTTGAGAGTGGGCACAAGGATTTTGAGATTCAGCTGAGTCCGACTGTGAGGAGCTGAGGCTCCATACTGCCCTCCCCCCAGCAGCACGCTCCTCTGGGGCGTCATCCCCTTCCTCCCCTGGGTCCTCGAGATGGGACTGACGAGAGGGGCTCTCCCCCGCAGACTCGTCCGAGTCCACCACTCTTGTGCGGGGTATCCCGACGCTTATCTGTGTTGAGGGAAAACAAAAAAAGGACACCTCAAAATGAAATCCCAAATACAGCTACATTATGTTTAGTACTAACATGTTGTGATGTGAAACTTACCTGAGGCATAGGCATCATAGAGCCTATAAATGCCCTCATTGTCCCGGCGCTTGAAATCTGACCACTTCTGTATTATGGACCGGAGGGTCAAATGCGTCTTAAAGCGCCGGTACACTTGCACCTCCAACACTATGCGCCTTTTTGCACTATGGGCATAGTCGTACTCCATTACACAAAAGTCCTAAAAAAACAAGAAAAAAAACCACAAATCAATACATGTACATATCAGTGATAACACATATATACCAAGCAACATTATCGCATAAAAAAAAGATAACAAATACTCACTTTAACAACCTGACCATTCACCCGAGGATCCATCCTTTTGCACGTTGTCTTGGAGCATGCGGGGGGAACAGGGGATGTTGAAGGGCCAGGGGGGACAGGGGGGGAGGGGGGGCAGAATTGGAGGAATAGCTGGGGAGACGTCTGGCAGGGCGTCTGGGCCGCATGATGGATCCTCGTAGGTGGAAACCGGAAGTAGCAAAAACGAAAGTGAAAGCTAAAAATCTGACACTCCTCGCATTAATAATACGCTAACATACGCCTATGATATCGCAAGGATACGCAAAGGTTAAAATAGCGTAAACATAACAAGCTCAGCCGCTCCATACACACAAGCTAAAATGTATTTCTTACATATTTTTGTTTATGTTGCGTAATTCTTTTTTGCAACGTAATTCCAGAGAGAGTAACACATACATTAAGACCTCTTTATATATAGATATGTGAATGTGTTAAAAACATGACTACAGAAATTGGTTGGGATACATTTGAATGCTTCAAGAATGTAAGGGGGAACAATGTGTTTCACAATGTTATCACTAATGGGTTAATATTAACTTTAACTATGGTTTCAAGGTCATGCTAGTGCACTCAGATGCGCGAAAATCTTTGCCACATTAAAGTGATTTTTTGTGGTGTAAACAAAAGTTAAAAACTGGAAAAATAACGGGAATGACATTGGGGTAGGGGAGTTTAAAATTTAAGTGGCACTCTACAAATTAACTTTTCGAAGAAAAAAAAAAACATTGGAAACATTACATACACTTCAGGAATAATGTCTAACACATTTGTATTTTGAAAAAAAATATATATATATAATACCCAAGAAATACATTTGAGTCTCTGCCATAGAAATGTATGGGAGAGCGCCAGATAGCGAGAGGTAATACCTGGCGTTCAGCGAGGCTGAACGCAGGCGCTGTTCGCTGAGGCTGGGATAATGATGAATCTAACGCTACATGGCATTCTCCCAGTCGCTAAACAGGATCGGCTTCATAAATGTGTAATTGCGTATTTCAGCCGGCGTTCTCGTGCCGATACCTCTCGATACCTGTCGCTACCTGGCGCCATCCCTTCAAAAATAAGGGCCTTAATGATAGAACAAGGGGGCACAACCTGAAGCTAGTCGGGGGGGAAGATCAGGAGCAATGTTAGAAAATATTATTTTACAGAAAGAGTAGTAGATGTTTGGAACAAACTTCCAGCAGAGGTGGTTGAAAAATCAACAGTTACAGAATTTAAACATGCCTGGGATAAGCCTCCATCTATCCTAAGATAAAGAGAACATACAGTATACACATAAGGGCAGACTAGATGGACCGTATGGTCTCCTTCTTCCGTCAACCTTCTATGTTTCTATGTAGACCGAGGCAACACAACACACAATTCGTGCCAAAAAAAAGACTTTATCCCTGTATCTGACTGGGTTTTTAAATTAAGATGTTCTTTAGGTAAGGTACAAAGGTATTTCAGTGAGTTAGTGACATTTCCACAGAATTTTAAATATCAACGTGCTATGGGGAACTCAATAAAGAAAGAGAAAGTGGTAGAGAGCTTCTCCAGTAAAGCTCTTCACATTTTAAAGGGACAATCCTTAAAGAGCAGCAACCACCTCCATAGAGTATATAAGACTCTAGGGACGTGTTCTCCCTGTTTTACGCTCTGTGAAAGTCCAGAAAGCGCTCAGAACACTCACCTCATCGCATCTTATGGCCATGGCTGTATCCCATTTATACCTTTAGGTAGCGAGGCGCACGTCTCAAAATGGGATGCCCCCAGCAGAAGAAACAAAACCCAAGATAGTGAAAACCTTAAGGTTTGTTCTTCTTTAGAGAAGACCAATCACTGGCCTACCTCTCTATGGGACATTCCAAATTGGGATGCCCCCCTGTTTGAAACCCCCTGGATCTGCCAATCCCCTTACTTCTTCCAAGATTCCTTGCCGTGCCTCACTTCAAGCACTTGCACCAGGCCCTTCTGAAAGGCTAGGCGCAGGCACGCCACGGCTAGTGGTGAGTGGAGATGCAGCCGGCAGCGCTCACGCCATATTTCCTTGGGTTCAGTGCGGCAAAGGAAATGTGAATGGAACGAGTGCTGCTGACTGGCACAAGTGCTGTGAGAACAAGGAAAAGGTGGGCTTACGGACAATACTGGGGGATATACACAGCGGAGCATCCTGAATTGGGATTCCCCCTCCAGGAGGAAAACCTTGGGTTTTGTGCCTCTTTAAGCAGTTATTTGAAAGAGGAAATATCATTACTTTATAACAAAGGGGTTGTTATCAAGAGATAGCACCAGGCAGTGCCTCGTAGCGGCAGGCGGCGTCAGGTGAACGCTGGGCGCTGCATGCAAAACCACATTTATGAAAGCGATTCTGGTGAGCGACTCTGCGCCATGTAGCGTACGATTCATCATTACAGGCGGCTCAGCGTATAGTGGCAGAGCTCTAGCTTCCAGAAAACCGGGTATTACCTGTCGCTACCTGTCGCTCTCCCATACATTTCAATGGACGTTCCTTTTCTTCTGTTTAAACAGGGTTTTTTGTTTTTATTTATTTTTTTTTCTCTCAAATAATTGTGTGACCTCTCCTGGCCTAGAAAAAGTTATTTTTGAAAACATTTTAGATTTTTTATATTTATATGCAGAATTGTCATTACAGGTCTGGCATTAAAGTATTAATGCCACAATGTTACAACAATGTAATTCCATGTGTTTTTGCACATGGTGGATATGTGTTCAAAAACAGACTTTAATCACACAGCGTCTGGCGCTCTATGCTATAGCAACCAGATCCAGAGAGCCGACGCTGTGTGTGTGTTTTTTTGTTGAATATGGTGTGAGTCGCTGAGAGTCGGTCGCAATTAGATGGCGCTACCTTTTGCTCCCTGCATTGCTGTACTGGTGTTAGAACGCCCAACATACATCTCATTCATCAATGCCGGCCAGGTTACTACAGCAACTCCGCTTTGTTACAGCGCCTGATAGCCGATCACAGCATATACTAGCGGTCGCTTTTAGCGCCTTTGTATGCTCATCTGCCAATAGCTGGCAATAGTAATGAATCAGCCTGCCAGTCTTTGTAGTGGGAAATCTACTAAAGCAGAGCTTTCTTGGGTGAAACAACCAATCCCGTCGTTGTGCTATTTCTTTTCTCTCTTCTGGGGCAGGGAGCCCCATGCAGAAAGATTAAAAAAAAAGAATTCCCCTCCAGCACAAGGTTTGTTGATTGAAGTGAACACCATTCATTTCCCCACAAGGGAGCCGCAGTGTCAGGGAAGTTTGTTTGAGTGGGTCAGAGTTCGCTAAATGAACGCTCTCTTCTTAGTAAATGATTCCAGTAAAGAGGCACATCTAGCAAAGCGGCCGGTAGCCATGCCAGCTTCCATCCCCCTCATTTTCCCACATAGACTGCTTTCCCCACTTACCCAGGACATGGCATAAGCTCCGCTATCTACAATTAATGGGGTAATCTGATACTATTTCTTTTCAGCATATATTGTAAATGTACAATATGTGAATATTTCTGGTTAGCTCTTTTTTCTGATACACTTTTTTTAAAGTTGATCCCTTAATGCTACTCTAGAAAGCGCCGTCCCTTTAAGGAGGGCAGCCCACATGACTGGCCTGCGTTCCTGTCCGGAGGTAGACCAGCTACAGTATGTGGAAGTGGTCACTGGGGGAAGTGACCTCAGGGAGGAGAGGGGGTTTAAAGGGGACGTCCGTCCCCTTCTTCTTCCTCTTCGACCCCTAGCGTGGATGAACGAGCAGTCGGACCGACGCCAGATAAGTACCATGCCAGATAAGTACCATGGAGGCCCTTCTAGCAGCGCTGCGCAGGGAGGCCGTGTGGCGAGGTGAGGACTGGGTGAGGAGCCTAATTCCCTCCCAGTCCGCCTCGCCGCCACCCCCCTCTCGTTCCCGGCGGGCACGCCGGGCTATTGCCCGGCTTAGCCCCTCTCCTCACCTCCGCGGCGCAGGACTCACCTGCAAGCTCCGGCCGCGGGAGATCTTCGGCGCGTCACCTGGTGTCCGGGTTGGGGGAGGTGGCAGCAGCCAAGCCGCCTCCTCCGTCTGCTCCGGCGCCATCTTCACTTTGGTCCGAGCGTGCGAGCTTGGGCCGTAAAAGGCATGCCCCCACCCGCCTCTCCCTCGACGAGCCGGGAGAGGCGGTGACGTCATCGTGGTGGGCCCTGCCCCCGCCTCCTTCTCGGCTTCCTGTGCGGCCCGAGCGTCGGAGCTCGGGCCACGTTAAAACTGCCGCTCCCCGCCGTACTCGTGGGCAGGGAGCGACGGCGACATGTTCACTCCCTCCCCCCGCCGCCAGGGGGGTATTGGTGAGCGGATCTCGCTCTCGGCGGGCCCCCCGCCGTGGCGGCCAGACCTCTCCCTCCCCTCCCCGCGTATAAGCCGGCAGAGGGGCCCCCCCTCACCCCCACCCACCAACACGGCAGAAGGGCTCCTCCAAGGGGGCCAAAGCTCCGCTCTGAGCAGAGCGGAGTGCGGACCTGGGGGCGGGGATAACGCCTCCAGGTCTGCCAGTGGGGCCCCCGGCGTCTCTCTCAACGCCTGCGGGGGCCCTCAAACAGCACACATCACCCACCCCCCAACCACACACGGTGGCCCCCGCGCCAACCCCCCCTTCTCTTTTAGCGCAGCCCCCCCCCCTTGTGGGAGCGTTGTCCTTGCTCCCCCCGCCCCTTTTTCGGGGCCAATCGCACCCCTGCTGCCGACCTGCCCCCCGGCACAGCGGGATGCCCCCTCCCCCCTTTGGCTCCCCCGGTCTGGCGTGTCCCGGTGTCCCTGAGCGCTTGGCCCTTTGATCTGGCGGCCCCCAGCCTGGTGAGCTGGTGCGCATGGCGTCTTCCCCCACCCATGCGCAATTAAGTCCAGGCACTGCGGACGTGCGCGCTTGCGGCCGAGGACTTGGTTTCCTGGCCAGTACCAGCTGCTCGACTCTCCTTTTTTCCCCGCCGGCGGTGGTCGACCAGGATCCGGTTTTGGGTGGCACGGCGGTCGAGGCACCAGGATGGCACCAGGACAGCGGCAGTCGGGCCACCATCTTCTTCCGGCAACGTGGCGGTGGCACCAGGAACAGCGGTGGCGTCGGGAAGCGGGTCGATGGGCCAGTCGGGCTCGGCGACTCAGGGCTTGGGACAGCGCTCAGGAGCATCAAGCGGCGTGATCGGTCGGCAGGGTGAGCCACAATTTATTGCCGATCTTATGTCTTTATCACAAGCTGGGGGTGGGGTATCCGTGGGTGACGGCTCGGGGATGGCGGGTTTCCTGGCAGGGGTAAGGGAGTTGTTAACCAGGTGGGAGTTGACGGCAAGTGGGGGGTCCAGGGGGGTGCCGCAAGGCCCAGAGGCAGTGTGGGCGCCAGGGTTGTCAGTGGCGACGAGTTGTACCGGGGGGGGGGCGCAACAAGGGACAGTGCGGACAGCTGATATGGAAGTATGAAATATGGAAGGGTCGGGCGGGACAGGGGGAGGCGATAGGCCCCTACCGATATCGGATTTAGCCAAGGGTCACACCTACGTGTGTTTAGAGGGTCCACTTGGGGGGCACTTAAAACACGAGGTGACAGAGAAAATATGGCGAAGGGAGTACATGGACATCTTCACGTTACTGCCCTTGGAACGTTTCGGGATTGAGGGCTGGGAGAAGGGGAAAGAGTACCGGAAGGAGGAAGATGAGGATAGGAGGCGCTTTCGGTTGATCCCGAGAACTTTCGGGAATTGGCTGCAGGCATTTTCTATACTCGCCAGCGTCATAGGGGAAAGAAATCCGGAACACTGCTCGCCGGCGTGGCTTAGGTACGACGAGCAGTTTCGGCAACGTATGTCGATAAGTGAAGGGTTGGGGTGGGATCATAGGGACATCGGGCTGTGGTTGAGGGTGATGAATGCGAGGGGGGAGTGTACCCAGCTTCCGGGGGTTCCTCCCCCTTTCAGGGGGCCGCCACTTCAATGGGGTCGGGAGTGGCGGATGCAGCCATACGGCGTTTGTGCTGGGCCTTCAATGACTCCTTCTGCAGATGGGGGCCCACGTGCAAATTTCGGCACGAATGTTCGGGCTACGGGGGGAGTCACTCAGTTGGGAGAGTTGAATGACGGTATAGACAAAGAGCTGTCATCGGTGTCTTATACTTCGCTCTTGATATGGTAAGGGAGGCAGGCCCCGGGGCATTGATGGAAAGAAAACGACATTGAATCCGCATTTCGGCTGCTGCCAGTGCATCTGGATAGCTTGTATCTTTTGGGGTGTTGTTTCAAGGGGGGATATTATGTGGAACGGTGTCTCCCGATGGGGTGCTCAATTTCATGCGCCTACTTTGAAGCCTTTAGCTCGTTCCTGGAGTGGGTGGTTAAGGAGAGACTTGGACGATTTTTTGTGCTTTGGGCCAGCGGGCACTAGGATATGCGAATTGTTGTTGGCAACCATGCTAAGTGTGCTAAGTGTGTTTGGGGCTTTTGGGGTGCCTGTGGCGCACGACAAAACGGAAGGTCCGGCATAAAAATAAAATTCCTGGGGGTCGAGATCGATATGGGGAAAGGGGTATGTAGACTGCCGAGGGATAAAATTGAGGATTTGGTTGGGGGGTTGGAGGGGGCCCTGGGGTTAAAAAAGGTCACGTTGGTGCAGCTTCAGTCTGTGCTCGGGAAGTTGAACTTCGCGTGCCGGGTTTTGCCTATGGGACGGGTGTTTACCAGGCGTCTATCACTAGCAACGGCGGGGGTTCGGGAGCCGCATCACTTCATCAGGTTGACGGCGGCGATGAAGGAGGACATCAGGATGTGGATCCCTTTCCTGGAGTCCTTTGACGGCCTGGTGTACTGGCTGGAACCGGTGAGGGCGAATGATGAGCTTGAGCTCTTCACGGATGCAGCTGGCTCGGTCGGTTTTGGGGCCTACCTGGGAGGGCGATGGATGGAATCGGCCCTTATTAGGGATTTGGCCATTTTGGAATTGTTCCCACTGGTGGTGGCGGTGCACCTATGGGGAGAGGTGCTGAGGAACAAGGCGGTGTGCTTTCGGTCAGACAATATGACCGTGGTTGCGGCAGATAACACACAGACTTCGTCTTCATTACCGGTCGTGGTGCTGCTCAGGCAGCTGGTGTTGGGTTGTCTGCGGTACAACGTGTGGTACAGGGCAGCGCATGTGTCTGGGGTGGAAAACGGGATAGCTGACGCTATTTCTCGTTCACAGTGGGAGCGCTTCAGGAAATTGGCCCTCGCGCCAAGGGAGGTCAGCGAGTCATGCCCCAGTTGGCTGCTGGAGATTCTGTAAGACGCCTGTTTAGCTGAATTCAAAAGTCGGTTGCACCATCTACTTGGGGGTCGTATGTAAAGACGTGGCAGCAGTGGTGGGCCTTGGTGGAAGAGTTCGGGGTTCCGGCGACGGATGAAGATAGGCAAGGGTTGTTAATTTGGTATGTGAGCGAGTTGTTGGCAGGAGGCGAGACCCCGGCTTCGGTTGACAAAAAGTTGTCGGCTTTGGCGTTCTTGTTCCGTCTGGAGGGTTGGGCGGATATGATGAAAGCGTTTTGGGTACGCCAGGCGCTGAAGTTGGTGGAAAGAGCATAGGACGGCAAATGGCAGGCGACCAGTCTCGTGGGGTTTGTTGGGGGGAATAATCAGTGTTTTGCCCCAGGTTTGCACGTCAGGTTTTGAGGTGAGATTGTTTAGGGCGGCATTCTCGCTGGCATTTTTTTGAGCCCTGAGGGTGGGGGAGCTGGTGAGCCCTAGCAAGCGGGTACCCGGGGGATTGTGTTTTGATGATATTGTGACGTCAGATGGGGGGCTGGTGATACGTATAGGAAGGTAAAAGACGGATCAAAGGGGGGGGGTATCTTTTTGAGTAGGTTGCGGCACTGTAATTCATGCCCGGCGGCCGCCGTCGGGGTGTTCCTGGAGGATAGGCCAAGTGGGAGTGGTCTGCTGCTCATGCACGAGGATGGTTCCTTGCTATCGCGGTTCCAGTTTTTGGCAGTTTTTAGGAAATGTCTTGGGGAGATGGGGCTTGCAAGCAGCAAGTATGGTACCCATTCATTTTGATTAGGGGCCGCAACAGGGGCGGCTAGGCTGGGGCTGCCAGATGACATAATAAAGAGGCTGGGGAGGTGGGAATCGGCGCGTTTTCGGCGGTACATTCGGCCGGACAGGATTGATCGGTTGTACAGGTGAATGTGTGGATCGGTCGATAACATCTTCCCACCATCCCTCCCTCCCCTTCCCTTATTTTTTGTTTTAGAATCAGCGTGCTCGGTCGTGATCGTCGGGCATTCATATATTCACTGGTCGGCTCGGCGAATGCAGCTGGGCATACCGGAAGATCGTGCTCGGTTGAGCTGGGCCGGTGTGAGAGGCCTGTGCTGGGGTGACATGCGAAGCAAACAATGCGTGTGGCGGCAAGGAAGGGGCCACCGGGGGTTTTGGTCATTCATGCAGGGGGGAATGATTTAGGGATTCTTCTGGGAGTATTTTCGGGGGTGGTGTTGGTGTGGTCTCAGATTGTTCCTCGTTTTGCCTGGTGGCACGCTAGAGACTTGTTGGCCATCGAGAAGGTTCGGGTTAAGGTCAACAAGGCGATAGCGAGGTTTGTGAGGCTGAACAGGGGTTTGAGCGTGCACCACATCGAAGTAAAGGGGGTGAAGGGGTTTTATCGATCCGATGGGGTCCACTTGAATGACATGGGGAACGACTTGTTTAACATGTCATTGAAGCAGCTGATAGATATGGCGGTGGAGTTGTGGCGGGCCAAGCAGTGCTAAGGTTTCAGCGCTGCCTGGCTTTGGTGGGTCTCCTCTCGGGTTTCGGGTCTGAGGTAGCATTTCCATTGGTAGGGTATGCGGCTGTTTCCAGTGGAAACCGGCCAGGACGATTTTGGTTAAGATTTTCGGATGGTTGGGGTCCAAGTAGGGAAGGGGATGTTTTGGCCACTGGCAGGTTAGCCCGAGCCGAGTTTATATTGGCTTCCGCTTGGTGGGGGGTCGGGATGTTAATTTTGCTCCATCCCCTTCCCTTCATTCTGGTGATCCTAGGCTTCTCAGACCCGGAACAATGGGGGGACTCTTTTTCTGCTTGTACATTTTTGTTTAGATATGTTGGGCTGTGGCCGATTAAATTTAATCTTTCCAACGACATGGTGGTCCGGACTGGTTATTTTGGTGGGGGAAGGGTATGACGCAGGGCATTTGGAACGCTAGCCCAGTCATGTTCTCTCCCTCTGTCTCTGCAAGTTTAACACGGCAGTGAGAATGGCTTAAAGCGGACCTTCACTCTGAATAAGAGCCTATCTTATATGTTTCCCACACCCTGTACATACAGATTGCTCACATTAAAAATCATCCTATCTGCATCTACTGCATGTTATGAGCCTTTAAACATCCAAGATGGCGGCTCATGGTGCATCAGGCAGCCTGCAAACAGGAAGTGGCTTCTGACTGTGTCGCTCTGCATTCTGGGATTGCTGTCTTTTCCCTGATCCCAGCTCTGCACTGTCTGTGCAAAGCACAGCTATAGCCCCACCCCCTGTACTTTATCCCGCTCTCCTCTCCTCAGTATGTGTGATACTTCTGAGGTAAGATGGCGGCGCCCATATCCTAGAGTCCTAAACAGAGTTTCAGCCTGGTGAGGGAAAGAATAATAACTAAGTGACTAAAAGCTTGAAATTAAATTAATTTAAATTAAATTAATTTTAGATGCTGGGAAATAGTTTTTTAAGGGTTTGGGCTTTTCATTAAATCATGCTGAAGGTCCGGTTTAAAAATCTTTGTCAGACCCTTCTTAGACCCAAACTAATTCAAGGTAATGACTCAAATACAGAATCTCAACTCCTCGCTCACCTCTTAGCCGTCACATGCCCGCGCCAGCCATTCAGAAAGGCCGTGCTCGGGTGCGGCCGTGGCGCAGAGACACAGCGAGGGCTCTGGGACAAGGTGAGTAAAATGGGGCTTTACACAGTGGGGCATCCCAATTCAGGATGCCCCAATGAGTGGAATTTGGATGCTGGCCTCCGATGTCACTCCTTAAAGGGACCACTTTCGATGCCATTTTTAAAGTGGAACAAAACTCACCAACCGCCGCCCTGGAATCTTTTAGCTGGCTTTTCCCCCGGGGCAACCCGAATCAGGATGCCCTGCTGTGTGAAACCCCTCAGGGTACTGGCAAGAACTCACCCTGATTCAACGGCGCATAAGTGGGTTCTCCTCCAATCAGCTCTTATTGTTATCAATGGAAAGTGCGCTGCTGCAACCCCTACTTCCCCAGTGCACGCACGCCGCTATGGATGCCAGGGATTTGGCAGTGCAAGGATGTAAACACGACAAAGGGCTCGGATTGCCCGCACATGCGCCATTGGATTGAGGAGAGGTGAGTTTTACTTGGCGAACAGGGGGGTTTCACACAGCAGGGCATCCCAATTCTGGATGCCCTGGGGGCACAGAAAACCCAGGAAAATCATATTCCCAGGTTTTGCTCCGCTTTAAAAGTGGCCATTATTGTGTGCCAAAATGAAGTCCTCAAGGTGCTGAGCTTATCATGACTTTTTACTTTTTTTTAAAAAATTGTTTGCAACCCAACTATTTGAAGGTTTTCCGGCATCTTACCTTTCTCCTTGCTCCCACTGGACATGTGTGGCCTGCCTCAGCATCCCTGCACTGTGTGCACCCCGCACCAGGCAGATCTGAATGGCTGACGTCGGGTGCACACAGCCGAATAGAGCTGCCATCAGGAGGTGCCCGCCAATGATCACCCAGTGCCTTGCATGGAAATAAATGATCATTGGTGCATGTGCTGTGGGATTGAGGATGACTGTAAGGGGGAGAATTATGGGGGGGTTAAAATAGTGGAGCATCGTAAATTGGAATATCTCTGGGGGGATTTAACCACCCAAAGAGTCTTTTAGTCTCATTTTAGCCATAACGGCTTGGCTGGCTGTGATACAATCCAAGGTGGCCGCTCAGGAGCCTGCATACAAAGGGTGAAGTAGAAGTCAGAGCTGATCTGCTTTCGCTGTTCCAGATCAGTGGCTCACTAAGCACTGCAGAGGGTGGAGCAGCACGTAAACCAAATAACTTAAGATAACGTAAATTAGGAATGGCAGCCCCTGAACTTCTCATAGAACAGGTTTTCTTTGTTAGTGGAAGTGTAGTGATTGCTTGGTTATTCATATTCATTGTCATATATTACAATACATAGAAACATTTAGGGCCTCATTTACTAAGTGTGCCAGCACTGGGAGATAAGGCTGTGCCGAGGTAAAGCTCAGTTCAGGCACGGTGAGGCTTAGGTTGGCACTTTTAAAGATGGTAAAGAGGGTTTTTAAAGATGGTAACAATGCCATGCAGCCAAAGTTATTTCTTGTATATGGCTATTAAGGTGGACCCAAACCCAGGATTTTGACTATCTGGTTTTGGTCGCTGAAACAAACTCACCTCTTCCCCATCCTACAGCGCATGCACGGCCACTCGCCCAATCAGCACGCTTGGTTCCGCTCACGTCAGTGCATCTAAGCCTGCGCATCACCCTCTAAAAGGGAGTGTACCCACGCTAGCTATTCACAAATGCCTGGCGCGGGCATGCACCCTGCTAGAGGGATAGCGGGGATGCGGCTCGCGCATGCGCCGTTGGGAGAAGGTAAGTGTATGGGCGATCTGGGGGGTTTCACACAGCAGGGCATCACGATTTTGGATGCCCTGGGGGGGGAGGGAATCGATCGGCCCAGGAATCTATAAGATTCACAGTGGGTTTTGGCAGGGACGTATTTGGTGTTCATGGTGCCCTAGGCACTTTAAGTGCTTGTGCCCCCTTTTTTTAAGTTAGGCGGTCCATATAAAAAAAAGTGTGTAGGGGGAAAGGGTGCAATGGGCCAGATGCAGAGAATGTGTGTGGAGGAGGGAGAGGGCACAGAGGGGGAAATGCAGATAAGCAGACAAGCATGTTCCATCTTTTACTGCATTTTGACATACAGGAGTCACATGACCACACCAGTGGAGGGGAGATGCTTTGGTCTGCGTTCAACCCTTTGCCCTCCCCTTCACACAAATACACTCTGCATCCTTCTTGTTAGGAGCCATTAATGTTCTGGCTATATGATTTTTATTTCTTTTTTTTACTACAGTAGTAAGGGCAGTGTCCTCCCCCCCCCCCCACCCTTCCAGGTTGCCACCCTAGGCACGTGCCTAGGGTTGCCTAATGGTAAATACAGCCCCGGGTTTTGGTCCTCTTTAAAAGTATGGGGAATCTCAATTTGGGGTGCATCTTTCTAGGTAGGTGCACAGCTGCACCCTCCATAAACTGAATGGCTGCCATTGCCGCACACAGCCATAGAAGGATGCAGGGGGTTGATCGTGAGTACAGATAAGCTCCAATTTAGGTTCTTTACCCGCACATTAATATGCACAGCCAAAGAAGCTGACTGGAGCAGAGTCATGTCTGCGTATCTACAGTATATTGGCCGACCAGTGGGGTTACACACAGTGGGGCAACCTTAATTGCGGTGCCCCAAAAGTACAGACTAAAACCCAGAAATGAAAATCACGGGTTTTGGTCAGTTGAGTTTGTTAAAGCGGAACAAAACCCACCTGACCTGGCCTTGAAATCTAAAAGCTTCCTTCTGGGCATCCTAAATTGGGATACTCAGTTGTGTGAAGCCCCCAAGGGCACCTGCAATCACCTTTCCCCTGTCCAATAGTGCCTGTGCAGGCTCTCGTCCAATCAGAACCGCCCGCTGAACTGACTTAATTCGGCAAGACGGCTCTGTTTGTTGCGAATGGGGAGCAAGGGCGGCCACATCCCAGCATCCTCAGACTGTGTGCTGGCTCCCGTCCCAGCCATTCAGACTGGGGCGCGAGCGCAGGACTTCAGGGGATGTGGCCGCTCTCGCTCCCCATTCACACCAATCAGAGCTGCTTGCCGCATTACCTCACTTCAGCGGCCAGCTCTGATTGGAGGAGAGCCAGAGCAGGCGCCATTGGACCGGGAAGAGGTGAGTCTGCACATGCCGATCTGGGGTCTTTCACGCAGCAGGGTATTCCAAATCGGGATGCCCCGGGGGTATGGAACAAAACCCGGTAGAGTGAAAATCCCAGGTTTTATTCCGCTTGAAAAAACTGGATGTATTCCTAAGCTGGCCAGCAAAGACTTATTTGCACAGCAAAGCTCACTCGCTCATACTACTAGAAAAGTAGAAAAGAAAAATAGTTAGAATTAAATAAAAAAGAACATGTTAAAATGTATCGATTTACATTTTTTTTTATAAAATAATTTTTTGTCGAAAAAAATCTGCACAATGTAAAATAATGTGTCATAAATAATCGTGAATTTAAGATATAAAATCCCAGGTAGCTGCAGATCTAATAAAAGGCTTCATAATCTCCCCATTGGGTTCTATGGAGGGATCCTCACTGTGCAGCAATAAGGAGGTGAACCCTCTGACCTGCACTTAGAGCTCAGCACGGAGTAATAAATATGGAATTATTTCACCATGCGTGAGCGCACCAAAGCAAAAATACCTTACTGATACTACTGTGCCTGATGTGCATGCTATGGCGACCTGTGCTGACCTGTTCTGGACCAGAGCAGCCAGACATATGTTTAGTAAATCAGGGCCTTAAAGCTGACCAAAACCCAAGATGGTGATGATTTGACCATTCTGAGTTTTGGCCCATACCCCACTGTGTAAAACCCCAGGGGATCCACCAGTATACTAACTCTGCCTGCGACCTCATGGAGCATGTGGACACTCTCATCCAATCAACCCCCAATACTGTGCATCTTAAAGTGGACCAAGATCCTTATTGGCCTTAAAGTGGACCAACACACAGGATTTTCACTATCCTGGGTTTTGGTCCACTTCCGCGGGGCACCCCGATCGGGCTGCGTGAAACCCCCCGATCACCCTAAATAACTCACCTCACCCCGCTCCTACGCGAGCGCTCGTCCAATCAGTGCGCTCAGAGCTGCTGTGGTATGTACGGACAAGCGACGGACAACCACAGCGGCTCTGAGCGCACTGGAGGCCGCGTCTCGCGCTTCCTTCTAACAGGGAGCGCGCCCGAGCCGGCCATTCACAAATGGCCGGTGCGGGTGCGCGCCCTGCTAGAAGGAAGCGCGAGATGCGTCCGCGGCCCGCGCATGCGCCGTTGGAACGGGGATAAGGTAAGGTTTCTGGGCGTCCTGGGGGGTTTCACACAGCGGGGCATCCCGATTTCGGATGCCCCGCGGGGAGGGATCTGATCGGCCCGGGAATCTTATAGATCCCCCCTGGGTGTCGGTCCACTTTAACCGTGCCTTCAGCATAATTTAATGAAAACATATTACATATATTACATTCTTAGTCACTTACTTTATTTTTATTATTTTATTATTTACTTTATTCTTCCCCCCACTGGGCTGCAACTCTGTTCAGGACTCTAGGATACGGGTGCCAACTTGCCTCAGAAGCGTCACATACTGAGGAGAGGAGAGCGGGATAAAGTACAGTGGGCGGGTTATAGCTTTGCTTTACACAAAGAGAGGTCAGGAAAAGGACAGCAATCCCAGAATGCAGAGCAGCACAGTCAGAAGACACTTCCTGTTTGCAGGCTGCCTGATGTCCCATGAGCCACCATCTTGGATGTTTAAAGGCTCATAACATGCAGTAGATGCAGGTTGGATGATTTTTAATGTGAGCAATCTGTATGTACAGGGTGTGGGAAACATATAAGATAGGCTCTTATTTAGGATGAAGGTCCGGTTTAAAGACCCCAGGGCCCGGCCAATTCCCTATACTTGATACCTGAGGCATCATGATTTGGTATGCTTTGCTTTGTGACCCCCCCCCCCCCCCTCAAGATCACTTGCATACTCACATTGCCAACAATCCCACACCCATATTCCCCACATCACAAGACTAACCAAGCCATTCAGACAGGCTGGTGCGTGAACACACAAATCAGCTGGAGACAGGTATCAGGTAAGCTGCTTGTTGCCTTTTAATTGTCTTTGGGTTTACAGTCTCTTTAAACCCCAAAGGTCCTACTATTAGGCCTCGAGCTGGGCAATTAGGACTGGATTAAAGGACGGGGCCAGGGCCGGATTAATGTGGTGGAGGCCCCTGGGCACAAAATCTGGTGGAGGCCCCGGATACAGTATTTTTATAACCAAGTAACTGATTGGTGGTTGTCTGGCACCTGCCTACTTACTGGAATGTCAGATCGAGTCCCTTGTTCCACCCTTGTGCGTGCTGCTCAGGAACTCCTGCTTTGCCATTCTGGGTGGGGGGTAGTGTGGTCACCCAGCTGGTCCAGCAGCTGTGCTTGATGGCTTATGTGCAGTGACAGCTCTGCATCCATCACTGTAGCGTTGCTGGCGGCGGCTTTGCTGCTCTAGACTCTCCGTCCTGCCCTGTGGTGGCTTTGGCTGTCCAGAAACGAGGGCCCCCACTGCTGCCAATAGCATCTATGTGCGGCCCCTCAGACCAAAGACTGAAAAGCCTCCTGGACCAGACCATATTCCAAAGGTTTACCATTTGGGTGCCTCCAACAGTCGCTAACAATATCAGTGACTGATCTAGTTACTTATAGGGGGTCTACATTAGCCTTCCTGCCAAGGGCTTCCACCACACATGATCCAGTTCTGTGGGCAAAGGTGGCTTTCCAACAATGACGTTTTCTGGGTCACTGATCCCAGATATAAAGAGCAGGATGCATCTGCCATCAGCTCAAGCAGCCAGCACTTCACAGTGAGGTTTGAATTAGCGTACTGAGCGGAGGGAATAATTGTAACAATAAACAGAAGAGGATAATGACCACGTTAAATCATCCTGACTCGTTTCGGATTCACATTTACCAGAAGTTCTAGGTGTGGTTGTAAACAAACTCCAGGATCGGTCTCCTCTCGAAAACTATGAGCAGGACGATCTCGGATAAGTGAATTTGGAGCAGATAAACGAGGGCCTCATGCCGGGGATGCTTTCTTTCCCCTTTTTAATATGTATACATTTGCTGAGGTTAGTTTCCCTCTATTTAGAAATACATGACAGATAATTGTAGCCAGAGGTTGCAATTCCAACTGCAGCGAGTGCTTGGACAGTAATTAACATAGTTTCTGTGTTTATTCAGTTGCTGGAATACGGTGAATTCAGTGACGGTGAATATCTTCCTATATGGCTCATTAAGTGTGGCTCAAATTTTTTGAATAGCTGGAATAGCTCTGAATTTTCAAACGACAGCCCCATAGCTTAGTGATACGGCTTCCAGCGTGTGACGTCAGGGAGCTCTGTTAGACTACCCAGTGCAGTGCATGCTGTATCTGCGGCCATGGCTTGGGTTTGCGAGTCGTGTGGTCACTGGTCATTTACCGGGGGTTTCACACAGCGGGGAATCCCGCTATAGGATGCCCCGGGGACAGGCTAGCGGCCAGCCCAGGAAACTTTTAGATTCCAGGGCCAGATCCCATTTGTTTTCATCCACTTTAATAAAGAAGGGGGGGGGGAACTCCGGGACCAGACAGCGCTCCCAGGTAGGCTTGGACCCCAGAAAATTTCCTGGGGGCCGGGGCCACCTACAGTATAAAAATGCTAACGGGCTGGTTGAGCTGCAAGTTAAGCAGCAGGTTCAGGATCTGGGAGGGCTGGTAAAGAGGCAGGTGCAGGAGGGTGTGTTAACATGGAGGCTTATTCATTACTAACGCCAGGTATCGGCAGATGAGCGTCTGTATAGCGGCGCTTACAGTATAAATACATACAGTATATACAGTATATATATATATACAGTATAGCGGGCAGTTGTGGCCTAGAGGTAAGGGAGCGGACTTGCAACCGGAGGGTGGCAGGTTCGAATCCCGGTCCTGGAACATGACTGAAGTGCTCTTGAGCAAGGCACCTAACCCCCAACTGCTCCCCGGGCGCCGTTATTAGGGCAGCCCACCGCTCCGGACATGTGTACACTCACTGCTCGGATGGGTTAAATGCAGAGGACGAATGCCTATGTGTGCCATCAATGGCCATCTATGCATTCCAAAAAAAAATAAAATTATTAGTAGACGCTCATGTGGGCGCTGTAACAGCAGTACAGCGCTGCAGGGAGCAAAAAGTAGCGCCAGCTCAGTGCATCCAACTCTCAGCGACTCACACCATACATATCAAAAAACTACTCACACACAGTTGTCGGCGGTCTAAATCTGTGTGATTAAAGTCTGTTTTTGAACACATATCCACCAGTAACAAAGCGAAAACACATGGAATTACATTGTTGTGACATTGTGACATTAACACTTTACATAAAAAAAACAAAAAACAAAAATGTTTTCAAAAAATGACGAGAGGTGATGCAATTATTTGAGAGAAAAAAAAAACCCTGCTTAAACAGAAGAAATGGAACGTCCATTGAAACGTATGGGAGAGCGACAGGTAAAACCTGGCACTCTGGAAGCTAGAGCCACCTGTAATGATGAATCAGATGCTACATGGCTCCCTGCTTCACTTTGGGTGCTACTCTCACTTGTTAAAGCAGACCAACAGTCGAAAATGACTTAAATCAGACCAACACAACAAACAGTGCTCATAGGCATCCCTCCCCAGGGCAATTTAGATTACAGCACATAAAAGTTAATTTAATTTTTTTCTAACTCCTGCTGGGGTCAATTTTAAAAACAAGATGGTGGTTCATGCATTTACAGGCCACCTGCAAAAAGCTAATGCTGCTGGGCTTCCTGTTACTGTGTATTGTCAGTTGAATCCAGGCTGAGATTCTGGAGAGGAAGCTCGAAAATGGCGGCTACCTTTCTTTTTCAACTTTGCCAGTCTGTTGGTCCGGTTTAAGCAGCAGGTGCAGGATCTGGGAGGGCAGGTAAAGAGGCAGGTGCAGGAGGGTGGGCTACCTA
This sequence comes from Gastrophryne carolinensis, assembly GCA_027917425.1. Classification (NCBI taxonomy): domain Eukaryota; kingdom Metazoa; phylum Chordata; class Amphibia; order Anura; family Microhylidae; genus Gastrophryne; species Gastrophryne carolinensis. The sequence goes on along the minus strand of CM051239.1, from coordinate 41,176,003 downwards.
GGGGAACATGAGATGTGTCCTGAGCTCCATGAACTTGTGGCTCCCTGCTTTACTTTGGGTGCTACTCTCACTTGTTAAATAGTCATTGCTGCTAAGTATCCCTTTATGCAAGCAGCAGCCATACTGCACTCAAGAGGGCCACAAAAGGCAGCAGCATTGTGCTCCATTAGGTCTCATTGTGGGTCCAAACCCATGGACCATCCCGTGGGTGCTTGCCTGGGGTCTGCTTTATTTTAACAGTAAAACAGTGTTCCTTCTTGCTTTAAAGTGGACCAAAACCCACAACGATCAGCCCAGGAATTTTGATCGATTCCCTCCCTCGGGGGCATCCAAAATCGGGATGCCCCACTTTCTGAACCCCCCCCCCCCCTAGGTCGCCCTACACAGTCACCTGGTTTCCCGGTCCAACGCCATTCGGGATGTGGCTTGCGCAGGACTGGGAAGAGGTGAGTGGACTTTGGCGATCTGGGGGGTTTCACACAGCACTGCATATCCGATCAGGATGCCTCGGGGGAAAGGACCAAAAGCCAGCATAATCAAAATCCAGGGTTTTGGTCCACTTTAAAAGTGTTATGATGTGACCTACATGTTTTGTGAGATGTATCATTCATCCCTGGTTGGACCTTGGCCTACTGGCCATGAAAGGGTTGAGAACCAATGTATCAAACAGCCTCTATACAGGGTACACCAGGGTGTGTCCATAGTCTAGCACACACAAAACACATGTGATTATGGTAAAAATGCATTTATTGGGTCAAAAATAACAATATAAGGACATAAACCAACATTTATATATGCTACATATGTGACAAACTCCCTTTTTGTCAGATTTTTGGTGCATTGCCTCATTTTTTTCCTCTTCTGGAATATAAAATAATCCCATGTGTTGGGATTGTGCCCCCAGTCCTGTCATTTACTTACCAGCATGCCGTTTTCAAGTTTATTATATCCTTGTGGCTCTGTATTACTCAAGGGGGGGGGGGGGGCGGCTTTCCTGGCCTTGAGTAAAGCCCTTTAGTATAGCTGCTACCTACAAACCCCCGAATCCTTCCACTGACAAGGGTGAGCTCTTCTCCCCCCACAAAGCAAAAGCTTTAAAAAAAATCATGTCATGAGTAAGGTCAAGAAACAACAAAGGTTGGGGGCCCTAGATACACCCCCTATTCCCCCTATCACCGCCGTACACTATAATATGATAACAATAATGTGTATAAAAATATATATAATTTTATTGAGTAAGGGCTTAAAAAGAATTACAAACATGGAAGGACATATTAAAAAACATTGGGAGGCCGATTCATTAATAGCGCCAGGTAGCGACAGATGAGCGACTGTAGCGTGATTTTTACAGCGCCAGCCAGTATTCGCTGTGCTTGGCCGGCGTTTGCTTGATGACAGCGACTCAGTCGGTGTGCGGTAATGTTGAATACGGGCTTAGGGGTCGCTGTTTCACAGGTTCAGCGTTGTATGTGAGCGCCTGACAACGAATGGCCAGAGCGAATGGCTTGCTTCATATTCATTAAAAAATGACGCTCCGAATTTTCTGGCGCTGTCCATTCCTTGTTTAAACCCCAGAGCGCTGGCGGCGATGGGTGTTAACTAGTTTTTAACCCCTAAACAACCATATTTTTTGATTGTAACGTTATACATGTTTTTGGAATCATTTTGTAATATGAATATATTAATATCAGACCTGTAAGATCAATTCTGCACAAATTTTTTTTTTTATTTTTTTTTACTTTAAAAAAAAACCTAACATTGCAGAAGTGGTCTCAGAATTTTTGACATTAAAAAAAAAAATAAAAAAAAAATACCAATTAATTATGATTAATTAAACATTGCTCCATTGAAATGCATTGGACAATGCCAGGGAGCGACAGCTCATACCTGGCGCTGTGAAGGAATTTGCAGCGGCGCTGTTCGTTCCAGGCGGCTTCATGATGAATCCCGCGCTAGCCGTCGCTCTCGCTGGCGCTAGCCTCATTTAGCTTGATAAATGCGTCATTGTGACCGCCGCCGGGCGTACTTGAGTCGGTAGCCGCCGATAGCTGGCGGTACCTGGCGCTCGTCAGACACTACCTGGCACTAGCCCGTGATAAATAAGGCCATAAGACACAACAAACACTGAAAGGGGGCCCTTTATGAGGCTTGTATTTCTACCCAATAGGGATAAATAAATAACAGCAAAACTAATAAATTAACCAATTGATTAAAGTATGGATGGCAGGTTAGACCTTAGTAGTGGGATCCAAATATTTATGTAAAGTGCAAAGTGCTAAGTATTAAAGTGCTGAAATCCTAACATGAATATACAAAATAAATACAGTGAAAAAAGGCAAATAAAGCCTGTGTGAAAGCCTGTATAGAACAAGAACGAAAAACCAATGCAAAACAAAGACAATAAAAACCTCAAAAACTTTCAAACATATAAAACATAGAAAAATGAATGGAAATAAGTGGAAAATAAATATAAAGTGCAAAGCGCCTAGTGCCAATGTTCAAAAAAAACAGTCCTCACTGCCATAACACCATCAAGAAATTATATATTAAAATACAAGTAAAGGATCACATCACCGATCAAGTATGCCTCAGGGGTCCCCGCACAGCAGCCCAACACCGACGCGTTGTGTGGCCAATTGCCACTTCGCCAGGGTGAGTAAGGCCAAGACACTGGACTTCTGCTTTAATTTTTACTACCTGACATGAGATCGGATAGGTAAGAAAAGATAGGCAGGTGACCCACGCATGCGCTGTGGCATGGCCAGAACATCGTTTTTACAGGCAATCCCGGGGCTTTCACATCGCCGGGAATCCGGAATCAGGATTCCCCATTAGAGAGGAACAATGAAAATCCCAGTGGTTGTTCCTCTTTAAAGCGGAACAAAAGCCAAGCTGGCCAGCCCTGATGACCTTCCCATGGGGCATCCCCCGCTGTGTGAGACCCCCCCCCTGGGTCGCTACAAAACTCAACTCCCTCGCAGATGTACACATGGTGCTTTGCGTTGTGTGCACGCTCCCGACTCCAGCCATTCTGATAGGCTGGGGGGAGGGCCCAATGCTGGGGATGCAGTTGTTTTGCTCCTGATTGACACAAACCTAAATGAACTCCCGATTGAGACAAACCCAATCGCTTACCGAATATGCATGGCAAACTGGTCTGATTGGACGAGAGCCCACGCATGCACCACAGAACTAGGGAAAGGTGAGTTTGTATGGTTAATCTGGGGGGTCTCATACAGCAGGGATTCCCAATTTGAGATACCCTGGCAAGGCACAAAACCCCAGGGAATCAAAATCCTGGGTTTTGTTCTGCTTTAATATGCATGTCTGGGAAAGCGGATCGAAGGAGAGAGCGTATATAGCAGGAAATCCAGGAGGTGTGTCACACGGCAGCGATGCGGGATGCCCATCGGAAGAGGAACAAATACTGATTAGTAAATAGGAAGCTCCTTGCGCACCAATGTCAAAAATACCTTATACAAGAAAATTCAGAATAAAGGTGCTGCCACAATTGTGTGTCCTAAAGCACATCACAATGTCTAACTAAGGGGGTTATTCATCAAGGGATAGCGCCAGGTAGTGCCTCATAGTGGAAGGCAGCGTCTGGTGAACGCTGGGCGCTGTACACAAAATTACAGGTATAATTACAGGTGGCTCAGCGTAGAGCGCCAGGTATTACCTGTCGCTCTCCCATACATTTCAATGGACGTCCCTTTTCTTCTGTTTAAACAGGGTTTTTTTTTCTCAAATAATTGTGTGACCTCTCCTGGCCTAGAAAAAGTCATTTTTGAAAACTTTTTGGATTTTTTAAGCAGAATTGTCATTACAGGTCTGGCACTAAAGTGTTAATGTCACAACAATGTCATTCCATGCGTTTTCGCTTTGTTACTGGTGGATATGTGTTCAAAAACAGACTTTACTCACACAGCGTCTGGCGATCTATGCTATAGCACCCAGATCCAGACCGCCGACGCTGTGTGTGTGTAGTTTTTTTGTATGGTGTGAGTCGCTGAGAGTCAGTCGCACTGAGCTGGCGCCAACCTTCGCTCCCTGCGGTGCTGTACTGGTGTTACAGCGCCCAACATACATCAATGCTGGCCAGAGCGACCGAGACGCTCTGTTACAGCGGCCAATACCCGTTTACAGCGTATACTAGTGGTCGCTCTAAGCGCCGCTATACAATCATCTTCCGATTCCTGGCGTTAATAATGTAGTAATTGTAGCACACACTCATAGTTCAATTAATTGCTTATAGTATATTTATAATTCAGAGTGACAACAGCTCACCCGGCCCACAGTACCATACTACACAGATAGAATGAAAAAACTGAAAAACATTCAATATCTTGTGTTTTAGATCCACTTTAAGGTACGGTAAGTCACCCAAATGGAGCACAATCAGTGAAATGATCAACTCCAAAGCTATAATTTCACATAAACACAATATTCAATATGGGCGCTTGTGGCTCCACTTAAACCGGACCTTCAGCGTGATTTAACAAAAAGCCCAAACTCTTAAAAAACGGTTCCCCAGCATCTAAAATTAATATATTTTACGTTTTTAGTCACTAACTTATTATTCTTTCCCCCACTGGGCTGCAACTCTGTTCAGGAATTTAGGATACAGGCGCCGCCATCTTGACTCAGAAGCATCACACTTACTGAGGAGAGGAGAATGAGATAAGGTACAGGGGGGCGGGTTATAGCTGTGCTTTGCTCAGACAGAGCAGAGCTGGGGTCAGGTAAAGGTCAGCAGTCCCAGAATGCAGATCAGCACAGTCAGGAGGCACTTCCTGTTTGCAGGCTGCCTGATAAGATGGTGGCTTCCACATCTTGGATGTTTAAAGGCTCATAACATGCAGCAGATGCAGGTAGGATGATTTTTAATGTGGACAATCTGTATGTACAGGGTGTGGGAAACATATAAGATAGACTCCTATTCAGAGTGAAGGTCCGCTTTAAAGTGGACCGTCACCCAGGGGTGATAGATTCCCGGGCCGATCACCTCCCTCACCGCGGGACATCCGAGATCTGGATGTCCCGCGGTGAGGGACCCCCCCCCCCAAAGAACTTACCTCATCGGCGGCGGCGGCCTCCCGCGCGCCCCTCTAGACGTGCGCGCGCCTGTGCTGGCCGTTTGTGAATGGCCGGTGCGGGCACTGTCAGAGGGGCGCGCGGGAGGCGGCGGACACGCCGTGTTGTCCGCCGCTGTCACGTCGGCGGTGATTGGTCAGCGCAGGTGAGGTGAGTTTTGGGGGCTTTCTGGGGGGTTTCAAACAGCGGGGCACCCTTAATCGGGGTGCCCCCCTTTAAGTGTAAGTAAACGGAAGATAAACAAAACAGCAATTCCAGTTGACTTATTTATTCCTGCAGATAAATTCTTTAGCAAACAGCCTGGATAGTGTTGTGGTAAACGAGGCAACAGAGGACACACAGTGGACCCCGTTTTAAATAGCGTCGGCCGCCACCCTAACACGCTCAGCTTATTTCACTCTGCCTCTTGTCGCCTCACAGAGCGCTGCTTTCCCGCCACCAGGGAAGCGCGCGCTTTCCCTCACACGTGACGCCACTGACTCCGTGACCTCACCGCCCAACGTTCAACATGCCCATTACGTTCCCATAGCAACCGACACGCAACTCCCCCGCCCTCCTCCTCTTTCATTCTGGCCTGAGGGCGAGGAGCGTACCACTTGCGTTGACAAAGCCAGGGGGAGGCTGGGGAATATTAATCATGGTGACGTCAGGGAGTCTCTCGCTACACGTGTCGCCTCCTGGACTCCCCCTGTGTTTTGAGTTCATGGTGGCGCCCGCTTCCGCTGGAGTCTCCATGGAGATGAGTACACTGTGTTAGGCGCAAACTGTGCTGTTGCCAGGCGACCGGCGACAGCTCCAAAAAGACAACAAGCAACGTCTCGGCTTCTCATTCAGTAGCGGGCCCGACAGCAGCCATGAGCCAGAGACAAGTCCTGCAAGGTAATAGCAACAAAATGGGGGTGCACAGTTTCCAGGTTGTTGGTATTGCCCCCCCTATATAGGTGACCCCCAGCAGAGCTTAGTAACTGGGGCGTGAGTTAGACACTACTCTCTGACAGAGTCTCATGAGGGAACTAGTTTTATTATTTATTACTGTATATTTTTTCATTATTTATGTGTTTTATTATATATTATTTTTTGGGGTTATTACAATTACTATTGTCATATTACTCACCAACTTTGTAATAGAATGTTTGTCAACCTGGAGCCACTTTCTGCCACTTTTCTGCGCTGTTACTGCAGAATTGTTCCATTTAGGTTGTTTACCCAGGTTTTCCTGGGGCACCCTGATTCGGGATACCCCTGTGTAACCTCCCAGGTCGCCCAGCAAACTCACCTTTCCCAGGTCCTATGGCGCATGCGTGGGCTCTCGTCCAATCAGCACACTTGGCTGCAGATCAGCTAAAGGCCTTATTCATGAAGGGATAGCGCCAGGTAGTGCCTGTATAGCGGCAGGTAGCGACAGGTGAATTCCGGAGACGGCACGCAATTACACAGTTATGAAGCCAACAACGCCATGTAGCGTATGATTCATAATTATCCCAGCCTCAGCGCCGGCGTTCAGCCTTGCAGAGCGCCACGTCTTACCTCTCGCTACCTGGCGCTCTCCCATACATTTCTATGGACGATCCTTAAATCACTTTCCTGATCCCATTTTTTTTTCCCCTAAAAAAACCCCACAAACCTTCTGACATTTATTCTGACCAAGAAAATGACATTTTTGAAAACATTTTTCAGTTTTTTTTATTTATGCAGAATTGACATTACAGGTCTGGCATTAATGTGTTCATGTCACAATGATATAACAATGTAATTCCATATGTTTTAGCTTTGTTACTGTTCAAAAACAGCCTTTAATCACACAGCCTCCAGCGCTTTGGGCTACAACAAAGCATTTTTGAGCGCCGGTGGTGTGTGAGGCTGTTTTTTTGATGAATATGGTGTGAATCGCTACCATTCGCTCCCATACAGCGCGTACAGCGACTCCCCACAACGTATTCATCAGTGTTGCACAGCGACTGAGGCGCTCTGAACTAGCGAACCACGCCCAAGCACAGTGACTACTAGCGGGCGCTCTGAAATGAAACTCCGCTAAGGGCCGAGTCTAGCCGAGAAGAGATGAGTGCGCTGGCGGCCACATCCTTGCTACCCTCTAACCCAATCAAAAATGTGTTTCGCGGGCGTGCGTCCTGCTAAAGGTATAGAAGATGGCGGCCATGGCTTGCGCATGCATCGTATAATTGGGGGGGGGTCAGGGGACTCAGGAGAGGTGGGGTTGCACATTGGGGGATCGTGAATCTGTAAGTCCCGGGGGGCATCCTGAATCTGGATGCCCCAGGAGACATGTGCAGGCTCTCCTCCAATCAGATTAAATTGTGATGCATAGTAATGTATGGCAATCTATGAATAATGGCCTCTCCCACTGCCGCACCCTCCAGCATTCAGATATGCCTGGTGGAGGTGGGCTCATCAGTAGGGGTGCTGAGGTCCAGAGGTCTGCGTCTGCACCATAGGTGTGAGACATGATGTGAGATTCACGAGGATCATGGCGGAGTTTCACACAACAGGGCACCCAAAATTAAGAAACCCCCAGGGCGTGCTTTCACCTGGCCCTGGGAGACGGACGAGCCTGGCCTTAAAGTTTAAAAAACTCCAGGGGCATTTGAAGGCTGGTTTGAGATGCCCCACTGGGTGAAAGCCCCAGGTTTGTCAGTACACTCACCACACAGGGCATCCCAAATCGGACAAAGAAGCGGGACTCGGTTTTGGTCTTTTTAAAAGCGGAACAAAACCCAGGATTTTTACTACCTTTTTTTCTTGCCCCTGGGGCATCCCGATTTGGGATTCACCGCTGTGTGAAATCCCCCAGATCGCCCAGCAAAATCTCACCTTTCCCCGGTCCTACGGCGCATGTATATGCTCTCGTCCAATCAGCACGCTTGGCTGCACTCTGCGGTATGCGAGCTGTGCATATTAATGCTCTGCAATCGGGAGCAATGCGACTGCATCCCCAGTTGTTGGACGCACCAAAACCCAGCTGGATCGGCCCGGGAATCTTATAGATTCATTCCCGATTTATACCCTCCCCCCAGGGCATCCAAAATCGAATGCCCCGCTGTGTGAAACCCCCCAGGTTGCCCGATACACTTACCTTAATCCCGGTCCAATGGCACATGCGCAGGCCGCGGCCGCATCCCCGCTATCCCCCTAGCAGGGCGCATGCCCGCACCAGCCATTCACAAATGCTGCGCTCCCTGTTAGAGGGAAGCGCGAGATGCGGCCACCAGCGCACTCAGAGCTGCTGAGCTAAGATGTCGGGTTAGATATCCATAGCTCAACATCTCCGAGTGTGCTGATTAGATGATCGGCCGCGCTTGCGCCGTAGGACCGGGATGAGGTGAGTTAATGCGCGATCTCACGTAGCAGGGCATCCCTGATCAGGGAATGGACCAAAACCCAGGATAGTCAAAATCCACAGGTTTTGGTCTGGTTTACCCCCCTTTGTCAAGTCCCCCCGAGCTCTGATGTCATTGCCGCAGCTGTGGTGTGTCCGCAGTGTAGGGATGCTGTATGAGGTGGAAATTCTGGCTGGTTTCTTACAAAGCAGGGCATCCCAAATTGGGATTTGTTTACCTGGTACTAGAGTTGTTTAGACTCCAGGGGTGGATATTGCAGGGTTTTGGTCCATTTTTAAATCCCACCCCAAAACCCTATAAAACTACTCCAGGACAGGCATACTTGCTACTCCCGGGGCACCCCAATCGGGGATGCCCCACTGTGTAAAACCCCCAGGTCACCCAAAAACACACCTTTGTTCCCAGTCCAATGGCGCATGCGCGAGCAGCGGCCACACCCCCCCTATCCCTTTAGCAGGGCGCGTGCCCACGCCAGGCATTTGTGTTTGGCCGGCGCAGGCACGCTCCCTGGTAAAGGGTAGGGAGGGATGTGGCTGCCAGCCCGCTCGGATTCGCTCGCATTAGACGAGCTCCTGGAAGAAGGGTCTCAAGTGCTGATTGGATGAGCGCCCTCGCATGCGCTTTAGGAACGGAGGAGGTGAGTTTGTTCAGGCGACCTGGGGTGTTTCACACAGTGGGGCAAGGACCAAAACCCAGCTTGGTCAAAATCCTGGGTGTTGGTCCACTTTAAGACGATCTGTAGTCCCAAATGACTTTACTTCCTTGGCCCCCGCAACATGGGGGCATCCCGAATCACGATGCCCCGTTTGGTCTACCCACACCACAATCCCGGGGACCTGCATCCCTGTACTTACCCTTTGGCAGCCTAGTGACTGCTGACTAGATTCTTGGGGCTCACTTGCCTGGTGCACCCAACTGGCTGCCTTCTTGGTCATGTAGTGCAGCAGACGCACAGCTGCCTCATAGGAGTGGTAAGTACAGGGGTGCCCAATCGCCTGCTTCTTGCAGTAATCGCTGATCTCAAATTTGCCAACTGGGTGTAGCTGCGGTGGAATTTATTTATTTTTTGTTTAATCCAAGCAACCGCCAAACCTGGAGCATCACCCAGATGCTCGGGAAGGGGCGTGGAGATGCTTTTTGAGGATTTTGGTCCACAAAACCCAATGGGGGTCTTTTAGATTCCAGGGCTGGCCACTGGCCTTCCATGGGGGCATGCCAAACCGAGATGCCCCACTGTGTGAACTCCCCACCTCCCCAGGGCACTGCAAAACTCAATTCAGATAGGCGGGAGCGCTTCCGCTGCTGGGGATTCGGACACTTGTGCTCCTGATAACCATAAACAGAACCATTTGCGGAGCATGATTGGACGAGAGCCTGTGCGTGCGCCGTATGTCTGGGGAGAAGTGAGTTTTTCTGGGCAATTTCACACAGCGGGGCAACCCTAAAGCAGATCCCCCACCACCTGCTTCTGCTTGCTGTTCCCCCTCTTTTCTCTGTCTGCTTCATTATTCCTTTTCTTTTCTCCTGTTTCCCTATTCACTCTTTCTGCTTCTCTCTTCACATTCTTCTCTCCTTTTGCTTCCCTATTACTTCTCTTTCTTTTTTTCATCAACTTTTCTGTTGTCTCTTTTTCTGTTTTTTTTTTTTACTTTATTTACCATTTCTCTTCTTTTTCTTGCGTTCTTTGTATTCAGTCCTCCTCTCTTACCCCAGTTTCTTCAAATGTTCCCTTTTTTATTGTTATCATTGTTTTTCTCTTTTATCAGTATATATTCTTCACTTTGCATGTCCTGGCTTCCTCCAGTTTCTGCCTGCTACTTTTTCATTTTCACCCTTTTCTTCTTCTTTTTTTTTGCCTTTATTGCCTCTCACCCTTTTCCTTTCTCTTAGATTTTTGCTTTTTTGCCTTTTTCATGCTGCGTTTCATATATATATATATATATATATATCTCATAAATCTTTTCTTTTTTCTCCTCTTCCCTTTGCTTTAATTGCTATTTTATTTGTCTTTTGTTGTTGATTTATATTTCTCCCTGCACTTTCCTATGCCTTGTCCTTGTTTTTGCTTTTCATACTTTTTACATTCCTTTCTACCCATTTCTCCTCATCTGTTCTTACTTATCCTTCTGTTGTTGGGACTCCTTTTTCTGTTTCTCATGTCCTCGTATCCCCTCTTCTTTCCCTCCTCTCTCCTTGCTCTTGCTTTTTAGATCCTTCCTCATTTTCATGTATACTCTTTCTCTCTATTCCTCTTTTGATATCTTCCCTTTTTGTTGGCTCTCTTGTGTTCAGTTGTCCTAATCTTTATCCTCTATTTCTTCTTTCATTTTTTCTAGTTGCTTGTGTTTTTTTTTGTATTGTTCCCTATTTTTCTTCTAGAATCTTTCGTTATTTACCCCACCTCTCTCTCCCTTAATGTATTCCTACTTATCTCTGTGTTGCTGATTCTCTCTTTTTTCACTTAGTTCCTCTCATCTTTTCTTGCCTTTGTTTTATTCCCTTTTCCATCTTTTCTCAGTTTATTTCAAATCTTATTTGTTATTTTTCTACCCAGTTGTTCTATTGTATTTACATTCTGTTTCGTCACCTATCACTTACCTTATTTTTTCTATTTCAGATTCTCTCTCTTCTTTTGATGATCTTTTTATGTTACTGCTGTTTTTCCAGTTTTTTTTTTCCTTTTCCTCGTACTATATGTTTATTCTATGATTTCTTCTGGATGTTACCTGTTTACACTTCTCTTGTTTGCTGCATTGACAGTCTCATTTATCAGTCTCTCAAATGAATTCTGCCTATTTTGCCCAAAGCAGTTAGTCTGCCTCAGCCTCTTTCTCTTGCGCTGTCCTGTGTGGGGTGTGAATGGAAATTAGGGCTTATCTGGCTGTGTGTGTGTGAGGGCAATTCTGGCTCTTTGAGCCACTTTTGACTTCCTTCTAAAAACACTAGGCTGTCGTTCTTGTGTGTCGTACTCCTTCACACAAGCATCATGTAGCTGTACCAAAAGAGGTGAAAATGAAAACGCACCTCCAGTCAAAAATGACTTGTAGCCCCATCTTTGTGGCATCTGGATTTGGGCTGCCCTGCCAGTCACAGATTAAAAGGAAGTGCGAAATTGGAAAAATATTCTTTATTGCTTTACCGGGTCTGCTCTCGAGCTCCATGCTCCATCGGCCACCTATATAAGTTACCAGGTTGGCTTGCAACTGATTTATTCCATTTTGATCTTCCTTTTCCTCTCCCCCCGGGGCATCCAAAATCGGGATGCCCTGCTTTGTTAAACCCCCCCCAGGTCGCCCCATACACTTACCTTTTCTCCTGGTCCAATGGCGCATACGTGCGCCGTGGCTGCATCCTCGCTATCCCTCTAGCAGGACACGTGCCCGCGTCAGGCGTTTGCGAATGGCCAGCAGGGGCACTCTCCCTGTTAGAGGGTAGCAGGGGATGCGGCCGTCAACTCATTTGGAGACGCTGGCCTTAGACGAAGCCTGATTGGATGAGAGGCCGCGCATGCGCTGTAGGACCGGGAAGAGGTGAGTTGGCCTTGGCGATCTGGGGGGTTTCATTTCACACACCCCACTTTAAAGGGACTGTAAACCCACTTAAAATAACAAACATGCATTGCCTGCTACGTCTCTTTCTTTGCAATTAAACCGGACCTTCACCATGATTTAATGAAAAGCCCAAACTCTTAAAAAACAATTCCTCAGCATCTAAAATTAATATATTTTACATGTTTAGTCACTAATTTATTATACTTTCCCCCACTGGGCTACAACTCTGTTCGGGAATTTAGGATACGGGCGCCGCCATCTTGACTCAGAAGCATCACACTTACTGAGGAGAGGAGAGTGGGATAAGGTACAGGGGGGCGGGTTATAGCTGTGCTTTGCTCAGACAGAGCAGAGCTGGGGTCAGGGAAAGGTCAGCAGTCCCAGAATGCAGAGCAGCACAGTCCTTTCCTGTTTGCAGGCACTTCCTGTTTGCAGGCTGCCTGCAAAAATGGCAGCTTCCATAAGCCGCCATCTTGGATGTTTAAAGGCTTATAAAATGCAGTAGATGCAGGTAGGATGATTTTTAATGTGAGCAATCTGTATGTACAGGGTGTGGGAAACATATAAGATAGAATCTTATTCAGAGTGAAGGTCCGCTTTAAAAGAGGACTGGCAGGAAGCGTCGGGGCCACAATCATCAGCGAGCGCATTGGTCGTGGCCCAAAGAATTCTGGGTTGTAGGAGTCCCTCATTCACAGAAGAGAGACGGTGAGCCCCTGTTTGTTTTTTGATTTGGGTGTACAGTCCCTCTTATACTCCCTGAGATAAGGGGGCAACCTAACAGGGCTTTCCATTAAAGGTAAACAGAAAATCCAAGGTTAAGGTAATACCATTTATTGGCTAACTCAAATGGTATTACCTTAACCTTGGATTTTCTGCTTACATCAATGGCTAACACGGTACAACAACTTACTACTCGTTAAAGGTAAAGGATCTCAGCCGAACCCCTATAAGGGACTTGGCATCATTGCTTCTCAGAGCCAGACTGCTGGGTATCGAACAGGGTAGATCTTCTAAACCTGCCCCCTCCTGGCAGAGGAGCCATCTCTGGCTCATCTGAACGAATCCCTGTTAAGAAAGAAACGTCTAAATGAGGATTGATTAGAAAATCTCTATTTTTAAACTTTCTTCTTGTCAGCTGATCTATCCAGTATTTTCTCTAGCTCTGGACCACTAAGTAATTCTCCGCTGAAGGGCATGGCGCACAGACGAGACTTAGAAGCTGTGTCCCCTGACCAGATAAGTAGTCAAAGGCTCCTGCCCGAGTTAGTCAGGGTCAAAGATTGGGCTAGAAATTTAACCGGTTTAGCTGTAGCATCTGAAAGGAAGGAGGTTGCTGAAAACAAAATAGGTAAAGCTTTTAAAATGTCATCAATACTAGTCTGCATGGCATCCCTAATGGGAGTGGGGCTTAAACGGACCTCCAAATGCCGGGTTTTATTCCCTGCCCCGGGGGAATCTCCATTTAGCGCATGAGTGGCCTCTCGCCTAATCAGAGCCATTTGGAGCATTGGGCAGGCTGATTCATTACTAGAACCAGGTAACAGCAGATGAGCGTCTGTACAGCGGCGCCAAGAGCGACCGCTAGTGGTCGCTTTGATCATCCGTGAGCCGCTATTACAGAGCGCCTCAGTCGCTGTAGTAACATTGCCGATATTGATGAATTTGATGTGTGAGTCGCTATAACACCAGTACAGCACTATATGCTAGCGACTGGTCAGTGTGAGTGACTCAAACCATATTCATCAAAAAAACAGCCTCACACAGCGCTCAAAATTGTGTCGCTGTAGCCCAGAGCGCCAGACACTGTGTGATAAAGTGATTTTTTGAACACATATCCACCAGTAACAAAGCGAAAACACATGGAATTACATTGTTATTACATTGTGACATTAACACTTTAATACCAGACATGTAATGACAATTCTACATAAAAAAATCAAAAATGTATTTAAATAGGCCAGGAGAGGTCACACAATGATTTGATACAAAACAAAAAAAATATTAAAAAAAAACCCTGTTTTAAAGAGAAGAAAAGAAATGTATGGGAGAGCGACAGGTAGCGACAGGTAATACCAGGCGCTCTGAAAGCCAGAGCGCAGCCGGGATCCGCAGAGCCGTCTGTGATGATGAATCGGTCGCTACGTGTCGCTATAAGAGGCGCTCACCAGAATTGCCTTCATAAATGTGGTATTGTGTGCTGCGGCCGGCGTTCGCCTGCCGCTACCTGCCGCTTACAAGGCACTACCTGTCGCTATCCCTTGATAAATAAAGCCCTATGTAATTTTCGGCAAACAGCTCTGTTTGTGGCAATTGCCAGTGCAAGTGGCCGCATCCCCAGCAGCGGGCGCGCTCCCACTCCCAGCCATGAATACAATAGCAGACGGCGTCATTTTCTTATTCTAGGTCTCCTTTAACGAGGAGCGTTGCTGACACTTGCAACACATGGGCTGTAAATACCAGCGATTATTTGCAGAGTAAATACTGAGCATCAAACCTTCCACCTCTGCTTTCCTTTTCCCCTTTTCTTTGACACCTCACCCGTTCACAAGTAGTGAAAGGTCCACCGCGCCATTCGTTCAAACACTTTAATACAACAACCAAAAATCAAAGTTTATTAATTGATCCTGGTGTTTTCTCCCGGCAAGCTGCCATCTTCTCTGATGTCTTCAGGGCTTGATTGCAGACAGCGACTCTTGCCCCGACAAGAAGTGTTTCTTTCACTCTTTACTCTAGCAGCCTGCCAAAGTCTGAGCGCTCACAAAAAAGGGTATTTATATACCCCTGGGGCGTGGCTTTCCCCTCTAGTCCCCTGATCACACAATGAGACACTAGGGGGCGCCAGGAAACACCTACCTGCAGCAGTGAGTATTGAGGCTCTGGCTGGCTTTCAGAGTAAAGAGAGATTAGACCTGTGCGGTGGGGAGCAGCAGAGACTGGCAGCAGCGGGGACAGCAGAAAGGCAGGGAGTCCAGTGTGGAGGCAGGGGATCCAGTGTGGAGGCAGGGGATCCAGTGTGGAGGCAGGGGGTCCAGTGTGGAGGCAGGGGGTCCAGTGTGGAGGCAGGGGGTCCAGTGTGGAGGCAGGGCGTCCAGTGTGGAGGCAGGGCGTCCAGTGTGGAGGCAGGGGGTCCAGTGTGGAGGCAAGGGGTCCAGTGTGGAGTCGGGGGGAACCGGTATGGAGTCGGGGGGAACCGGTGGGGAGTCGGGGGGAACCGGTGTGGAGTCAGGGGGGAACCGGTGTGGAGTCGGGGGGGGGAACCGGTGTGGAGTCGGGGGGGGGAACCGGTGTGGAGTCGGGGGGGAACCGTTGTGGAGTCGGGGGGGAACCGGTGTGGAGTCGGGGGAGAACCGGTGGGGAGTCGGGGGGGAACCGGTGTGGAGTCGGGGGGGAACCGGTGTGGAGTCGGGGGGGAACCGGTGTGGAGTCGGGGGGGAACCGGTGTGGAGTCGGGGGGGGAACCGGTGTGGAGTCGGGGGGGAACCGGTGTGGAGTCGGGGGTTACCGGTGGGGAGTCGGGGGGAACCGGTGGGGAGTCGGGGGGAACCGGTGGAACCGGTGCGGAGTCTGGGGGAACCGGTGCGGAGTCTGGGGGAACCGGTGCGGAGTCTGGGGGAACCGGTGCGGAGTCAGGGGGGTCCAGTGTGGAGGCAGGGGGTCCAGCAGAGACACAGCAAGAACCACTGTAAAGCCAGCTGGGCCAGGAGGAGAGACAGTGGGGACTGGTGTAAAGGCAGCAGGGTCGACAGAGGGGACCAGTGTAGAGACTGTGGGGTCGGCATAGAGGCAGTCTGGACCAGTGTTAAAGCGGACCAAAACCCACATTTCTAACTTGCATCCCCTGAATTGCTCCCCCCTTGAAAGCACCTTTGGCTAAATTTAACTGCTCCTACTTCACTCTAATCCCAGATAATGGCGCATGTTTTAGCTGTAAAGCTCCGCCTCCTCCATTCATTTCCAATGTGTGTGGCTATGATGTAATTGCTACACCTATGCAATGACTGATTACCTGCCAACTTACAGAGAGGGGCAGCCAAAAAAATCAGTGTTCCAGGATGATTTGAAAAGCGCAAATATCCTTTTCTCGTTCTACATCCTAAAGTTCAGTGGGTTTTGGTCAGCTTTAAGGTTTTTTTTCAAACAAGGGTAAAAAGTAACCCTCCCCTACCGCTTGGGCATTTCCATGCTTCGGCTTCCCCATTCTCTTTCTTTCTTCTTTCTGCTTCTTTATTTTCTTTTTCCCTGTTTCTCTTTTTCAACAGCTTGGCAGTTCTCTTTTTTTAACTTGTTTCCTACTTCTCTTACATTCAGTTCTTCCTTTCTTTGTCTTCAGTTCTCTGCTCTTTCTTTCTTTGCTCCTCTTTTCTTTTTATCTTCATAGATCTCTCACTTTCTTCTGTCACCCCCCCCCCCCCCGGCTTCTTCTGACTTGCCAGTCTCTTTAATGTTGAACAAAAAAATTCCATATATTCACATATAGTCATGTCATCAGATTGTAGAACATCATCATACCTTTCCAAACCCCGTATTCCATCATCAATTCCTGTTTCCATGTACAACAATCTACATTTACTGAGACTGGTATTGTGTTACACACTGGTTTCTTGGCGTTCCAGCTGCTCTCTCTACGTTAAAGAAGCACCATCGCAAAATTGTATATTAAAAATCTATAAAAAAACATCGGCTAATAAGGGAAGGGATCACTTATACACCTGAATTGAATAAGCTTGTGGGTTATTCTCTCATGGCAGGAATAAAATTCAGGGGTGACAGCAACAAAATAGGGAGGCACACTAGAATCAATACTAGTACAAAAAAAAATATTATTTTATTTGATCTTGACACAAGTTAATCACAACATATAAACCTAAACAAGCTAAAACAAATTAAAAAACATAAATCAAACAATGACAAACAAAACAGACCAACATAGATAGGTGTGTAGGCGATGGGGAGAGCACCATCAAAAAATATATATAACATTTTTTATAAAAAATTTGCCATCAAATTCTTATATATATCTGTATACACATCATAATAAAAGAAAAAAAAGTTTCTGATATAAATATGAAACCATGTGCATGTACTGTGCAAAACCTGCCTATGGTCTGGATCATAAAAATATATATGTGCTGTAAAGTGCAAGTGCAAACAATCAAAAAATAAATTTGATTGTAACCAATCTGAAATTGGTGATCAGAACCGATCCCATCAAGATAATAAAAAAACGAACGCAATTCAATGCCTATATAGCAATCACAAATAACAGTATCAAAATCAATCCCCCATCATCATCATCATAACCAAAGTGTGCTAATGTCCTATGATGTGAACCACAATATAGGTCACAAAATGAAACCAAAATACAACCAAAATAAACCAAATTAAGCCAAGAAGGTCTCCCCACCGCCTACCACCCCACAGAGCCATTTACCCCGACTTCCTCTTCCTTCCATTAAAATGAAAGAAACAAGCCTGGCTGGATATTTCTTGATATGGTGTATAAGTGACCTCACCTCTCGCCGGCATATTTGTTTGGATTGTTATGATCGGGCCATTTTTTCAAGGTAGTGCTCCATATGC
Organism: Gastrophryne carolinensis; assembly: GCA_027917425.1. NCBI lineage: Eukaryota > Metazoa > Chordata > Amphibia > Anura > Microhylidae > Gastrophryne > Gastrophryne carolinensis. The sequence continues at coordinate 41,158,419 of CM051239.1, read as the reverse complement.
TGATATATACGCTCTGAGACGCCTTTGGGACTGTCTGACCTGTGTGCAATAGCCCGGTATTTGTGAACCTTTATTGTTTTTGGGTCTTTTGAGTGTCATTTGTTTCTGGGGGGTTGCTATTGTCAGGATTGTCCTATGCCCTGCAAAAGAAAGACCGCAGGCACGGAGGTTATGCAAGCTTTGTTCCTCAAGTGCACTGAAGAATGTGTCTCACCGCCAAGCCGAAATCCACGCATGCTCAGGAGGTTAAGCTCAGAACAACGCATGTACTAAGTCAGGGGTCCACAACCTATAGCGTGGAAGCCATCCTCCTCTCACTATCCCGCAAGTTACCAAAACCCACGGCGATTGGCCCAGGAATCTATAAGATTCCGGGGCTGATTGATTCCCTCCCCCCAGGGAATCCAAAATCGGGATTCCCTGCTGTGTGTAACCCCAGGTCGCCCCATACACTTACCTTCTCTTTTTCGGACCGACGGTGCATGTGCGAGCCGCATGTGCATCCCCGCTATCCCTCTAACAGGGAGCATGCCCGCGCCAGGCATTTGTGAATGGCCAGCACTGGCACGCTCCCTGTTAGTGGGTAGCAGTGGATGCAGCCGTCAGTGCACTCTGAGCCGCTTGCGTTAGACGAAGGGACGTCAGCGGATCCAAACGCGCTGATTGGACGGGTGGCCGTGCATGTGTCGTATGACCTGGAAGAGGTGCGTTTGTTTTCGGCGACCCCTGGGGGGGGGGGGTTCACACACCGGGAAACCCCCGATCGGGGTTCCACGGGGGCAAGGATCAAAACCCAGGATAGTCAAAATCCTGGGTTTTGGTCCACTTTAATTTAGATTTTTAACATGGTGATTTCTCTATACAGCTCCTTTTTAATGTTGCATCACATTTACCGTATATACTCGAGTATAAGCCGAGTTTTTCAGCCCACTTTTTGGGCTGAAAAAAGCCGCCTCGGCTTATACTCGAGTCCAGGGGCAGCCGCCGCCGCTCTCATTCGTACAAACACGCACACACATTCACACACTGACCGGCACTTCCAGGCTGCTGCGCGCTGGTCGTCAATGGGCGGCGTCCAATGTTTTCATTGGACGCCTGCCATATGGGGCACGCCCACCGACGACGAGCGCGCAACAGCCAGGAAGTGCTGGTGTGTGTGAGAATGGCGGCTGGCGGCTGCGGAGGAGGAGAGGAGGGTAACCTCGGCCAAACCCTGACCCCCGACACCTGCACGTCTGAGAGCGGCGGCAGCAGCAGCAGGTACCCACAGGGTTTCAGGGTGGGAAAGAGGGACAATTTACTTACTTACAACAATAGAAACACTTTGAATAGGGGAATGAATCATTTATTAATGCAGATCTGCATGTTACACCTCAAAGAGGGACAAAGGAGAACAACGAGGGACATGGGGGCATGAGCTTCAAAGAGGGACAGTCCCTCCAAATCAGGGACACTTGGGTGGTATGGTGTGTGTGTCTCTTTCTGTTTGTGTGTGTCACTTTCTGTGTGTGTGTCTCTTTCTGTGTGTGTGTCTCTTTCTGTGTGTGTGTCTTTCTGTGTGTGTGTCTCTTTCTGTGTGTGTGTCTCTTTGTGTGTGTGTGTGTGTGTGTGTGTCTTTCTGTGTGTGTGTCTCTTTCTGTGTGTGTGTGTGTGTGTGTGTGTGTGTGTGTGTGTGTGTGTCTCTTTCTGTGTGTGTGTGTGTGTGTGTGTGTGTGTGTGTGTCTCTTTCTGTGTGTGTGTCTCTTTCTGTGTGTGTGTCTCTTTCTGTGTGTGTGTCTCTTTCTGTGTGTGTGTCTCTTTCTGTGTGTGTGTCTCTTTCTGTGTGTGTCTCTTTCTGTGTGTGTGTGTGTGTCTCTTTCTGTGTGTGTGTGTGTGTGTGTGTGTGTCTCTTTCTGTGTGTGTGTGTGTGTGTGTGTGTGTGTCACTTTCTGTGTGTGTGTCTCTTTCTGTGTGTGTGTCTCTTTCTGTGTGTGTGTCTTTCTGTGTGTGTGTCTTTCTGTGTGTGTGTCTCTTTCTGTGTGTGTGTCCCTTTCTGTGTGTGTGTCTCTTTGTGTGTGTGTGTGTGTGTGTGTGTGTGTGTCTTTCTGTGTGTGTCTCTTTCTGTGTGTGTGTGTGTGTGTGTGTCTCTTTCTGTGTGTGTGTGTGTGTGTGTGTGTGTGTGTGTCTCTTTCTGTGTGTGTGTGTGTGTGTGCGTGTGTGTGTGTGTGTCTCTTTCTGTGTGTGTGTGTGTGTCTTTCTGTGTGTGTGTGTGTGTGTGTGTGTGTGTGTGTCTTTCTGTGTGTGTGTGTGTGTGTGTGTGTGTCTCTTTCTGTGTGTGTGTGTGTGTGTGCGTGTGTGTGTGTGTCTCTTTCTGTGTGTGTGTGTGTGTGTGTGTGTGTGTGTGTCTCTTTCTGTGTGTGTGTGTGTCTTTCTGTGTGTGTGTGTGTGTGTGTGTCTCTTTCTGTGTGTCAACTCCAATTCCAATTGAAAAAAGCCGCCTCGGCTTATACTCGAGTCAATAACTTGTTCCATTTTTTTGTGGTAAAATGAGGTGCCTCGGCTTATATTGGGGTCGGCCTATACTCGAGTATATACGGTATTTACGTGTGATCTTCACTACACACAACTACTTGAAGGAGACCCGCATCTTGTTCAGCATAATTGTGTCACACCTTTATGTTGGCAACTCTAGTTATTGATTTATTAGAAGCTTTATTTCTTTAATCATCATTGTAGCTATTTTGTTTTATCTCATGGTGTGTGTCCTCATTTATCAAAGCGTTTTTGGCTTCTGTCTGCATTGCCCTATAGCAAGCAGTCCGGCTCCAGCCTTCTCTGTGCAGGTTATAACCTGTGAGACAGTTCTTAGAGGAGCACATTGATAAATGAGGCCCAAAGTCGTTCAGAAGTTAACAATTGCCATCACCATCGGCTGAGTCGGCAGAAAAAGAAAAAAAAAAAAACGAATCCCTGTGTGTTGTGTGTGAAGCCAGGCATGACCCAATGCTCTGACCACGGGAGGCCCCAGCGTGACAAAAGCTTTTTGTAAATGCTCTTTCTTGTTCCTTTTTAGTGTTCGAGCAGTATCAGCGAGCGCGGACGCAGTTTGTTCAGACCGTTGCTGAGCTTGCCACGAGACCCCAAAATATCGAGACTCTACAGAATGCAGGTAACCCCCTCCCCTCCCGCACGCACCTAGTAATGCATTAACTGCTACGATGCCCATTCATCTGAAGCTTAAAATACACCTGCCAAGTCTTTTCCTTTAATTATGGGGGTTATTTAAAGCGGACCTTCAGCATCATTTATTGAAAAGCCCAAACCCTTAAAAAACTATTTCCCAGCATCTAAAATTAATATATTTAGCGTTTTTAGTCACTTGCTTTTTATTCTTTCCCTCATTGGCCTGCAACTCTGTTCAGGACTCTAGGATATGGGCGCCGCCATCTTGGCTCAGTAGCATCACATACTGAGGAGAGGTGCAGGGGAGTGCAGGGGAGTGGGGATATAGCTGTGCTTTGCACAAACAGAGCAGAGTTGGGGTCAGGAAAAGGACAGCAATCCCAGAATGCAGAGCAACACAGTCAGAAGACAGTTCCTGTTTGCAGGCAGCCTGCACCTCCATGGGCCGCCATTTTGAAAGTGCAATAGCTGCAGGCAGGATGATTTTTAATGTGGGCAATCTGTATGTGAAGCGTGGAGGAAACATATAAGATAGGCTCTTATTTAGGGTGAAGGCGCGGTTTAAGAAACAATAGCGCCAGGTAGTGCCACGTAGCGCCGGGGGAACGCCGGGCGCTGTATGTGTAAACCACATTTAAGAAAGTCAATCTGGTGAGCGCCTCTAATAGCGTCATGTACTGTCACATGTATGACGAGCAGCGGCTCAGGTAAAGCGCCGGGCGCTCTAGGTTCAGCAGCGCCATGTAGCGCCTGTCGCTCAGTGTCGCTCTCCCATACATTTCAGCTGTGTTTTGGTTGTGTTTAAAAAGCGTGTTGCCAAGGTAAAATTTAAAATTTTTGTCTCAAATCATTGTGTGGCCTCTTCTGCCCAGCAACCAAACACTTTTATTGTTTTTTTTTTATTTTTATGCAGTTTTCTCCAGTTTTAGAGCGCCAACGCTGTGTGTGTATGAGCTTCAGCACCGAGTTCCGGATGCACTTAACTGGCGCTACCTATCGCTCGCTGCAGCATTGTCCTGTTGTTAGACTTAGTGTTGACCTCGGGACACCACCTAGCGTTCTCCATTGGCTCTGCAGTGAATTAGAGAGAAGCTTCTATAGCGCCCTCCAGACATCACATTCATCAATGCTGGACAGGATAGTACAGCGCCACTTGTCCGCCCGCTAAGCTAGGTTATAGTGCCCGACGCCCGCTTACAGCGTCTACTAACGGTCGTTCTAAGGGTTATAGCTGTGCTTTGCTCAGACAGAGCAGAGCTGGGGTCAGGAAAAGGTCAGTAATCCCAGAATGCAGAGCAGCACAGTCAGAAGGCACTTCCTGTTTGCAGGCTGCCTGATTTTCCATGAGCCGCCATCTTGGATGTTTAAAGGCTCATAACATGCAGTAGATGCAGGTAGGATGATTTTTGATGTGAGCAATCTGCATAAGATATGCTCTTATTCAGAGTGAAGGATCGCTTTAATGACAGAACAAGGGGGCAGAACAAGGAAGATCAGGAGCAATGTTAGAAAATATTATTTTACAGAAAGAGTAGTAGATGCTTGGAACAAACTTCCAGCAGAGGTAGTTGGAAAAATCATCAGTCAGTGAATGTAAACATGCGACATGGGATAAGCACACATCTATCCTAAGATAAAGAGAACATACAGTATACACATAAGGGCAGACTAGATGGAGCATATGGTCTCCTTCTGCCGTCACCCTTCTATGTTTCTATATTCATGTTTTTTAGAGAGAGTTTTATATCCCTGTAGCAGCCATCTTTTTTTTTTTTGCTGTCATGGATTTTCCCCGCCCCGTCTGCAGAAGGTCAGGCTGACCTCCTTCCATTGCGCAGGTTGTCGTTAAACAAGCCTGGAAGTAGTTACAGTGCAAAGGAACTTCACCACCGCCAAACAAGCCGATCCTCCTGTATTTTCACAAAGCAACATGTCCCCTTTCTACTATTTTTTTTTTTATTAGATTTTATTAGCAATTTTAAAGAGAGGGATCAGAACCACCTCTGCAATTATTAGTAATAGGGAGTGCAACAAATGGCTCCAAATCACTACACAATCAAAACACACTACAGGGCTAAATTAAAGCCAACCTTCAGCATCATTTGATGAAAAGACCAAAATTTTCAAAAACTATTCCCCAGCATCTAAAATGAATATATTCAACGTTTTTAGTCACTTACATTTTTATTCTTTCCCTCACTGGCCTGCAACTCTGTTCAGCACTCTAGGATACGGGCGCCGCCATCTTGGCTCAGTAGTATCATCTACTGAGGAGAGGAAAGGGGTCAAAAGTGCAGGGGAGCGGGGTTATAGCTGTGCTTTGCTCAGACAGAGCAGAGCTGGGGTCAGGGAAAGGACAGCAATCCCAGAATGCAGAGCAGCACAGTCAGAAGACACTTCCTGTTTGCAGGCTGCCTGGTGCTGCATGAGCCGCCATATTGGATGTTTAAAGGCTCAGAAAATGCAGTAGATGCAGCAGGTAGGATGATTTTTAATGTGAGCAATCTGTATGTACAGGTTGTGGGAAACATATAAGATAGGCTCTTATTCAGGGTGAAGGTCTGGATTAATGTGGGCAAACTTATGTACAGGGTGTGGGAAACATATAAGATATGCCCTTATTCAGGGTGAAGGTCCGGATTAATGTGGGCAATCTGTACAGGGTGTGGGAAACATATAAGATATGCTCTTATTCAGGGTGAAGGTCCGGATTAATGTGGGCAATCTGTATGTACAGGGTGTGGGAAACATATAAGATAGGCTCTTATTCAGAGTGAAGGTCCGGTTTAAGGGCACTGCAACCTAATAATGCAAAGAATTCATTTTTATTAATTACTGAATCAAAAAGCCACCATTACAATAAAAGCACAAAAAACAACACACATAAGACAGAGGATAAAAAAACCTACAAAACCTTTCTACCCTGGAGCCGATTTTATTTCTCAATCGTATAGATATATATAGATATAGATAGATAGATAGATATAGATAGATATAGATAGATATAGATATAGATAGATAGAGATAGATAGATATAGATATAGATATAGATATAATACCTTCGACGGACAAATAAATACCAATCAAGAAAGAGATACTTTTCAAAATGGATCCCTATATAAATATATTATGCTAATAAACAAATCCCTCCCGATATGTGCAATCTATTAATTAGAAAATAACTATCCTCCCACACATATATCAAATTTATAAATTCCAATAATGGTTATAATATATATGTGAGCTATAAAGTGCCCTGTCTTATGTGTGCTGTTTTTTGTGTTTTTATTGTAATGGTGGCTTTTTTTATTCAGTAATTCCAATAAAAAATAATTCTTTGCATTATTAGGTTGCAGTGCCCTTAATTTAGCCCCGTAGTGTGTTTGGATATTTTATTAGCAGAGAGGAAATGACAAAACCAAAGTCCAATGGCCTAATTTACAATTCTTCCACGCAACCGATTTCAGATGACATATTATTGACCTTCATTAAAGGTTCATGGGGGGGGGGAATGCAAAGTGGAGGACAGGGAGGAGGAGTGGGTTGCAGTGAGCACCCCTACAAGGTACATTGCAGGGCAGTAATGAACCTGGAGTTTGCTGCAGGGATGGAAGGTGAATACCTAGACTTCCTTTTGAGTATAGGTGGACAATAGTATAGGTGGCAGAACAAAATCCGTGAATTTGACTTTCCCGAATTGGGATGCCCTACTGTGTGAAACCCCCCAGGAAGACGTATTTCATTCACCTCTTCTTCTTTCCAATAGCACATACGCAGGCTCTTGTCCAATGAGAGCCATCTGTTGTGCCATCTCTCATTGACTCAAATAGGGATCCCTGGCGGCATGTGCACCTCTGCCCCAGCCTATCTGAATGGCTGCGACTAGAGCGCACGCTGCCGCATCCCTGGCGTCATCTCATTGGACGAGAGCCTGTGCTTGCACCATTAAAGTGGGGAAAGTTTTACGGGTGCCCCTGGGGGGTTCCCAAATTGGGATGCCCCAGGGGGCGGCGAGCAGCTCGCCCTGAAATATTTTAGATTCCAGGGCCAGGCCAGGTGGGTTTTGTTTTGCTTTAAGACAGTTTACCGTCCCATATAGGCATATGTGTTCCTAAATTGTTGTATATATTTTTTGTTTTAACCTTCAAACTTCTCTGTAGTTTTTATCCAGCAAAGTCGTTGAATCCCCCACTGCTTGCTTTCATATTAGCGCTAAAGAGTTTAAAGCCCCGCAAGCACTTTGATTAGCAGCAAAGTGATTAGAGGCACCTTGTAATGTGTCTTCCACTTGATTACCATTAAAGCAGCTAATGTCCCATAAAGTTGATTTATAACCACCAAATACAAATCACCACAAGTCAATCATGGGGATGTGCGATGGCGCCTCCATCCAAGGTCTCCGACTCATTTCAATATACTCTGAGAGAGCGGACGATAGAGAATTAGTGTAGGATCTTGCTGTGACCTGTCATCCATTAATTATCTGTATGCAATACCATTAGATCTCAGCGTGGCTTATGTATTTAAAGCCAGCAATGACTGGCAACGTCGCCTTCATAGCCGATTATATATAATATATGCTGGAACATTTGCATTAGAGCTTTGGGGAGACTAAAATGGGAAAAGGGTATGTGGATACGCACAGCCAAAAAGTAACTATTCAGGTGCTGGCTAGTGGGGTAAATGAAGCAGAAGAAAGTTATGAAACTGGGGCTCTAGATATGCCCCAAATTAACCCCAAAAAGATCCACACTCATAAATGTATAAAGGTATAAAAGCAAGAATTTATTGAGATCAGATCCGCAGTTAAAACATACAACATGAGAGGACAAAGTTAAAAAACATATATATACACACAAAAAGCTAAGGAGGAACCCTACAGATGGCTCTAATAAATATACAAGTCCATTATAGAAAGAATTTCATAAGTATATATACATGGTTGAATAGCAACTAAGGTGCAAAGAGGTAAGTGTAAACAAACTACAAATCCATGAATACAATATGATGAATGAGTGCAAATATATCAAACAAAAAAAAATATTTTTTTATTATTAAAGTGTCTGTGTGCAAAAAAAAAAGTGTCAAAGCATCAAATATAAAGACGGTAACTATAGTTAAAGTGCCATAAAGTGCATAGGAAAGTGCATAAGCCAAATCAACCAGTCAATAGTAAATTAATAATTGAATCACATCACCAATATACGTGAGCCCAGGTCCTCCTACAGCAGCCTACCACCGACGCGTTGCGTGGCCATGTGCCACTTAAAGCGGACCTTCACTCTGAATAAGAGTCTGTCTTATATGTTTCCTACACCTGGTACATACAGATTGCTCACATTAAAAATCATCCTACCTGCATCTACTGCATGTTAAACATCCAAGATGGCGGCTCATGGAACATCAGGCAGCCTGCAAACAGGAAGTGCCTTCTGACTGTGCTGCTCTGCATTCCGGGATTGCTGACCTTATCCTGACCGCAGCTCTGCGGTCTGCGGTCTGAGCAAAGCACAGCTATAACCCCACCCCCTGCACTTTATCCCACTCTTCTCTCCTCAGTAAGTGTGATTCTTCTGAGTCAAGATGGCGGCGCCCATATCCTAAAGTCCTGAACAGAGTTGCAGCCCAGTAGGGGAAAAAATAATAAGTAAGTGACTAAAAACTTAAAATATATTAGTTTTAGATGCTGGGGAATAGTTTTATAAGGGTTTGGGCTTTTCAATAAATCGCATTGAAGGTCCGGTTTAAATGGGAACAAGGGACTTTTCCTTTCTCATCCTCTTCCATTCCGGGGCACCACCAGTAGCAACGCATGGCTTAATCTTAGCCGTAGGCAGGGACTGCAAGATAGAAAAAAAACTAGCTTCTCCTGGCCTATATAGGGCAGGCTGTGGCCATGCATATAAGCATCCTTTATGTCCACCATGGCCGACCTTAGCAATTACATGTGGAACTTCCGCACCCAAGCATAACTGTTCTGATTCCGGAGATCCAGGATCGGCCGAACGGACACGTCCTACCTGGGGATGACGAATAGTATTGAGTAGAAGCCACAGTCCGGCACAGGTACTACAACTCCCCGGTCCAGCAAAAGCTCTATCGTGTAGTTGCAAGCCGTCGCTCTTTCTGCGAACTCGAGAGACCTGGTCCCGAACTCGATCTTGTATTCGGACGAAACAACCTCCCGGACCCAGGCATTGGATATCCGCTCCCTCCACACCAGCATGTCGTGCAAAAGCCGTCCTCCCACCCGATCGGGTGAAGGCATCCCAACAACCCTGAGAGGGCTTGCCTGGGGGCTTGGGCCGGCTGACCCCTTGGGGTCTACCTTCCCTCGTGGCTTTCACTTACCAGCCTCTGAGCTTCCGGAAGGGACAAAAATACGGCCTGCGAAATGAGGTCCTCAGTTTCCAATTCTGTGGAAGCCTAGTTGACTTCCCACCCGTGGCCTTCCGGACCAGGTCATCCAGAGGCTCACCTTAAAGACGACCCCCAGAAAAGAGGAGGGCACTCTTTCAGCCAGACAGTGCTTTGCAAGGTGACCATCTAGGCCAGCCCCCTAGCCTCCAGACGCACCATGTTGTCCATAGCCGGCACCATGTATCTGGAGACCTCTATAGCGAAGGAGTTTAAACAAAGTGCAGAGGAACGCGAATCTCCATTTCGCAAACGCCTTCTCTGCTGATTCATCCAGACTTTGCCTGCCTTAGCCGCCATGGACGTGGCACAAGCTGGGCGCATGGCTGACCCACCATGGAGAAAGCATGCCTGATCAGCTGTCCAACCTCCAATCCGCCGGGTCTCTCAAGGCCGCACTATCCGAAGTAGGGATAATGGCGGTGCCGAGCCAGACCTGACACTGGCTCCTCTACCTCAGGTAGCGAAGACCAAACCCTGACCGCCTCATCCGGAAAGGGTTACACTTCTGTATCTATAGACGCAGGCCCTTTCTCTTTCATTGTCACCTCGAGTATTCCAGACATTCTTCCAAGCTCAGGAGGAACTAATTAATATGGAGGAGAGGCAACCATTTGGATTAAGAGTAGAATCCATTTTATGTTTATTTAGGAAAGTACCGGTATTTCATTTCTCTTTTTTATTTAGCAGCTGAATGCTGTGTAAATAAGCAACATGTAACATGACAGCGAGCCTTGTCCTGTAATAGCGGATAGGGCCTGATTATCTCCAGTTACCTTGGGGAACGTCGGTATTCCTGACGCCCCCCAAGGCAGCCTGAGACCCCATGGGCCGCCATCTTGGATGTTTAAAGGCTCATAACATGCAGTAAATGCAGGTAGGATGATTTTTAATGTGAGCAATCTGTATGTACAGGGTAGGAATACAGTAAGCATGTATCATAAACTCCACATAGTCCACTTTATTCGTAGCCAACGTTCCGGGGGGACCATATTATGTCACTGATGACGTCAGGTGGGAATCCAGCAGCCTGCTACTATTTAACCCCTCGTTAGGATGGTCTGCTTGCTATTTGGCCCTGAGGAAGGTGGGCTCTGATCCCTCCGAAACGCTGGCTACGAATAGGATGGACTATGTGGACTTTATGATACATGCTTACTGTATTCCTACTCACTTGTGAGTATTGGAGCATCTAATACACGTGGAATTGAATTGGTTATGGTGTGCCGGTTACTCACTGCTTTTGGATGTACGGCGGCGCCTCCGCAAACCTGGCACGAATTATCGGGTAAAAGTGCGACTGTCACCTTGGCATTTGTTGTATGTACAGGGTGGGGGAAACATACAATATAGACTCTTATTTGGAGTGAAGGTCCGGTTTAACAGCTTGCACCCCTCTCCCCACAAAAACAGTGTAGTGGATAAATAAACGCTGCATGAGGACATAAAGTGTGAGACCACCGGTCGTGTACAATCTCAAGGCAGGTGGCTGCTCCTTTTTAAAGAGGAACTTCAGTCAAGTGTAACCTATCCCCCCCCCCTCCTGCCTCAGTGTCAGGGTAGGGTGGCAGGGCAGGGGGGGTTAAAAATAAAAAAAAAACCCTTACCCTACACGCTCCTCATGTAGCTGGGGGATGCGGCTTTGTGTCTTCTGACAAAGATGAAGGTGACTGGGCTCCTGGAGCTGCGTGGGCATCTTGGTGAGTTATGGCTTTTTTTATTTGTAACTGCCCCTCCGTCCTGCCTCAGTGCCAGTGTAGGGTGGCAATGCGAAGGGGGGGGGGGCATGATTTGAGTGATGTCCCACTTTGAAGGAACATTCCAGGCAAATGGTTAGCTAAGGGCGCTAACTTGTTATTTCATGTTTGTGTCTGGGTGCGTTTTTATTCAATCATTGTATGCCGTTTTCCCTTTTAAAGACGAGATGGTCTAACCCAGACCTGGGCATTGTTAATTGGCTCTGACCGGCCCGGGCTGAGCTGGCTGGCGGAGTCCCTCAGCTCGTGATTCGGGGTCCCTCCGCTCGTGCTGCTTGCCAGGCGCCCTCCCGTCCCTCTTCACAGCGGGTCGGCGCCTCCCGCACTGTACCCAGAGGATCAATTAAGCAACAGCCGCTCGGCTCGTCGGGTCTGGCGCGTTCTCCCTTCCTCTGAGTGATGAAGGGAGAATGCGCCAGACCCGACAAACCGAGCGGCTGCTGCTTAAGTGATCATCTGTGTACAGTGCGGGAGGCGCCGACCCGCTGTGAAGAGGGACGGGCTGGCGCCCAACAGTGAAGAAGAGCCCAACCAGGGGAGGAGAAGGAGGTAGGCTCCAGCGTAATCTTGCCTGGGTGGAAGGGCGGGACTCATAAGTGCCCTGACTGGAAGCCATCCCCGGGCTGCTGCTAAGCTTAAAGTGGACTAAAACTCTTCCCCGGGGCACCCCGATCGTCTGGTTCAACTCACCTCACTGCGGTCCTACGGCGCATGCACGGCCGCTTATCCAATCAATTACCAATACAATTAATATTATGCAGAATTGAGTTCAGCCTTTTGGCCGGCCCTCCACAATATTTTTAGTTTCTCATGTGGCCCCATGGAAAAAATAATTGCCTACCTCTGGTCTAACCTCACTGCTCAAAGTTCTGGCACCTTTGAAGAAGTGAGCTTGTCTCACGGAACGCGTGGGGGATCAGGACGCCAGTTACTAGCAGGGACACCTCTCAACTTCTGATTTGGTGATATCTTATGCACTTTTTATCATTTACAAATTTATTTCATTTTGGGGCAAGTTGATTGGTTATTTGTTCTCTTTTTCTATATGGGACAAAGTTATACAGGTTTTGAATGTTATATTATAGCACTTAGCACTTTTATTAGCATTTAGCACCTTAATATTGCACTAGTCACTTTATTTATATTGCATCTTATATTGTGTGATAGGGATCTATTTTTCACAAGGAGGAAGAGGGATGATTGTCTGTGTCCCTGCTATTAGTATTTTGTTTTTAATATATTTGTGATGGTACTTTGATTTAAGCTATTTATTTGGTGGTGCCTGGGGACGCCCCTGGTGGTAGCTGGGGCCACACATATTGTGTACTTGTATTTGGATATACTCTTTTTTGGGGATTCCTTTAAGGCACACCCACATTTATATATTATTAAGAAATAGCCAGTGGTGCATTGGGGAAAAAAATTTTGGATCACTGCTCAAAGTCCTTAACTAAAATGTCTTTGTCTTCAGGGGTTACAGTGCGGGACCATCAGTGTCCCCTGCACAGTGCGGTCAGAAGCTGAATAAAAGGAAACTAAAAACAATGATTGATTATAAGCACAGCCCCTGACATGAACATAGCAAACTTACTTTGAAAAAAAGTAAGGGCACTTACCTTCCTGCCAGAAGACTCGATTCCATATCTTGTGGGCAGCAGCCCTCTGGTGTCAGCTTTCATCCCTGTGACCAGCAGCAGGGAAACAGCAATGCTATTCCACAGATTTACAATTCTTATGGTAAAAAAGGACTGTCACCTTTGTTTTTTACCGTACTGGAGAATGAGCACCAAAGCAGATCAGACATGGTGGCCTCCTTCCAAATAAAAATCTCCTGTGTCCCGGCTGCATGGACCAGGTGTGTGCGCATGTCGGCCAGTGAAAAACTGGCAGTGGCTACAGTGGTAACAGTGGGTGGGGTTCAGTTACCCTGCCCTCTCCCTGCCCGCCGCTCTTTCATCGGCTGGCGTCCTGGGGGACTCAGCACGAGGCTTATGTAATCTTATGTAATCTTTTTTGCTTTTTTTTTTAAATTCACCCAATAAGACACACTGACATTTCCCCCCACTTTTGGGGAAAAATTGGTGCGTCTTATAGGGCGAAAATGCGGTCGTTTTACAAGTTAATCATGTTCCCCCTTTAGGCTTTTCCTTTCAAAACTAAATCATTCTAATCCCGTAAACTAAGATCCGTTTGGTGTCTCTGACTATCGTTCTGAGTAAACTTTTTCTTAGGGGGGAGTATGATTACCGTCGGAGGCTTCTGTGCATGCGCCATCACTTAGGCCAGAGGCATGCTCAGAGCCTGATATTTGTATTGAAGGAAACGGCGGCAGAGAAGAATGGGACGGCAGAGCTACCTCGCTGAACACGCTGATCGGCTGCACAGACATCTGCCTGAAGTTTGCATTTGATCCTGAACACATGCTACCAGTAATTAGCAGCGGCTTTCAGTGCTGAAGTCCTCCAGATTGAGCCTTATTTTTGCCGGGGCCAGTAACTGCGTGCCATGGCTGCTGGATGGATGCTGCTTTGGATTGCACTCGGGAACTTGAGGTTTACACAATGGCACATTCAGTAATTGCTTTGCTTCTTCCACTCAGCTCTAGACTGTGGCAACTGTGCCGCTTTCTCAGCTCATATAAACACAACATAATGGCAAACAAATAGGAAGTTAAACAGTTCAACCGCCATCTCTGTGTCCTTACCAATCACCACTACTCACGTTTTTTGCAGATATGCACCAAGCAACCTCTTCATTGTTTTTATATTGTCACCAGTTTGTATAGAGCAGGGATGTCCATTTCCAGCATTCTGGCAGACGCTAATTATTTTGCTCAAGCTTGCCATAGAATTATTTTGCCCAGGACAGGTGCAGACATGGAATTATTTTGTGCAGGACAGATGCAGCAGCTGGTTAAAAATGTGTGTTTTGGTCCGCTTTAACCCTTTAAATGCCAAGCACGTAGTTTCTACGTGGTTGCTTCTCCTACCGTTAAGTGCCAAGCACGTAGAAACTACGTGCCTGGCATTTCCCCCAAACAGTTAAAAAATAGAAAAAAAACCCCACTTACCTCCGGTATCCCCGTGAAGCTTGGGGTCCCCTCTTCCTGCGGGGGGCATCCGATCGCCCCCCCGTTGTCCTCTGTCTTCGGGGGGGGGCCCGAAACCAGCCGCCCCCCCCCGTTTCCAGCGCTGACATCGGCGCTGTAAAAAAAACAAACAAACAAACTGTCATTTACTCACCTCCGCGCCCGAGCCTTCTGTCCGGGTCTCCTCTTCACCAGGGGGGGGGTCCGATCCCCCCCCCTGGGCTGCGCAGTCTTCAGGTGAGGACCCTCTTCCGGGTCCTCACCTCTTGTAATGGCGGCGATGGCCGCCGCCGCTTAGCTCCGCCCATTGTGGGAGGAGCGGGATGACGTCATCCCGCTCCTCCTATACCCCATCCGAGCTCCGGCATCCGATCGGAGCCCCCTCGCCTGTCACCCGCCCTGCGCCGATCACTACCGGCATCTGTCAGTGACAGCGGCGCGGGACATACAGCGGCGAGGGACGTCGGATCGGAGGTGAGTACAGTGTAAAAAAAGAAAAATAAAGATTTTTTTTCTCTGTGTCTGTGTGATTATTTACTTTTAACCCCTTGTGAACTGGTAAGGGGTCCATGACCCCTATACCAGTTCACAAGGCTGGGGGGATGGCAAGCCACCTGCGCTAGCACCTTATTTATCATATTTGTGCTCCTTTGGCATCATTTAGAGAAAGAAAGCACCATTTGCCTCTGCTATTTTAGTCATTATTTGTCTAGCTGCACCCAACTGAATTAAAAGACAGAAGAAATTTACTGTATGAGCCCTGAAAGGGCTCCCTTTAATTTTCGAACCAGCGCCCCCTCACATTTAATTACGGCATTGACCACAGAATGATGAGGGTAGAGATTTAGCAATAACCCCTGTAGCACCCTCTGCTGTGGCAGTAAGTTGTGTGGATTAGGGGGGCCTCCCTTGTGTGGTGAGAGCTGGTTTCACAGAGATACAGAGCAGTTGGGGACACTATGCTCTTGAAAGGTAAATGGTTCTGATTGGATGAGAGCCTGCGCATGCAGCGCTGGGCTAGGGAGAGGTGAGTTATTAGCGGCACCCTGGAGGTAGGTAACACACAGTAGGGCATCCTGATTCAGGATTATCCGGGGAAAAGCCAGCCACTTGTATATTTTGTTCTGATTTAAAGGGACAAAACAAAAGGGATTGGAGATCGGGCCCGGACGGTTGGGGACTTAATCTTACAGGCCAATGAGCTCAGAGTGGCAAGAAAAAGATGAATGGAATGCATCCAGGACCCCCGGCTTGTATATTTATATTTTTAAAAACAGCCCACATGGCCAAGTCACTAAGGGGGCAGTAAATATTATGTAGATATGCGGAAGTCCTAATGTTTACACGGCATCAGGCACAGCTGAGGTTGGACGCCTGTATCTGCTCATCTACTTCTAGATACAGAACTAAAAGTAAATAATAAAAAATGGGTTAAAAAAAGGTTATTTACCAAATGAAAGTTTCTCCTGAGAAAAACATTAAAAAGCGGAGTAACAGAGGGCGATCAGCTTTCTGACTCCTAGGTCCCAAGGTTGGTGCTTTAGTGGCACTAAATACGAGACAGGGCATCATTATATAGGGGGCAATACCTCACTGCAGCTGTCAGGTTGACAGTAAATGTTTAGATCAAGTGAGGCTGCCTTACATCTCCTCATGGTCCAAACTGAAGCAGCTGCATGGCCCTTCTGCATCAGAGGAGCAATTTCAAGCTTCCTCTTTAAACCGGACCTTCACCCTGAATAAGAGCCTATCTTATATGTTTCTCCCACCCTGTACATACAGAGTGCTCACATTAAAAATCATGCTGCCTGCATCTACTGCATGTTATGAGCCTTTAAGCATGGCGGCTCATGGAGCATCAGGCCGCCTGCAAACAGGAAGTGTCTTCTGACTGTGCCGCTTTGCATTCTGGGATTGCTGTCCTTTCCCTGACCCCAGCTCTGCTCTGTCTGTGCAGAGCACAGCTATAACCCGCCCCCTGCACTTTACCCCACTCTCCTCCTCTCCTCAGTATGTGTGATGCTTCTGAGTCAAGATGGCGGCGCCCGTATCCTAGAGTCACAGAGTTGCAGCCCAGTGGGGGGAAGAATAAAAAGTGAAAACATACCGTATATACTCGAGTATAGGTCGACCCGAATATAAGCCGAGGCACCTAATTTTACCACAAAAAAATGGAACAAGTTATTGACTCGAGTATAAGGCGAGGCGGCTTTTTTCAATTGGAATTGGAGTTGACACACAGAGTGACACACACACACACACAGAAAGAGACACACACACAGAAAAAGACACACACACAGAAAAAGACACACACACAGAAAAAGACACAGACACACACACACACACACACACACAGAAAGAGACACACACACACACACACACACACACATAGAAAGAGAGACGCACACACACACACACTGTGGGTACCTGCTGCTGCTGCCGCCGCCGCCGCTCTCAGACGCGCAGGTGTCGGGGGTCAGGGTTTGGCCGAGGTTACCCTGCAGAGGGGCAGCGGGGTCCCCCTCCCCTCCTCCTCCTGCCGGTCGCTCGGCACACAACACCCTCCATTCAGCTCCGCCTGGCAGCCGCCAGCCGCCGCCGTTCTCATACAAACACCAGCACTTCCTGGCTGTTGCGCGCTGGTCGTCGGTGGGCATGCTCCATATGGCCGGCGTCCAATGAAAACATTGGACGCCGCCCATTGACGACCAGCGCGCAGCAGCCTGGAAGTGCCGGTCAGTGTGTAAATGTGTGCGGGTGTTTGTGTGTATGAGAGCGGCGGCAGCAGCGGGTACAGCGGGGACCCGCAGCGGCCGCCGCTCACCCTCCAGCATCTGTTGGGATCAGGGTTGCGGCCTTCCCTGGCAGTCCCCCCCTGAACTCGAGTATAAGCCGAGGCGGCTTTTTTCAGCCCAAAAAGTGGGCTGAAAAACTCGGCTTATACTCGAGTATATACGGTAAGTGACTAAAAACATAAAATATATTAATTTTAGATGCGGGGGAATAGTTTAAGGGTTTGGGCATTTCATTCATAATGTCCGGTTTAGGAGCCAGTCCCAAATGGTCATTAACCCATTAAAAACACAAGGCGGTGCTGGATGGGACGCGGGCTTCCCCACATAACACTTCTTACGGAGTTTATTTTGCTGTTATGTAAAATGTAAAACCGAGTCCTCCATGCGACCTGGTGGATTTATATATTTTAGTAGAAGGAGTTTAATTTAGTGGAGATTAAAATCAAAATTACACGTATTACTAGATTTCCAGAAGTGTTTTTAGTGACCACAAGCCGACCACAACTTTGGAATCCATCCGACATCTGGTCAGATGTATTATTATTCGAACTGGAGTTCCCCCTCCCCCGCTCCTTCTATTCCTATCTAATGTAAACCTTTGGGGGAAAATATGGGAAATGAATACATTTGTGTGGCTCCTGTTCATGGAAGATAAGCCCGGTGAGGGCTGGGAGCTGTAAGAGAGGCTTCTGGGAAACCCGAGGCCGACCAAAAGTATGTGTTGCCTGGCTAATAACTATTCTCCATTCCATCATTTAGTTTGCAGAGTGAGAAAGTCTCTGCCCAGACAAATGAAGAAAGAACCAAGGTTTAGGGAGGGTGTTATGGGGCCCAGAAACTCCCGATGGTGCCTATGTGGAACCCTGGACTGTAACTACAAGGCGACAGTGTGGACCACTTACCATTTACCCCCCAGGGTATGACGTAAAGCAGGGGTCAAACATGGCCTCACACAGGGCCCGCCCTAAGGTTAGAAGTGCCCTGCGCAAGATTTTTAGGATGACTCCCATACATTCACAGATGCAGAGAGAGAATGAAAAGTGTGATAAAGGGGAAGTTATGGAGAGTTGGAGAGACTGAGATGGAGATGAAGGAAAAGGGGACACGTTAGAGAGATGATGAAAGGAACATGGAATATAGAAGGAGAAAGATGGCGAAAAGAGATAGAAGAATGGAATATGAACACAAGACGGGGAAAGATAGAGGGAATGTGTAAAGGAGAGGGTAGAGGGAGGGAATTCATAAAAAAGTGGTAGATGGGGGGAAAAAAGAAGAAAGGGATATGGAAAGGTGAGAGAAACAGGGAATTTGAAAAAGAGAGGGAGGAGGGAGAAATATGGAAAAGAGAAAAAGATGGAGGGAATGCCAAAAAGTGAGAGAGACAGATGCAATGTGGAAAAGGGGGGATTCGGAACAAGCAGGAGAAAAAAGTAATTTGTGGGGAACCCTGGACTGTGAAACTACAACAGTGTGGACCACTTACCATTTACACCCATGGTATGATGTAAAGCAGGGGTCACACGTGGCCTTGCGCAGGGCCCGGCCTAAGGTTAGAAGATTTTTACTATGACCCCCATACATTCACACCAGAAAATGACAGAAACAGATGAAGAGAGAGAATGAAAAGTGTGATGAAGGGGAAGTGATGGAGAGTTGGATAGACTAGGTTGGATTAAACCCACAAAACCCTGTTTAAACAGAAGAAAATGAACGTCCATTGAAATATATGGGAGAGCGACAGGTAGCGACATGTAAATGCTTGGCGCTCTGGAAGCTAGAGCTCCGGCACTATACGCTGAGCTGTACCAGGCGTCCAGCTCACCAAAACCATAAAACTTAACATTTATTATTTCCATTAAAAACATACATGTCCTGTGTGAGGTGTAGTCCCATCTCGCCCCCCTCAAAAGGTGACGCGTTTCGGGGTAAGATACCCCTTAATCATACCTACTATTACGCTGAGCTGCCTGTAATGATGAATTGAACGCTACATGGCGCTGTTAGAGTCTCTCACCAGAATCGCCTTCATAAATATGGTTTTGTGTACAGCACCCGGCGTTCACCAGACGCTGCCTGCCGCTACGAGGCGCTACCTGCTGCTATCCCTTCATGAATAACCCCTTTAGTTGCGGTGTAACACCTTAGCCCCGGCACCCCAGAGCCCTGGTGAAGTTGGAGAAGTTGTGGCTCTGCCGCAGGAACCTGTCTGTAGCACATCAGCCTGTAAATGTGATGCCAGCGTCCAGCATAACCAGGCCCAGATGTTGTGCGCTCAGCCTGCACGCTGCGCCCCTGTATTGCGGCACATTATTTTTAATAAAACATTGACAGATTTGTGTATCAGTGAAATCTAGGAGCAACATGGAAGCGGGGGAATATCACTGGTGCCGCAGAGGGGACTAATTCATTCCAGCTTGTGGACAGCTGAGGAAGTGTCAAAAGGAAGAAATATGGCGGCACTGTAGCACCTTCTCACCCAGACATATGTTATTGCGGCTTCGCTTTTTTTTTTTTTTTTTATGGATTGTGTCATTTTCGGAGTCGGAATATTTCTGTTATTAGATTACACACAAGGGCCTCAACTCAATAAAGGTAGAAAAAAATTCTCATGGTAGTAAAAGATTCAATTCATGAGAAAAAAGCCTGAGAATGTCACTGTTACTGAATCACCAGATAGGAAGACAATGAAAGTCAATGGCAGCTTTTTTATTCCTAAGAAAAGTAGAGAACTTTTTATTCCTTTTTACTCTGTAGTAAAAGCTGCCATTGACTTTCATTGTCTTTTTATCTAGTGATTCAGTAACAGTGACGTTCTCAGGCTTTTTTTCTCATGAATTGAATTTTTTACTACCATGAGAATTTTTTTCTACCTTTATTGAATCGAGGCCAAGGACAGTTACAGAACTGCGTTCATCTTGATTGTAGCCTGATGGTAAAGCAAACCTGTGACAGATGTGACTTCTTAAAGTCTTAAAGCGGACCTTCACCCTGAATAAGAGTCTATTTTGTATGTTTCCCTCACCCCCTATATACAGATTGCCCACATTAAAAATCACCCTTTTGCGTTTTTTAACCTTTTAACATCCAAGATGACGTCCCATGGATTTTCATGCTGCCTGTAGACAGGAAGTGTCTTCTGAATATGCAGCCCTGCATTCTGGGATTGCTGACCTCTTCCTGACCCAAGCTCTGCTCTGTCTGTGCAAAGCACAGCTATAACCTGCCCTCCTAAACTTGCCCTTCCTCTTCTCAGGATGTGATGTTTCTGAGGCAAGATGGTGGCGCCCATATTCTAAACTCCTGAATAGAGTTGCAGCCCTGTGGGGGAAGGAATAATGAGTAAGCTAAACTACTAAAAATTGAAAATATATTAATTTTAGATGCTGGGGAAGAGTTTGGGCTTTTCATTAAATGATGCTAATGGTCCGCTTTAAAGTGGTTCTAAACTCTCCGTGTCAAGGAGGGTCCTGGGACACTAAATTAACCTAATTTCACCCTCTCAGGCCATTGTAGAGTTCTGCACTACTTACCGTTTTCTGGCAGAGCTCTATGAAACTGCCGGACAGAAAATGGCTGCACACATGCAGCAGCCATATCTTCTACCATAGGAGGCCTGCAGCACTGCAGGGTGCAGCAGTTTTCTGTCTGCCATCATGTTGTGCTCCCTCCGGGAATGTGAGGGTTTGGGTCCACTGACCTACACTTGCTATTCACCCTTGTAGCAAGCTATATTAAAGGGGTTCTCCTACCACTCTTCACACACCCACAGTGCATGTGCGGGCTGTCGCCCAAGTAGTGTAATTACTATATTATGCAAAAACAAGGTGGACTGCGGGACTACAAGCCCCAAAAGCCACCAAAAAGGGGGCACAACCAAAAGAACATTTAATCAATCATTTTAATAAAGATACTGCAAGCACAATTAAAATCTACATATACCTAAGACAATTAAAAACATCTCCTGCTAGCCGCAATCCACAGCTAATCCTCTAGGTAACCCACATAAAAAGTAAAAAATATATGAAAATATATTATTTGATATCAAAGGCAATTCAGAAAAACCCCTATGTGATAAAGTACTGTCTATTAATGGTTAAAAAAGTGTCCCCATATATTTTTGTGCCGGCACAAAAAACGAAGAAAAAGAAATTCAAAGATAATCAAAAGAAAATCTTTAAAGTGGACCAACACCCAGGATTTTGACTATCCTGGGTGTTGGTCCACTTAGGTGGGGCACCCCGATCGGGGGTGCCCCGCTGTGTGAAACCCCCCTGATCGCCGCAAAAACTCACCTCTCCCCGCTCCCACGTGACCTCATCCGGCCAATGACAGCGCTCAGAGCAGCTCTGGTATGCGCGTCCAAAGCCGCTTGGACGCGCATACCAGAGCGCTGTCATTGGCTGCGTCTCTCGCTTCCCTCTAACAGGGAGCGCTCCTGCGCCGGCCATTCACAAAACGGCCGGCGCGGGAGCGCGCCCTGCTAGAGGGAAGCGAGAGACGCGGCCGCGTCTCGCGCATGCGCCGTTGGATCGCCGGTAAGGTAAGGATTGTGGGCCTCCTGGGGGGTTCCTCCCCGCGGGACATCCCGATTTCGGATGCCCCGCGGGGAGGGATCTGATCGGTCCGGGAATCTTATAGATTCCTGGGCCGATCCCGCCTGGGTGTTGGTCCACTTTAAGAAAAAATCTATTTGTGATTGCAATGCAGAAAACGCCACCATGTATAAGCATCAAATTAATTAAAGCACAAGAAAAAAATAATTTGCTGCTTTCCCTAAATGCTATTGAGTCGCAAACTCTATCAAAATGTGATATTGCACAAAGTATCCTTTAAACCGTGACAGAATGTAGCAAATTCATAATAGAACCAACCATTAGCAAAGTATAAAGTGACAAGTGCATGGATACAAAGGAATCACATACAAAGTACAGTGACAGATCAAAAAAATGTTACCAGTCAGAAGTCAGCATATAGAGAGATAGTAGTGGGGAGGAGGCTGAGGGGCTGCAGGAGTTCAAAACACCTGCGCTTCGCGGCTTCCCAGGCCGCTTCTTGCTTGGGACTTGTTTTTGCATTGGTAGTTTATCAGGTGAGCACGCCGAGATACTTTAATTAAATCTAGCGGTGCACCACATTTGTGTTTTTTAATTACTATATTACATATAGTATTATTATTACTACTATATTATGTATTAATGCCCAGAGTGAATGGATTACCTGGATTCATCCTGCTGGCTGTTTCCACCCCCCCCCCCCCCCATTCAAACATGCTGCTCTCATCAGATGGAGGCGTGCAGGATATGCCGTTGTGCCATGGGGTTGAATCCTAAGGTATATATATATTAACACAATGGGGCATCCCATCAGGGAGCTTCACCCTGCCCTGGAGTCTGGGCACTGGGTTTTGGTCCACCAAAGGAGTGAAAGAGGTAAGTATAGCTTACTCCAGGCTGAGAATGCCTGGTCTTTTTTTTTTTGGGACTCCTAACTGACATAAACCTTTAATGGGAGGGTGTAGGTCTGCTGTAAAGAGGATCCACAGGCAAAAATTAGTGCTGATACTCTAACCTTGGCAGCAGGATGGGGCATCCCGCCTCGCTGTAAGCCAGAGAGTAGGCACAGATACTTACCTATTTCTGCATTTCTTCTCTCTAACTGTCAGATTCCCACCCTAAGTGACTATCAGTGTCTATAGGGCTTTGCCAAGCAGGGGGCTCACATGGCCATGCAAGCCTCCCCCCATGAACCTCCCTGGATGCTGAACGGGGGGGGGGGGGGGCACGCAAACCTGCAGGGAGATGTGAAAGGCGGTAAGTACTGCTGCCCACTATTGGGCTTACAGTTGTCAGGTGCATGGCTCTTATCAGGATACCCCGATCCAACACCCCCCCCCCCCCAGGTGCCTAATTGATCAGCCAGTTCAGTCACTGTTAGCCAAAGGGTCACCTTAACCCGGACCTTCAGCATGATTTAATGAAAAGCCCAAACCCTTAAAAAACGATTCCTAGCATCTAAAATTAATATATTTTACATTTTTAGTCACACGGCACCAACCTCTTGACTCGGAAGCATCGCATACTGAGTAGAGTGGGATAAAGTGCAGGGGACAGGGTTATAGCTGTGCTTTGCACAAACCGAGCAGAGCTGGGGTCAGGGAAAGGACAGCAATCCCAGAATGCAGAGCGACACAGTCAGAAGACACTTCCTGTTTGCAGGCTGTCTGATGCTCCTTTAGCGGCCATCTTGGATGTTTTTTAAGGCTCATAACATGCAGTAAATGCAGGTAGGATGTTTTTTTAATGTGAGCAATCTGTATGTACAGGGTGTGGGAAACATATAAGATAGGCTCTTTTTTAGGGTGAAGGCCTGCTTTAAGGCTGCAGTTGGGCTTTAAATTAGGTTAACCTGGGACCTGCAGTGTTCCGTTCCCCATCCTGTGATGTGTTATACTCCATGATGACTGCTAGTGTTTCCGGTAA
Organism: Gastrophryne carolinensis; assembly: GCA_027917425.1. NCBI lineage: Eukaryota > Metazoa > Chordata > Amphibia > Anura > Microhylidae > Gastrophryne > Gastrophryne carolinensis. The sequence goes on along the minus strand of CM051239.1, from coordinate 41,134,721 downwards.
AGACTCGCTTCATGGGATGTCATTTTTCTTGCTCTTGTTTCCCCGCTTCTTAGGCGTGATGTCTCTGCTGCGGCCCCTTCTCCTGGACGTGGTCCCAACTATCCAGCAGACCTCGGCTCTGGCTCTCGGGAGGCTCGCCAATTATAATGATGATCTGGCAGAAGCAGTTGTTAAAGGAGACATTCTTCCACAGCTCGTCTATTCACTGGCCGAGCAGAACGTAAGTAAATACTGGATGGAGTTTTATGGAGTTCCTCCAGCTGCGGCAGTTCATATTTTAAAGCCCTGTTTCTCAATAGCTCAGGGGCCCCGAGCCATGGGACTATATTTATCAGTGTCATGGCCAGTAGCACATTAAGAAGTCTATATGGCTAATATTTCCTCTTTACATGGCACTGAGCTTGACACAAAGTGGGGAATTTGGCTAAACACAGTGGCCAGCGACTGTGTTTACATGCCGGGCATAGACCCCACTTTGCAAGTAAGTCATCAGTCTATATTGTTTGCTTTGTTGTAAATATTTTAAAGTAAACCAAACCCCACGGCTTTTGATTTCCTCCCTCCAAAATCATGATGCCCCACTGTGTGAGAACCCCCAGGTCACCCCGTGCACGTACCTTGTTTCCCGGTCCAACGGCGCATGTGCGAGCCGCATCCCCGCTATCTCTCTTGCAGGGCGCATTTGTGAATGGCCGGCACGTGCACGCTTCCTGTTAGAGGGAAGCGAGGGATGCGGCCACCAGCACGCTCGGAGCTGCTGACCTTAGACGGCGTGATGTCAGCGACTCTGAGCGTGCTGATTGGCCGAGCGGCCGTGCATGCACCATAGGACTGGGAAGAGGTGAGTTGGCATCGGCGATCTGCGGGGGGGGGGTTCACACAGCGGGGCTTCCCCCGATCAGGGTGCCCTGGGGGAAAGGACCAACATCCAGCATAGTCAAAATCCTGGGTTTTGGTCCTCTTTAAGTTCAGGGGTCCTCCACTATGTTTCTATCTACATTCATCAATGCACATTTACCCGTCATGACCAGTTGATAGCAAGTAGCAAGGAAGAAGTCTTTATGGCTAATACTTAATGTTTTCAGGCGTTTCTGGACGCTGAGCTTGACACAGAATGGCGTCCATGCCCAGCATGTTGACAAGCACAGACCCCACTCTGAGTGTAATTTAGCAGATAATATTAATTAGAAGAAGAATAAAGCCATATGACTATTAGCACACTATTGTCTGTATTGTTTGATTTGATGTATATATATATAGGTTGTATATAGGTTAGGTTTACCTGCTGTGCACAAGTTTTATTTTGCGAGCAATTCAGCAGATTTGAAAAGGTCATGTGATTATATGGGCTATATTTTATGGGTTTGACCCAGAATGGGGCCTGTGCCCTGCAGCTAAACACAACGGCCAGCCCAGTATAGGCCAGGTTAGGTTTACCTACTGTGCACAAGTTTCACTATGCAAGCAATTCAGCAAATTTGAAAAGGTCATGTGATTATTATCAGTAAGTTCTCTTTCTCAATATCTCAAGGGTCCCCAGCTATGCTTATTTATATCTAAATATATACATATTGTACTTTTTACCGCTTGATGGCAAGTATCACATAGGAAGTTTACATGGCCAATATGGGTAATAATTCTACTGGGGGTAGGATCTGCCAGGTAACCAAAGTGGCTGGGCCTGTATAGGGTCAACTTTGACAACACTTTAATGAGAGCTTTCATCTTAATCTAAAAGTGGCCACTAGGGTTTGCACTAGCCAAACTAGCAGAATAAATAGGTACCAAAATGAATATACATTTTATTTTTGGGCTATAAGCCAGTGTTGGAGGGGTATTTTTAAATGCAGGTGTCACGATCAACTCACCTGAGGAGCGGTCCCGCGCTCTCTCGTGGAGGCTGGCCGGGGCGCTTCCTGCCTGGCGTCTGCTCGTGCGGGCGCCGAGCACGGCCGCCTCCTCCCTTTACCGCCGCATCCCTGGCTTTCCGGTCTCTCTTATAACCTCCGGCGGCGCTGTACACAGCGCACCCCCCCCGGAGGCTTCAGTAATGGGCCAATGAGGCCAGAGTGTTCTGGGCGAAAACTCCCTTTTAGTTCAAACTGGGCAATCAGCCCAATGTGCACCAATCATAGCCTTCCTCCATCCAGCTCCCAGCAATTAAAGGTTGTGTCCCCACACTTGCCCGTGATAGCGTGCTGCTGGGTGTGATTTTGTCTGAGAATATTGATTACTTTCTGTTGCCGTGTTTGACCTTTCCGTGATTGCCGCCTGGACCGACCATTGCCTGTTTCCTGACTACGAATCCGTCTCTTCCTTTGTACTGCGAACCCGTGACGTCCCTGCTTGACCCCTGGCTCGATTTTGACTCTTCTTCCGTCTCATCCCTCTGGTTCTGCGTTATTGGACTGACTATCTGTGTATGACCCCGGCTTACCCGACATTGCCCAGTCTTGCCCCAGGTTCATCCGCCTTCCCCCCTCCTTTGTGCTACGAAGTCCTGGGGGCAACCGTGTCCGGTGAGGCGTGTAAAGCATCCCGGCAGACAGGGGCTTGTCTATAGGTGATTATAGTAATGTAACACAGAGCAGTTATAGTAATTAAATCAACATATTTAACCATTAGAAAAAATTGACCATTAACGAAAAAGTCCCAGTGTTGTCCCGCAGACACATGCACAGTTTCAACGTGGCTGAGATGAATCTTACAGCACCATTTCACATGCCCACCACCTTATAGGTTATGCTCTTACCAAAGGAAGGTTTAATTAGCCGCCTTTTTATTTTATATCTCCATAAAATTTCTCCTGAACCAGGTTGCAATTATCCGTGGAGCTTCTCTTAAAATCGGTCCCAGATTCTCCTTCCACAGGTCACCAATATAAAGAGCATGTGCCTTCGCAACAGCTCATTTAAAATTTCACCATAAAAACAAGAAGGAGAAAAGGGATCTAGCGCAATATGTTTTTTAATAATATAAAAATATATCAAAAGTGCTAATCTCGCACTCACATATAAGTAGCTGTACATGCGCAGTGTATGCCAAAAGCGGTTCTCACCCAACCTCAGTGTCACCTCGGCCGATGGTGGTGGGGGGGGGGGGAGGATGCCGCCTCTGATAATAAAGTTCCAAGGACTGCAGTAAAGATGATGATGATGTCGCCGCCACTGTCCTCAGTTGCTAGCAGCGGAGATTGGGGGTTGTGGACTTACCTAGAAGGCGTGCCCCACAGGGCTTGACAGCAGGATTTAAATTTTTGCCCACAGTTGTCCTTCAAAATGGCCGGAATAAATGCGATGGCAAAGGTGGGTAGGTGAATAACCTCACCATCATCCCTTTACCTACATGATTACTTTCCTGTTTGGGGATGTTCCAAATTATACGTGGGGGCTGATTTACTACTAGCTCCACGTATTGCCAGATGAGTGTCTGTATAACGGCGCTTAGAGCGACCACTAGTTGACGCTGTAGGCGGGCGGGTATCGGGCGCTGTAACCTAGCGTTGCGGTCGCTGTAGTAACCTGGCCGGCATTAATGAATATGATGTGTATTGGGTGCTCTAACAAAAGTACAGTGCTGCAGCGAGCAAGAGGTAGCACCAGCACAGTATGTCCGCTTGGCGCGCCACACCATACTTAACAAAACACTAGACACACAGAGCGTCGGCACTCTAAATCTGGTCGCTATAGCATAGAGCGTCAGACGCTGTGTGATCAAAGTCTGTTTTTAAACACATATCCACCTGTAACGAAGCGAAAACACATGTTCTAACACTGTGACATTATCACTTTAGTGCCAGACCTGTAATGGCAAATCTGCAGAAAAATTTAAAAAGTAAAAAAAATTATAAAAGTGTTTGTTTTCAGCCAGGAGAGGGTCACACAATGATTTGAGCAAAAAAATATATTTTAATTGCCAAACACGCTGTTTAAACACAAACAAATGAAACCCCATTGAAATGTATGGGAGAGTGACACCGAGCGAAAGGTAATACCTGGCGCTCTGGAAGCTAGAGCGCCGGCGCTATACGCTGAGCCGCCTCTAATAATACATGTGACGCTACACGGCGCTGTTAGAGGCGCTCACCAGATTTGCTTTCTCAAATGTGGTTTTGCGTACAGCGTCCGGCATTTACCAGACGCAACCTGCCGCTACAAAGCATTACCTGGCGCTATCCCTTCTTAAATAAGTCCCTTAATTTTTTATTCCTCTCTATAATAACATTGACAAAATATCCAGCAGACCACCTAGTCTGTGAAAGAACCAGTTTTATTTTGATAAAGACCTCAGTTAGCCTTAGAGTGACCAGTTGGGTGCCACTCGCCACCCCCAGGACCTGCCCCACACTTGCCCGCCGGCCTGCTGTCTTGCCGGATCCTATTGTATCAAAGGGCAGCGCAGAACCTTTGCGTTTGCATAAATAATTCATGTTTATGCTAATGAGTTGTGTCTAATTGACAGCCTGCTGCACGGTGCAGGCACTTGACCCACAAAAAGCAGATGGTTATTTATTACAATATAATAGCCCCAGAAGGGGCGTCGTGTGCCCAAAACTAACCCACACCGGCAGACACTAAGGAACACTAAGGAATAAAAAAGGGTCTGTTTTGCCCATAGCAACCAGGCTGCTTACAGTCGCTAAGGCAGTTATAGATTATTTTGTCACAGATGCCTATATGGGTTAGAGTTACCCCCCCTTTACTGCCCACCTCACACAGCTGGTAGGATTCTTGTGGGCCTTAAATCACCGAACCTTAAAGTTGACCAAAACCCAGGATAGTTAATAGATTTGACTATCCTGGGTTTTGGTCCTTTCCCCGGGGGAACCCCAATCGGGGGGGTGCCCTACTGTGTGAAACCCCCCAGGATGCCGAGACCAGCTCACCTCTTCCCGGCCCCACGGCGCGTCTATAAGCAGCGGCTCTGACGGCCGGGGAGCGTGGTCATTCACAAATGCCTGGCGCGGGCACGCTCCCTGTTAGAGGGAAGCGGAGGATGTGGCCGTCGCTGCTCTTAGACAAGCCATGGGACTGGAAAGAGGTGAGTGAGATCGGGGGCAATTTGGGGGGTTTCACACAGGGTGCCCCTGGGGAAAGGACCAAAACCCAGGATCGTCAAAATAAGCTTTAAATTGGACCAAGACCCACAGAAATCGGCCTGGGAATCTTATAGATTGATTACCTCCCCCCCCCGGGGCATCCAAAATCAGGATGCCCCGCATTGTGAAACCTCCCAGGTTGCCCTGTACACTTACCTTCTTTCCCGGTCCAACGGTGCATGGGCGCGAGCCCGCGCCAGGCATTTGTGAATGGCCGACGCGGGCAGACTCCCTGTTAGAGGGTAAAACAAGGAATAAATAATGGGGCTGCACCAGCTTACAAATGAATATTAGTGTGCACAACGGGGGGAACCAAAACAGTATATATACAAAAATTGCTGAGGGGTCCCACACCCCCCTCAACAGTATCCCCGCATAAGTGGCACCACTATATTAATACATAAAAAATAAGAATTTTATTTAAAAAAAAGGCCAAAAAGTACATAGACACATAACAAGTTTTTAAACTTATGTGTCTATGTACTTTTTGGCCTTTTTTTGAATAAAATTCTTCTTATTATATTTATATTATTATTTTCATGTATTAATATAGTGGTGCCGCTTATGTGGGGACCCTGTTAGAGGGTAGCGGGGGATGTGGCCAAAAGCGCTCTTGGAGCCGCTCACCTCAGACAAAGGCTTAGAGGCCGATTTATTATTAGCGCCAGGTAGCGACAGATGAGCGACAGTAGCGTGATTTTCACAGCGCCGGCTAGTATTCGCTGTGCTTGGCCGTTGTTTGGTTGTTGACAGCGACTCAGTCGGTGTGCGGTAATGTTGAATACGTGGTTAGGAGTTGCTGTTTGACAGGTTCCGCGCTGTATGGGAGCGCATGACAACGAATGGCGATAGTGAACGGCTCCCAGCATATTCATTAACAAATCACGCTCAAAAAAATCTTGCGCTGTGAAATGCTTGTTTAAACCCCAGAGCGCTGGCGGCGATGTGTTAAAAGTAGTTTTTTAACCCCCAAACAACCTTATTTTTGGAAAAAAATAATAAATAAGTTTTTATAAACATTTTGTAATATGAATACATTAATATCAGACCTGTAATATCAATTCTGCACAATTTTTTTTTTTTTTTTACCTTAAAAAAAAAAGATATAACATTGCAGAAGTGGTCACCGAATTTCTGACATTTAAAAAAAAACAAAAAAAAAAAAAACAACACATTAATATCAATTAATTATGAATATTTAAAGATTGCTCCATTGAAATGCATTGGAGAGCGCCAGGTAGCGAGAGGTCATACCTGGCGCTGTGATGGGATTAGCAGCGGCGCTGTTCGCTGAAGTCTGCAACATGATGAATCCCGCGCTAGCTGACGCTCTCGCCGTCGCTAGCCTCATTTAGCGTGATAAATGCGTGATTGTGTTCGCCGCCTGGCGTTCTGGAGTCGGTAGCCGCCGATAGCTGGCGCTACCTGGCGCTAGTGAGACACTACCTGGCGCTATCCCTTGATAAATAAGGCCCTTAGACGGCGTGACGTCAGCAGATTGGACGAGCGGCCGCGCATGTGCCGTTGGACCGGGAGGAGGTGAGTCGGTTTCGCGATCTGGGGGGTTTCAGCAGGGCACCCCCGAATCCTGGGATTTGGTGCACTTTAAAGGGATTGCCTAGGCTAAGTGTTAAAGAAATATCATTGCTTTCTTAGCTGTCACACAATGGATTCATCCTGATTTGCTGTTGAAAATGCAGTAGATGCAGGTAGGATGATTGTTAATGTGAGCAATCTGTATGTACAGGGTGTGGGAGACATATAAGAGAGGCTCTTATTCAGGGTGAAGGTCCGCTTTAAAAGGCGCTATCCTTTCTTAAATAACCCCCTAAAAATCCAGGGCCCGGGCTACAGAAAGGAGGCTGAATCTCAGCTTGGCACTGGACAGGTGCCATCTTTAGCAAATTAACTGAGGTAGGTGAACACTTCCTCCGTCTCGGTTCTGAGAACTGCGCCTACCAGTCTTCATCCCGCGTGCTGAATCAAACTGGAAATGCCAATTAGAATTTGGCACGTCTCTGGGTTTATTTAGTGTTCAATAAAAAAAAAAGAAAGAGAAAGGAAAAGCTATACTTATTAACATTTGCTTTGCTATGCTACACAGCAAAGTGCCTAGGGCAGACGTGGCAGTTTAATAATTAATAAAATAATAGAAGCAGTTTAATAATTAATTAAAGAGGAACAAAACCCAATGCAGTCAGCCCTGGAAACGAAAAGATTTTAGGGGCGGCCACTGGCCTTCCCCTGGGGCATCCCCAAATCTCCAGAATCGGGATGCCCCGCTGTGTGACCCCCCCGCATCCGGGGCGCTGCAAAACTCTCCACCCAGCATCTCTGGGCTGTGCACACGCTCCCGGCCCCAGCCATTCAGATAGGAGCATGTCTACTGCTGGGTATGCAGCCACTTCGCTCTTGATTGCCATAAATAGCGCCGTTTGCCAAACATTATATAGGCATGGCAAATGGCTAGGGTTAGTCCAGAGACTGTGCAGGCTCTGCAAGTCAGAGAAAGGTGAGTTTATATGGGGGATCTGGGGGGTTTCACACTTGCCCAGGGGCAAGGAACAAAACCTGGGTTTTGTTCCGTTTTTAAAGCGGACCTTCAGCATCATTTAGTGAAAAGCCCAAACCTTTAAAAAAATATTCTGCAGCATCTAAAATTAATATATTTGAAGTTTTTAGTCACTTACTTATAATTTTATTCTTCCACTGGGCTGCAACTCTGTTCAGGACTCTTGGATATGGGCGCAGCCATCTTGCCTCAGAAGCATAAGATACTGAGGAGAGGAGAGCGGGATAAAGTACAGGGGGCGGGTTATAGCTGTAACCTGGAAAAGGACAGTCAGAAGATACTTCCTGTTTGTAGGCAGCCTGAAACTCCATGGGCCTTCATCTTGGATGTTTAAAGGCTCATAAAATGCAGTAGATGCAGGTAGGAGGATTTTTATTGTGGCATATCTGTATGTACAGAGTGGGGGGGACATATAAGATAGGCTCTTATTCAGGGTGAAGGTCCGCTTTAAGGGCAGACTAGATGGACTGTATGGTCTCCTTCTGCCATCAACCTTCTATGTGTCTACATTGGGGAGACCGTCCGTCGTCCCAGCCTATCTGAATGGCTGGTGGCAGGAGCGCGCCTCAGCCCAAAGATGCCGGGGGTGCAGCCAGCATTGTTTAGATCGCTGTGGGAGCCAGGACAAAGGTGAGTTTTGTGATGACCTGGGCACAGCGGGCATCCTGATTTGGGATGCCTCAGGGGAAGGCCAGTGGCCAGTCGCACAGGGTTTTGTTCCACTTTAAAAAACTGATTATGTGTAGCCCCCATAAAATCATCTGGGGGTTTCGGTCCCCTAGTGGTTGTCTTATAAATTAAAAATTAGACCGGATTCTAAGTAAGTATAGCTCTTCTATTCTCTTGTCTTTTTTTTTTTTTTTTTGTGGGGCCTATTGGTTAAAGTGGCTCAAAACCCAGCTCGATCGGCCTGGAAATCTTATGGCGATCAATGCCCCGCTGTGTGAAACCCCCCAGATTCACTTACCTTTCCTCCCGGTCCAGCGGCGCGGGCCGCGGCCGCATCCCCGCTATCCCTCTAGCAAGGCGCGTGCCCGCACCAGCCATTTGGCACCAGCCTGTTACAGGGAAGTGGAGGATGCGGGCGCTAGCGTGCTTGGAGCCACTGGCTTTAGACACCGTCTGGGATGGCGTGACGTCAGCGGCTCTGATCGCGCTGATAGGACGAGCGGCCGCGCATGCGCCATAGGACCTGTTTGAGGTCAGTTTCTTCAGGCGATCTGGGGGGTTTCACACAGCGGGGCACCCCCGATCGGGGTGCCCCATGGCGGAAGGCCGAAACCCAGGATAGTCAAAATCAAAATCAAAAGTCATAGTGCTCTTGAGCAAGGCACCTAACCCTCCAACTGTTCCCCAGGTGCCATTTGCTAGGGTCGTCCACCCCTCCAGATCGCTCCTGTACTCTCTGCTTGTGTTTGTTTCACTGCATAGATGTGGAGGAAAAATTCCCATGTGTGCACAAGCATACAATGGTCATTGTATACAGCATATGTAATATAAAGTAATATATTCAAGGTTGCGCTATTACCGTGTTTCCCCAAAAGTAAGACAGTGTCTTACTTTCTTTTTATCCCCAAAAGCCCCACTACGTCTTACTTTCGGGGTATGTCTTATATTATCTGCCCCCCGCAGCAGCGCTCACCTCGGAGCCGGACTCTCAGCTGCAACGAAACGAGCTCCGGCAAACACAGCCGTAAAGCGCAACGCCGGCTGTTGCGAGCTCCCCGAACGAGGGCGACGCAGCGAGCCACGTGATCAAGAGCCCCCGGCCGCCATCATTGTTGAGGGCAAGTGGGGAAATGGCAGACGCGGCGACGTATGGAGAGGGGGACGGTGCGGACGTGGGCAGGAGGCGGCGCGCAGCTACGGTAGATGAGAGGGAGGCGGCAATACCCAGTGAGCGAGCAGCTTCCAGCTTGTGAGGGACAAGTGGCGGGCAGCCCATGTAAGTAACTTTTCCTCTGCAGGACTTGTACCGTGTTTCCTCGAAAGTAAGACATATGTCTTACTTTCGGGGTACGACTTATATTAGCCGACCCCTCTGAAACTCCCGATACGTCTTACAATCGGGGGTGTCATACTTTCGGGGAAACACGGTAGTTAACAATGCAACAATTTAGAATCTAGAGATTTAACGTCCACTCGCTAGGAGTAATATCAGAACTGTAGCCACAGAAGTCCCAAGAAGATGCAAGCAAGTTTTGGTATATAGCCACAGCTGGTTATATATCGGTCACTCCGCGGGACATACAACTTCAAAGTTCAACACCAAAAGTGTTATATTTCCAATGAGGTGTGTTTATCCCACCACCTTGTAAGTATAAATCACGTACCAGATTTCTTTAGAAAAAACGCCTTGTAATCAATAGCAAGTAATTTAGTTCCTCCTTAATGGCCATATATGCCCCAAAGATTCCTCCCTAGTCGTTTCCTAGAACCACAATGACATGTCTACCAGTTTCCCTGGCAGCCGTTGTAGACTTTGCTCGGTGAACCTGCGGCTGCATGAAACGCTAGACCTCATCCTCGTCGGCGTTCGCATCCTTTTTGTAGACCTCTACAAGTCATCTACGGCGGTTGACTAACCACAACTCATTTATTCCATACAATAACAATCCAGTGTGGGGCGCGGCTTAGCTAATCTTATTTCACCCTCGCTGACTTTCGGAGAACTGCGGCTTGCTTTGCTGCGCATTAACAGCCAGGATTTAACCATCTAATGTCAGATTATTAAAAATGAAATCCTCCCACCCTGCTGTGTCAGCCAGAGGATTAGCCTTCAATATCCGACAGGTTTTCCGGAGCAGAGGTGGAACCGGGAGGGGTTTATAGGCCAAACGATGTCAATCTGTGGCCAGAGGTGTTTTTTTTTTTTTTTCACTTTAGTTTTTGTGCTTCATCCTGAAGAAGTGGTGGGATCTGCTGCCACGCAACGCGTCGGTGTGTCCTCAGCCTGCTTTAATGTCGGATCTGGCTGCACTTACATGCTGATATGATTCATTAAGACTTTTATTACCTATCACTACCCCGAGGGTTGCTGAGCACCATTTAGCACTGCATTAAGGCTTATTTAAATTGGTTATTATTCTTTTGGGTACCTAGATAATAATTGTCACTTTGGGGCTTTAAGAAGGGATTGCGCCAGGTAGTGCCTCGCAGCGTCTGGTGAATGCTGAGCACTGTACGCAAAACCACATTTAAGAAAGCGAATCTGGTGAGTGCCTCTAACAGCGCCATGTAGCGTCACATGTATTAATCCAGGCAGCTCAGTGTATAGCGCCGGCGCTCTAGGCTCAGGAGTACTACAGGTGGCTACAGTTCAATGGGGTTTCATTAGTTGTGTATAAATAGGGTGTTTGGCAATTTTTTTTTTTTTTTTTTTTTTGCTCAAATCATTGTGTGACCTCTCCTGGCTGCAAACAAACACTTTTAGAAACTTTTTTGACTTTTAATATTTTTATGCAGAATTGTCATTACAGGTCTGGCACTAAAGTGTTAATGTCACAGTGTTATAACAAGGTCATTCCATGTGTTTTCACTTTGTTACTGGTGAAAATGTGTTCAAAATCAGACTTTGATCACACAGCGTCTGGCACTCTATGCTATAGCGCCTAGCTTTAGAGTGTCGACGCTGTGTGTGTGGAGCACTATGTGCCGAACGCACTGAACTGGCGCTACCTCTCGCTCACTGCAGCGCTGTGCTGTTGTTACAGCACTCAACACACATCACATTCATCAATGCGAGCCAGGTTACTACAGCGACCGAGGCGCTCTGTTACAGCGCCCGATACCTGCTTACAGCGTCTACTAGCGGTCGCTCTAAGCGCTGGTGTACAGACGCTCATCTGGCAATACATGGCGTTAGTAGTGAATCAGCCTCCACGTTATGTGTTGTATTAACTGAAGGTGCTTTTCTCACTAATAGCACAAGGCACAAGGCACAAGGCACTTTAAAGGAATTAAGGGGTAATTTCCCCTTATCCCTTTTTGTTTTTTTGGGGGGGGAGGATTCATTTTGGGATTATCGCCACGGGCACTTTTTGTATTTTGTGGAAATTGCAATTATGGGACTCATGTAACCGTGAGGGAATTGTTCAATATTGAGTCTTGCCATATATATGATAGATTTAGCCATTTATAGGTCTGTGTGACTTGCATCAATTTTAAATGTTTTTAACTGTCTGTTACTTTCTGTATTTTGTCTGTTTGCATGCCCTTGCACAATAAAGAGAACTTAAGTTAAAATTAATATTGGAGTGCGGCAAATAAAAGACAGGGACATTTGGGACTGACCTGGCAGTCCTTATATTCTAAGTATACAGCACGTCCTGTTCCAGAATATTCCTTACCCATGGGTAATACATCCACAAGATGGTGCTGGACTGCAGAAAACAGCTTGTGGCCTCTCCCGGGCCAGTATAAGTCAGGGACCTCCCACAAAATCCCCAGTTTATTTCTGCAGTCTGCGCTGAGAAGATAGAAGACAGCTCTCTCGCTCTTCCCACCCGTTCCGTCCCATTGACTGCCTCCCAGCCTCGGCTGATAAGGTTCAGGGCGATAGAAGCACTTTGTGCTGAGGAGCTAGGCTCCTACCGCAGTCCCTGCTCTAACAGGGTAGGTGGTTTAGGCTAATGGTGAGCCTTTTTTGGGATGCCCCACTGCCTCATGGGTTTGGCCAGGTTATCCTGTGGGGTAAACCCTATTCCCATTCTCCAATTCTTCATATTGGCCCCGGGGTATTCCGTTGTTATCGTCCCTCACTCTCGGGGGGGGGGGGGGGGGGTTTGTCTGGTGTTTTTTGTGACTTTAGACATGTGTGCCTGTTACTTTATTAAAACATGTCGTTGCGCGTTTGTACTGCGCTCCGCGGCTGGCAACCACAATCACCTCAGAGCTGCCGGGCCGCTACTGTCCAGATCACGTGGGCGCGCTTTGCGCTTTTGGGGGGGGCTCTGTGGATGATGCAATTTACCTCATATCTCTCTATTTGTTCTTATGCTTTATTCTTATGGGAGTATATTGTTGTGTCTTTCAGGCGGGATAAAGCTTCGGTCCTGTGGTTTCTCCCGGCCTTCTTCCCTCATTATCTCCCACTTCCCTAGCGGTCTATTGGGGCATCCCGGGTAGCTCTTTAACATTAACCCTTACTGGCCTACTGTGCCTGTTCAAATCACCATATGGAGGCTTCTGGGGATAATGAGCCTGGGGTTCCTTCGGGACAAGCCCGGCTATGTGTTGCGTGTGGGGTATCCCCAATCGGTGATGATGTCAGGGTATGTGTATCCCATCCGGGTGGGGGGACGGCTTCGGCTCATTGCTCACGTCTGGAGGCTTCATGTCTCAGACCGGTGGATTCAGGAGGTTGTGTCCTCCGGTTACAAGATAGAGTTTGCAGCCTGGCCGCCCCCAAGATTCATCACATCCCGGATGGCTCAGAACCCCCTGTCAGCTCAGGGTCTGTGCCTTGCTGTCCAAAACCTTCTGGAGTTGGGGGTTATCTGCCAGGTGCCTTTGAGGGAAAGGGGTAGAGGCTACTATTCCAATCTTTTCACCGTTCCCAAAAAAGACGGGTCCATCAGACCTATCCTGGATTTAAAGTGCCTCAACAAATTTGTCAGATGCAAACACTTACGCATGGAGACTCTGCGCTCTGCTGTCAATTCACTACGTCCAGGGGACTTCATGACCTCTGTAGACATCAAGGATGCTTACCTTCATGTACCAGTCTTTCCAGGTCATCAGAGATTCCTCAGGTTCGCTTTGGAGGATCAGCACTATCAATTTGTGGCTCTGCCTTTTGGTATCACCTTGGCCCCCAGGGTATTCACCAAGGTACTGTCGGGCGTACTGGCTCTGCTGAGATCTCAGGGCATTCGCATCTTTCCTTACTTAGATGACATTCTCATCATGTCTCAATCTCTCCAGCAAGCCGAGTTGGATACTCAGCGGGTGGTGTCCACACTGGAGTATTTCGGCTGGGTGATCAACCACCCCAAGTCTTTCCTGTCACCCTTTCTGGGCATGGCCCTGGATACTCTCTCAGGTCAAGATTTTTCTGCCTCAGCAGAAGGTGGAGAGTCTACAGGCCCAAGCCAGGTTCCTTATGTCTTGCCCTCATCCCTCCATCCTGCAGGGGATATAGCTGGTGGGCCTGATGGTGTCTTGCTTCGAAGCTGTTCCATACGCTCTGTTTCACATGAGACCGCTTCAACCTCTTATCAGTTTGGGATCGGGACCCTCGGTCCCTGGATCAGGTGTTGGTTCTGTCCCCTCTGGCCAGACGGTCTCTCTCGTGGTAGCTGGACTCAAGAAACCTGTTGGTGGGCAGATCCTTTCTGGCCCCGTGCTGGGAGACATTCACCACAGATGCCAGTCTGACAGGTTGGGGGGGCTTCTGGAAATCCCTGAAATTCCAGGGTCAGTGGGGCCCTCAGGAGGCCCACACCCCTATCAACATTCTGGAATTGAGGGCGATAAGGTTGGTTCTCGCCCAATTGACTCCACACCTTCGGGGACGGGCGGTTCAGGTCCGCTCGGACAACCAGACGGCGATTGCCTACATCAATCAGGGAGGGAACCGGAGCAAGAGGGCCCTCAAGGAAGTGTCCCTGATACTGTCTTGGGCGGAGGAGAATGTTCCCTGCATCTCAGCTGTGTACATCCCGGGGGTGGAGAATCTGGAGGCAGACTCCCTCAGCAGGGGGACCTCTCGTCTGGGAGAATGGTCCCTCAGCAGCAGGGTGTTTCGCTCCCTGTGCCACTGCTGGGATCAGCCAGATGTGGATCTGTTTGTGTCCCGTCACAATCACAAGCTTCCAGTCTTTTTCTCTCTGTCCCAGGACCCTCTGGCCTTAGCCATGGATGCACTAGCAATGTCTTGGAAGAGCTCTCAGCTTCTCTATGTGTTTCCTCCTTTTCCTCTGTTGGGCAAGGTGCTACGCAAGATTGCTCAGGAAGGCCAAGAAGGGTGTGGTTCGCAGACATCGTACAGTTGGCAGTAGATCAGTATTTTCTGCCCAAGGATCCAGACCTGCTCACTCAGGGGCAGCTACGCCATCCCAATTTACAAACGCTGGCTTTGACGGCCTGGCTGCTGAAACCTCCATCTTGATGGAGAAGGGGCTGCCTGCCTCTGTTGTTAATACCATGATTCAGGCTAGGAAGAAGTCCTCATCATCCATCTACTAGAGGGTATGGCATGCTTACATTGACTGGTGTGAGTCTAAGTCGCTTCCCTGTAGGGTGTTTTCTGTCCCTAGGATTCTGGAATTCCTGCAACATGGTTTGGATTTGGGTCTTCAGCTGAGTACCCTCAAAGGTCATGTTTCTGCTCTGGCCATTTTCTTCCAAAGATCCTTTGCTCACCATCGTTTGGTTAAGACCTTCTTCCAAGGGGTTTCTCACGTGCGTCCTCCACGTAAGCCTATGTTACCAGTATGGGACTTGAACTTGGTCTTATCTGCCTTGCAGGGGTCTCCCTTTGAGCCTTTGCGTGAGGCCCCTTTGTCCATTTTGACTCTTAAAGTAGTCTTTTTGGTGGCTATCACTTCTGTTAGGCGTGTTTCTGAGTTGGCGGCGCTCTCCATCAAACCCCCTTACTTTGAGAGACACCAGGACAAGGTAGTGTTTCGTTTTAAGCCAGATTTTCTGCCTAAGGTTGTGTCTGCTTTTCATCTCAATCAGGACATTGTTTTGCCTTCTCCATGCCCTAATCCTAGTAACCCTAAGGAACGGGTTTTACACTGGATGTGGTCAGGAAGTTCTATTTGGTGGCTACTGAATCTTTCCGGAAGACTGATGCTCTATTTGTGCTTCCATCTTGGCCTAGGAAGGGTCTGGCTCCAGCTAAGTCCACTATCAGCAAGTGGATTCACCAGGCTGTGATTCAGGCCTATTCTGCTAAGGGGAAGGAGCCTCCCTTCCGCCTTACTGCTCATTCCACTCGTGCTATTGGTGCCTCTTGGGCTTTTCAGCACCAAGCTTCTGTTGAACAAGTTTGCAAGGCCGCTACTTGGTCTTCTGTTCATACCTTTTCTAAGTTTTACAAGGTTGATGTTAAGGCCTCAGCTGATGCTGCTTTTGGTCGCAAAGTTCTGCAGGCGGCAGTAGTTTAAGCTGCCCGCTGTTACTTTTTGGGGATCCCACCCTACCTTACGGACACTGCTATTGGATGTCCCATGGGTAAGGAATATTCTGGAACAGGACGTGCTGTATACTTAGAATAATACAATAATACAATTCTGTGATTACTGACCTGTAGAATTTGTATTATATGTATACAGCACGTCCTGTTCCACCCCACCCTTGTTATCATTCTTCGTTACTTCTGTATGGTGATTGTTCATATGTTCATTGTTGAATTCTGGTTTTGTTCTCCTGGCCTTTTGTTAACTGCTTGTCAATACTGGGGATTTTGTGGGAGGTCCCTGACTTATATAGGGCCGGGAGAGGCCACACGTTGTTTTTCTGCAGTGGATGTATTACCCATGGGTAAGGAATATTCTGGAACAGGACGTGCTGTATACGTATAATACCAATTCTACAGGTGAGTAATCACAGAATTGTATTTTTTCTCAATATAGAGGCTGATTCATTACTAATGCCAGGTATTGACAGATGAGCGTCTGTATAGCGGCGCTTAGAGCTAGTAGACGCTGTAAGCGGGTATCGGGCACTGTAACCTAGCGATGCGGTCGCTGTAGCAACCTGGCCGGCATTGATGAATGTGATGTGTGTTGGGCCCTCTAACAACAGTACAGCTCTGAAGCGAGCGAGACGTAGCGATATACACCATATTTAATGAAAAACTGCACACACACAGCGTCGGCGCTCTAAAGCTGGGCACTGTAGCATAGAGTGCCAGACGCTGTGTGATTAAAGTCTGTTTTTGAACATATATCCACCAGTAACAAAGCGAAAACACATGGAATGACATTGTTTTAAAGTGGACCAACACCCAGGATTTTGACTATCCTGGGTCTTGGTCCACTACGGTGGGGCACCCCCGATCGGGGTGCCCCGCTGTGTGAAACCCCCCCGAACCCCCCCGAAAACTCACCTCTCCCCGCTCCCAGCGCCGACGGACAAGCCGCGGACAAGCGGCTCCTCCACCGCCGCCTCCCGCCTCCCTTCACAGACGGCCGGCGCAGGCGCGCGCACGTCTAGAGGGGCGTGAGGGAGGCGGCGGCGGCCGAAGACAAGGTAGGGTGATTTGGGGTGTTTGGGGGGGAATCTTATAGATTCCCGGGCCGATCACCCCTGGGTGACGGTCCACTTTAACACTCTGACAATAACACTTTAGTGCCAGACCTGTAATGACAATTTTGCATAAATTTATAAAAAGTCCCCAAAAATGTATAAAGTGTTTGTTTGCAGTCAGGAGAGGTCACACAATAATTTGAGCAAAAAAAAAAAATGTAATTGCCAAACACGCTATTTTTACACAACTAATGAAAACCCATTGAAATGTATGGGAGAGTGCTACAGAGCGACAGGTACTATACGCTGAGCTGCCTGTAATAATACATGCAACGCTACATGGCGTTGTTAGAGGCGCTCACCAGATTCCCTTTCATAAATATGGTTTTGTGTACAGCGCCTGGCGTTCACCAGATGCTGCCTGTCGCTAAGAGGCAATACCTGGCATTATCCCTTCTTAAATAACCCCCTTAGTCATTTATAGGTCCGTGTGTCTAGCATCGATTTTATATGTTTTTAATTGTCTGTAACTTTATGTATTTTGTCTGTTTGCATGCCCTTGCACAATAAAAGAGAACTTTAGTTATAATTAATATTGAAGTGCGGCAAATATTTTCAAGAGAGGGACTGACCTGGCAGTCTTTATTTTTCTCAATATAGTGGTGGTCCCCTCTTGTGCCAGCACCAATTTCTAGGTGTGAGCTTATTGGTGCGGAGCCATTTGTGTTGTAGTTTTTGTGCTATTTTTGACACACGTGTGCTACAGCGCCGCTGTATTCATTAATGCTCCAAATACATTGTTAGCAGCCTGAGCCACGACCTATAAATAGCTCCATTAACCCGTTTTACCGGTGGCCAGGGCCAGCTGGGAACGCTTTTGAAGGCCTTTAGGGGTTAAAGTTTAGAAAAAAAAAAAATGTCAGGATGATAAAGTGTGGGGAGTAGCGAAGCACAAACACATTTAATCTGTCTCTCAGTTCCAGAGTCGCTGGACGGGAGCCAGCTTTAGCAAATAAACCGAAGTAAGTGGACACTTCCTCAGTCTTGGTTCCGAGAACTGCGCGTGAACTGCGCCGAAACGTCGTCACCCCGCGTGTCGAATCGGATTGGAAATGCCGATTTGCAGTTGGCACATCTCTCGGTTTGTCAAGTCTTCAATTAAACAGAGAAAAAAAGAGAGAGAAAAGAAAAGCTATATTTAACCCGCTCCCTCCCCCACTAAGAGCTCAATGCTCCCTGTTATTGTGCTGCCAGCTCTGCTGCTTTGATGCATCTACTGATGGTCAACTAATCCGTGGAAAGGACCATTGTGTTCCCTGCTGCCAATTAAAAAATTGTCCGGCCTGGCAGAAGCGACATGAGCAGTATGTGTCTGCTAACAAAGACTTCAAGCACAGTGCTGTATCTTCAATAGGTTGGGACCCAGGAACCTCGGACCGCGGGAAGCAGGACTGCCTGGGAGCTCAATGTTACACCTTCAGAGGAGAGGCAGAGAAGGACCAGGGATATCAGGGACATGCATAAGAAGTGAAGAACATAAGGGGAAAGAGAGGGACAGGGGCAACAGAGGGGGAACAAGGACATAGGATAAAGGAGGGCTGGGGACAGGGACACATACAGGGACGAGAGCAGAAGCAGGAGCAGGGACGGGAGCATGCGAACCCAGGGCCCTCTATTGTGCCTCTACCTGTAGGCGGTTATCCCTATAATCCATTCAATTGACGGTGGTTTTATCATCTACTGATGATCAACAAATCCGTAGAAAGAACCACTGTGCTCCCTGCAGCCAATTAAAAATGGCGGCACCCGTATCCTAGAGTCCTGAACAGAGTTGCAGCCCAGTAGGTGAAAGAATAATAAGTAAGTGACTAAAAACTTACAATATATTTAATTTTAGATGCTGGAGAATAGTTTTTTAAGGGTTTGGGCTTTTTCCTTAAATCATGGTGAAGGTCCGGATTAAGAGCAAATTCTGTGCATAACATTTACAATTAGTTCTGCTGATTCAGCAAGTTACATGTCTTTCAAGTGGGAAAAAAGTACAGAAAGAAATATTTTTTTAATTGCATTATATTGGGGAAATGTTTCATTTTTCTAAGGTCTATAATAAAAGAAAACATCACATTCCCAGAGGTTTCTAATGATAGTGTCCTTAAACTGGACCTTCAGCATCATTTAATGAAAAGCCCAAACCCTTAAAAAACTATTCCCCTAGCATCTAAAATGAATATATATTAAGTTTTAAGTTGCTTACCTATTATTCTTTCCCCTCACTGGTCTGCAACTCTTTTCAGGACTCTAGGATACGGGCGCTGCCATCTTGCCTCAGAAGCATCACATACTGAGGAGAGGAGAGACGGGTTAAAAGTGCAGTGGGCGGGGTTATAGCTGTGCTTTGCACAGAAAGAGCAGAGGTAAGGTCAGGGGAAGGACAGCAATCCAAGAATGCAGAGCGACACAGCCAGAAAACACCTGATGCTCCATAAGCCACCATCTTGGATGTTTAAAGGCTCATAACATGCAGTAGATGCAGGTAGGATGATTTTAAATGTGAGCAATCTGTATGTACAGAGTATGGGAAACATATAAGATAGGCTCTTATTCAGGGTGAAGGTCCGCTTTAACCCTCTTCTTCTGGCACATAGAAGACCTCTTCTCTTTCTATTGCACTTTAACCCCTTTCTCTCCATTCCATTCTGCATATGCTTGTCCTTTAAATCCCCCCCCCCCCCCTCGGCAGTCATAGAGGGTGTCTGCTTAATGTGAAGCCGCTTTTTTTTTTTTTTTTCGAGAGGCTACTGCAGGCCAGGAATCCTTGTTTGCCTGCAGCCAGGGAAGACTTTTCAGGGCATGTAGTCCGTATTTGCTTTGTGATGAGTCCAGTAAGAGGAGAAAATCTTCTGGCGCCATACTTGGCCTTTTGTCAAAGCGATAAAAAAAACGAAAACACCCGCTGCATCCAGAAAAATGAACTAGCTGTGCTTGAAACTGATAATGGGCCGAGGTGTTTCTGTCAGGATGGCAAAACCTTGGCACAGGGAAATGGTAAGCACGGGGTAGACACTCCAAAGTCGTATAGATGACCAGCGGGGCTTTACGCGTTCCTGCGTGACTCAGCTTCTCTGGCACAGACGCGTGAATTGTTTTTCAAGCTGCCGGCGCTCTTTAAATCTGCGGCGATTTTAATAAATGCATTCCATCTAGTTCTCAGCAAGAACAAGACCCATTCTGCAAATAGAAAGTATATTCCGCACCACACAATCAATAGATAAATAAAGATCACTATCTTATATTGCCAGTGGCCGTGCTTGCGGCTGGGAGCTATCACACCTAAATAGCACAAATAATATCCTGTTGTGGTTCCAGCAACCACCCAATTAGCCCCAGATCGCAGCACCCTCTCCAGAGATACCTTGAGAAAGTAGTCGGGGTTCAGGCTACGAAGCGCGTTGGGGACCATCTCTTGGTTCTGATATATGGGGAGATCAGGTGATGTGTTTATTTTTTAATTGTTGTTATTTTGCACTATTGCGCTTTATTCCTCTTGCCATATTATCCTGAGAGATTATGACATTGAAAAATGCACTTTATGTATTTACAACAGCACTTTGCACATTTTGCACCTTATAATTAAGGTACTTATTAGATTAATTATTGGTGGATTAATTGGATATTATTTTTATTACTTGTTGGGCTTTGTATTTGGATGACACTGAGATTATGGACCCATTCGGGATACCCCTTATAATGAATTGTCTGGGAATGTATGTTTTTTAAATTGTATGTCTTTATGTGATTTTTTAATGGGTTAATTCGAATAAAGATGAGCTCATGAGATATTTTTGAGTTGATGAACAAGACCCATTCTGCCCGCTCCCCGGCAGCTCCCAGCATGGCTTTAATATTCCGCCTGTGTGCACAGGCTCATCCCTACATCCGCTGCACATCTGTAAGTCTTCAGGGAAATTAATGTTTAATCCTTTGATAATTATAGACAGATATATCCTTTATTTTGTATGTAACAGCTAAGGGGAGCCTCTAAGTAGCATTTTCTAGGGGTGCTCAAACTTTTGACGCCGTGGGCAACTTAAATGGTCTTTCTCCGAATGTTTTATTTTGGTAAAGCATATTTTGGTAAAGTATAAAAAGGTTTTTCTACCGCACCCACTCCCCTACATTCATATTTAACTCTCCCCACATGCTGAAAATTGAGACGAAGAAAAGGTTAATGCACCCTGCTAAAGGTAAGTAATTGCAGGGTGCTCGACCCGGGGCAGTCCCTTAGCCCCACAACAATAGAGCAAACGAGAGTGAAAGGTCCGCACAAGTCCAAACTTTTATTAGATACATTTAAAAACATGTAATAAAGTTCATATTGAAGCCATAAAACTGTTCATACCAGACCCAGGTGAAACAAAAATGCAGAGTCCCCTGACGCGTTTCAGACAATAGGGGTCCTTAGTCATAGATCATAGAGATCGTTCTATGACTAAGGACCCCTATTGTCCGAAACGCGTCAGAGGACGCAGCATTTTTGTTTTACCTGGGTCTGGTATGAATGTTTTATGGCTTCAATATGAACTTTATTACATGTTTTTAAATGTATCTAATAAAAGTTTGGACTTGTGCGGACCTTTCACTCTCGTTTGCTCTATTGTTGTGGGGCTAAGGGACTGCCTCGGGTCGAGCACCCTGCAATTACTTACCTTTACATGGAGATGTTTTTAAATTTATCTAATAAAAGTCTGGACTTTTAAGGAGTGCCAACCTTCCACCCTCTTTTGCTCTATCCCCGCATGCTACCAATACACAGGCCAATTCTTACCTCTGGATATATGGGTCCCTTATTTATAGGCTGCCCCCTTCAGTCCCACATCTTATTCAATAATTTTTATTGAAAAATATTCAAACACAATGACCTACTCGATCATACAAAGTACTATCGTTTTCAACCTAGACAATACACGTTATTATCATTTTCTTTTTCAAACTGTCTTTAACATAACAAACTGTGATCTGTATAAGCAGCAAAATATTGCAACTTAGTCCGATCACCAAAACCGGACTCTCTGTTTACGAAATAAAAGGAAGCAAACCTCAAAAAAGGGGGATGGTATTAATTCGAACAGCCAGGGAAGGAGAAAAAAAAGAGGGAGGGGATTTACAAGGGACCAAACGGGACCCACCCTTCATACAATCAAGAGGTTGGCGTCAAAATCAGCTGGCAAAAAGTCCTGAACCCAAGGGGCCCATCTCTCCAAACTCCAATTATGTATTGCAGACGTATTTTCCATAGTCATAAGGGTCGATTCAAAGAAACATGTAACAGCTTGGATTTGGGTGCCGATCATCCTATTTTTCCCGTCCGCTCGTGCGTTCGTATGAACTTGCGAGTGATTCTATAAGCAAATACGTTTCTATCCTAAAATGTACGTCCGTTCGTATGGCAGTTCGGGAATCAGACCTATGTCAGTTTCCATCCTGATTTTTCCGTTTCATTTCTCAGGTTGCAACATTGGTTTTGCCCTTTTTCCATTTTTTGTCTGGACGTAAATCCTTCTGATCTTGTGGCTGCGCACTACAAACTTACCTCATTAAAGTGCATTCTAAATATTTGGTCTTATTTTTCTTTATTTCATTCATTTTGTAGTAACCAACCATTAATGAATGCATTTGCATAAGTAAATCTTACTTTGTTTAATTTTTAGTTAACTTGCATTTTTTACTTGTGGATTTAATTTTAATATTTTGGCTTCAAATGGTACAACTTAAAATTTTGTGTGTGGTTACCCACACCCTCTACATACAGATTGCTCTCAAATATAAAAAAACACCCAGCAACTTCGGCATGTTATGAGCCTAGAAACAGCCAAGATGGCGGGTCAGGTATTATCGGGCAGCCTGCAAACAGAAAGGGCCTTGTGACTGTGTTGCTCTGCATTCTTTGATTTCTGACCTTTCCGTGCCCCCAGCTCTGCTGTGTCTGTGCAAAATACAGCAGTAACCCACATCCTGCACTTTATCCCGCTCTCCTCTCCTCAGTAAGTGTGATGCATCTGACCAAAGATGTGCTTAAATAATTAAACAAAGCAAAGGTAAACAACTACACCAATAAATGCAATCTAAAAATATTATTCTAGTACATCAATTTAAAAATAAATACCAAAGGACATAAGTTTCTTTAATTAACGCAAATATATTGCAAAATAAAGGTTTACATGCAAAGGACTAATTAAGGTCCACATTAAAATGCTTTTATAAGGCATACATGAATCAGGTATGCATTGCCATACAATTTATGGCCTCGGCCATGCTGATACATGCAGTTCATTGGAGCTCAAGACGCGCAGACTCCTCCACATAGCCAAAAAACCTGTTCAAGAACAGCAATCCGGCTGCTAAAAGGTGTCGGCAGTGGCTTTCTTTTAAAACGTATTTAGAGGTTTGAAAACTGTTCTCTGAATCACACCTAAACACATTCGATTATCCTAAGTTTTACGTTTTGATCCTAAGTTTTACGTTTTGATCCTAAAATTTAGGAACGAACTTGCGATGATCGTAAGAGCATATACGCATTCGTACGTAGGCTCGTGCGAGTCGGAAATGGCCAAAAAAACAGGAAAAAATGACTAACACCCACCCAAACTTACGATTCTCGATCCGAAATCAATTAACTTTTGCTCTTTGAATCGAGGGGATAATGTGGAGGCTGAATTATTACTAGCGTCATTTATCGCCATGTGAGCGTCTATATAGCGGTGCTTAGAGCAACCGCTAGTAGACGCTATAAGCGTGTGTTGGGCGCTGTAACCTAGCGTAATGGTTGCTGTAGTATCCTGGCCGGCATTGATGAATGTGATTTCTGGAAGGTGCTGTAGAAGCTCTGTTCAGGATTCACTGCAGACCCAATGGAAAACGCTAGGTGGTATCCTAAGGTCAGAGCGCCCAAGACTGCACCACATCTAACAAGAGGACAACGCTGCAGCGAGCGATGGGTAGCACCAAATATCAGTAATAACACAGAGCTGTCTTGTAAATCTGTGAATACAATGCGTCCCACAGTGCGTGCTCTTGATATGATCCTCAAGTGAAGCCACCACCAGGTACACAAAATTCTTACCAGAAGTACCGTGGGCAAAATGCACCACTCAATCGCATATAAGATCCAAATGGAGAATGTGTCTTCTCACTCCATAGAAAACGACTTCAAAGAGCAGAGATAGGTATGCTTAACAATTATCTAGTACTCGTCTCCTTCCAGGTTAAAATTCCTCCAAATGCATTCCATAGCACCATAAGAGAGAAAAGCACAGGGAGACCGCACTAGTGTAGTATGCTTTTTAAAACACAGGCTATTTAACAGTATAAAATTACACTCACAAACAACAATAAAATAAGCGCTTATCAAGTACAAGAAAGTCCAGCGATCCTCACCGCCAAAGGACTCCTTCATCCAACTGACAAGGCTTCAAGTATGGCAAGTAATTCCTACGCGTTTCGCCGCTGCTGGGATACTTGCCTCTCTGAAAATGCCGGTATATAAACCGGAAAGTCCGGGGGAACACGTGTCACGTGACACGCACTCAGAGTCATCAGGTGTCACGTGATAGACGCACGTCGCATATGGAACGCATGCTGCTTCACTACGTATCCATAGCAATGCCTGAACCGGGAACCTAGCGCGCACGCACAGAATGAAGTGAGGGCAAAAAAGCCTCTGCATCTTATCCCTGCGTGCCCGCACTAGAAGCCCGGCGTGCACGCGCAAAGATAAAGTGAGGGCAGAAAGCTTCTCAGTATCCCTGCGTGCCCATACTGGAAGCCCAGCGCGCACGCGCGGAATGAAGTGAGGGGAAAACAAACTCTCTACTGTGTTCATACATGCCCGCACTGTAAACCCGGCACATCATTGCAGAGTAAAGTGAGGGCAGGAAGCCACTCCAAGACAGAGGTCTCACCTGCGCATGCGCACATAGGTACAGGGACGCAGGCGCAGTCAGAAATAAACAGACAGCGCCTCCGCCAACCCCCGGCCAGTACCTGGGCGTCCTTGGCAACAAGCATAAAACAACAATAGCGGGATGGGTAGCACCAGCTCAGTGCGTCTGCCACTCAGCGCTCCACACCATATTTAGCAAAAAACTACACACACACAGCGTGGGCGCTATAAAGCTGGGCGCTGTAGCATAGAGCGCCAGACGCTGTGTGATGAAAGTCTGTTTTTGAATACATATACACCAGTAACAAAGCGAAAACACACGGAATGACATTGTTTTATCACCGTGACAATGACACTTTAGTGCCAGACCTGTAATTACAATTCTGCATAAAAATATAAAAAGTCCCAAAAATGTATAAAAGTGTTTGCAGCCAGGAGAGGTCACACAATGATATGAGCAAAAAAAAAAAAAAAGATTTAAATTGCCAAAAACGCTGTTTATACACAACTAATGAAGCCCTACTGAAATGTTTGGAAGATCGCTACAGAGCGACAGGTACTACATGGCGCTCCTGAGCCTAGAGCACCAGTGCTATCTAATGAGCCACCTGAATTAATACATGTGACGCTACATGGCGCTGTTAGAGTCGCTCACCAGATTCGCTTTCTTAAATGTGGTTTCCCATACAGCGCCCGGCGTTCACCAGACGCTGCCTGCCGCTACAAGGCACTACCTGGCGCTATCCTTTCTTTAATAACCCCCATAGTTGACTGTGTTCTTAAATTCTCTAAAACTCAGGCAATGACCATTTTCGCCCCCGTCAAGACGTGATATATGAGATGTATTTGCATCACTTTGCTATTGTCTATAGAACTATTAAGTAGCGCTATCCAAAGATCCAGTTCTATATGCCTGTACTAAGGACATCAAAAACTTGAATCCAGAAAACCCTCGCCCTGTCGCAATCCCACCAAATGTGTCTATATGATCCTGAAGAAGGGCTCAGTCCCACATCTTAACCATGTTCCCAATACTCAATCCATCTAAACTGCCACCAATGCTAAGCATATGATTATTATAAAAAAACTATTTTACCAAATTGTTCTCTCAAAGATTTCACCCTGGGTTCCTCCAAGCCACTGCTGTCACCTCTATCGTCTAATGCGCCCCTCCTATATCACTCTGCATGCAGTCGCCCATCCTTACTGTGCCCCTATTTACTTCTGTTTACACCTCGGTTCCCCGGTTCCCCTCAGCACGTCAGGGGCCACATCAGATGTCTTTGAGGGCCATGTGTTCTAACGGCTACTCCAAAGCCCCTGATTCAACGCCGGCTCCAGGTTTATGTGGGCCCCTGGCCAAACTCGCGGTGCGTGGTAGTTGTATGTATGGTGAATTTAGGCAAAAAACAAACAGCAAAAAATAATAGAAAGACTGACTGAAAGTATAGAAGAAATAAGAAATCGAGAGAAAGACAAAAAGAAAGTGAAATAAAGAATGTGGTAATATAAAGCATGAGAGAAATAAAGGATAGAATAAATGACAGAAAAAAAGAAAGAGAGAAGAGTAATGACCAAAAAAGAGAGAATATAAGAAATAATGATTAAAATCAAGAGAGGGAAAAAAGAGCCGCCGGGAATCCAGCATCTTGATTGGCCACTCACTGACTATTACATATAGACACTGGACATCAAACGCTGAAAAATAAGGATAAAGCATATAATAAAATACTGGCTTGTGCCACCGACAACCCATGTCATATCCAGTTGATTCTCAAGGATAGAGAAAGTATTGGCCCTCCATGGGCCCAGACCATTGAATAATAAGCACTACAGAGGTTGAGAGAGGAAAACCTGTGAATTTACATAAGGGAGGTAAGTTGAGACTCCCAACGATATTGTATATAAACTCGATATGGCAGAATATAAGAGAGCAGAAAGAGTCCCTTAGTATATTTCTCATTACAAATCCTTCCACTGTCATCAGCAGCACTGGCTAACTCAAGCAGCATCAATGACCTCCCCAGGGGAGACCATTGCCAGTAACCCTTTACCTACTGAAACACAAGATGATTCTCGCCTTCGGAAGAAGCTGTATTAGAGCAGAGGGGGGTTAAAACCTGTGAGCTCAGGACTGTGAAACATGGTCTCTGCCAATCAGATAAATTGCAAGCCAGAGTAAGGAAAGTCTCTGCTCTGTACACCAAACACATCAGTTGCAAACTTAAACACATTATTGCTAGATAAAGTGGTTTGATTTTAAAACACAGTTGCAATTAAATAGGAAAGAAAAAAGTCAACAGATAACCTCAGTATATTGAGCACACCTTTGGCACACAATAATGAAAACTTTTTAAAAATGCCATTGACAGTGGAGTAATCCTTTAACCCTGCCATTATGTTCTTAGTTCATAGACTGCGATGCTACGTTCTATGATATTGAGGGGTGTGGCTAATGTTCTCAAGCACATGTGGGTTGGAAGGAAGAGGACACGCCCCCTTGGAGGATTTGCAAATGAACCCACATGTGTGTTTTCGGAGTTCTTCTTTAAAGCAGCGAGGTGGCTGTCTGGAATACTGCTTCAGCAATTAACACGGAGAGCTGGAGATGTTGAATCGGCGCTCGCAGACAGTGCACGTATCTGCATTGTAACAAGATCGGCCTTGTTTTATTCCTCGCTCCGAGACAAAGAAGTGATTCAGATGAAACATGAACTTGTAGAATCGTTTGCTGGAAAGAGCAGCAGGAAAATAAAATCCCAGAACGTTCTGTGAAACACTAAAGATCTCAAGACAAACAGGGTTTTTCTTTTTTTGTGTTTTTCTAGCAGGGGCAGCACGCGGATATTAAAGCTAGATTGTATCTATTGCAATGCGGCTACGAAATGCCGAGAGGTGTCGCAACGAATCATCCGCAGCCCCGGCTGACCCGCAACCACTGGCAGCCGATCCAATCACCATGGACTATCCTTTTATCCTTATGCTTTTGTAATGCGCTAATACTGTACTGAGTCTCAAATCATACAATGGAGCTCACAATCTAATCATTAATATTAAAGGACTATTGCACAAATCAAACATTAGGGTCGATTGATGGTCGGTGCACAAAAACGCTTAGGCAGAGCGCAAACAATTACGCATATGCCTAGGCGCATAATTCATGGCTGTATACGCACGTGCGAATCACACCATATTGCAAGCGTAGATTTTCTGAAAGGAAAATCTGCTGTTTTTAAGCGCAAATGGCCCTGCCCCATGCACATTTGGACGGCTAAGCGCTTCAAGTGGACTAAAACTTTTTAACTAGCATCCCCGGAAATGCCCCCCCCCCCCACGAATTGTAACTTTTGCCTATTTTTACTGATCCTGCTTCACTCTAATCCCAGATATTGCCGTCCGTTTTAGCTGTAAAGCTCCGCCTCCTCCATTCATTGCTATTGCTGTGTGTTTCAATGATGTCATATCCATTTCTAGTTCTACACCCTAAGAAGAGAGTATTGGCAGGGGCTTTGGTCAAATGTATTTCACAAGTTCAGTGGGTTTTGGTCTGCTTTAACTGCTCCTCATGGTCCTCCATGTTTCTCCCCCTTCCTTTACTGTTTTCCCATAGCGATTGGTTCTCTCCAGCTTCTGAGTTTTATGCGAAGCTCTATTCGCCATCTTGGAGTGTATTTTCTGGAGAACCTGTGTGGTTTTTTGGGGGATATTCTGACTCAGTTAATCCTTAGCGTTTTTTTACCCAATGTTTTGTCCTAGATGTTCTCTTTAACGCTGCCTCCCCTGTTTGGTTTGCCCTATGAGACGAGGAAAATAAGAAAAAAATATGCTAAACCAAATGCTGTACTAAAACACCCTATTACAGGCATTGTGGCATTCCCCCATCTCATTCCCCATAGGTAGTGTGGCATTCCCCTCATCCCATCCCCATAGGTAGTGTGGCATTCCCTCATCCCATCCCCATAGGCAGTGTGGCATTCCCTCATCCCATCCCCATAGGCAGTGTGGCATTCCCTCATCCCATCCCCATAGGCAGTGTGGCATTCCCTCATCCCATCCCCATAGGCAGTGTGGCATTCCCCTCATCCCATCCCCATAGGTAGTGTGGCATTCCCTCATCCCATCCCCATAGGCAGTGTGGCATTCCCCTCATCCCATCCCCATAGGCAGTGTGGCATTCCCTCATCCCATCCCCATAGGCAGTGTGGCATTCCCCTCATCCCATCCCCATAGGCAGTGTGGCATTCCCTCATCCCATCCCCATAGGCAGTGTGGCATTCCCTCATCCCATCCCCATAGGCAGTGTGGCATTCCCCTCATCCCATCCCCATAGGTAGTGTGGCATTCCCCTCATCCCATCCCCATAGGTAGTGTGGCATTCCCTCATCCCATCCCCATAGGCAGTGTGGCATTCCCTCATCCCATCCCCATAGGCAGTGTGGCATTCCCTCATCCCATCCCCATAGGCAGTGTGGCATTCCCCTCATCCCATCCCCATAGGCAGTGTGGCATTCCCTCATCCCATCCCCATAGGCAGTGTGGCATTCCCTCATCCCATCCCCATAGGCAGTGTGGCATTCCCCTCATCCCATCCCCATAGGTAGTGTGGCATTCCCCCATCTCATTCCCCATATAGGCAGTGTGGCACCCCCACTCCTATTCCCCATGGACAGTGTGGCATTCCCCTCATCCCATCCCCATAGGCAGTGTGGCATTCCCCTCCTCCCATCCCCATAGGCAGTGTCATTCTGACATTCCCCCTCACTTTTGGGGAAAAATTAGTGCATCTTATATGGCGAAAAATGGTAATTTTTTTTTTTTGTGCTAAAATTCCCAATATCTACATTTTTGCCCTGTGGGCCTTCATTTTTGGGATTCTTGACAACTTTTTATAATTTTTTTTTTTTCGAACAAAAATAAAAAATATTTTCAATTCCTAAAAACTTGCAGCTGACACTTTCATTGTTCAAAAATATGCCAGGCCCTGCCGGCATGTGTTTTCAGAATGAAATAACCTTTTACTCACTGGACAGTTACCTATTTTGTTGAAGGAAATTCACACCTCAAATTGCCACATTTGCGCACGCTTTTCTGCCTTCTAAACACACCATAAAGCAGGCGCCAGTTTGGTGCGCCAAAATGGCGCTAGCGGAAAATTTCAGTCGCAAATTGGCACATTTGCAAACACTAGTGTGCAAATTGGCGCAAAGCCATATACACATCCCATTTTGGCAACCATAAATTTGGAGGAAGCCCAAATCGCAATTTGGCGCTCAAAATAGCACAAAGTCTTTGGTGCGCGACCATGAATCGACCCTATTGTAACCCCTCCAATCTATTCTGAACTCCTCCACCTCTCCTCTCGCCTCTCCAGTGCGGCTCCCCTCTGTCAGTCCCTTCACTTGCTGCCAATATCTGAAAGAGTTCAGTCTAATATTTGATCCCTAACCTACAAAGCTCTCTCTGGCCAAGCCCCTTCCTACAGTTCATCACTGGCCCAGAGATACCAACCCAGACGACTCCTCCTGTCCTTTACCTGATCACCTACTTCCATGCCACTCCCCTCCCCTGGCCGTCTACATACAACATGCCACTCCCCAAACTTTCAACCTTCAAAACTCACCATTTCGTATAAGCCAACTGTCTGGCTTAAACCGGACCTTCAGCATGATTTCATGAAAAGCCCAAACCCTTTAAAAACTATTCCCCCCCCCCCCCCCAGCATCTAAAAGTAATATATTTTACGTTTTTAGTCACTTACTTACTTATGCTTTCCCCCACTGGGCTGCAACTCTGTTCTGGACTCTAGGATACGAGAGCCGCCATCTTGACTCAGAAGTATCACACATACTTAGGAGAGGAGGGTGGATAAAGTGCAGGGGGCAGGGTTATAGCTGTGCTCTGCACAGACAGAGCAGAGCTGGGGTCAGGGAAAGGACAGCAATCCCAGAATGCAGAGCGACACAGTCAGAAGACACTTCCTGTTTGCAGGCTCATGAGCCGCCATCTTGGATGTTTAAAGGCTCATAACATGCAGTGGGTGCAGGTGGGATGATTTTAAATGTAAGCAATCTGTAT
The DNA here is from genome assembly GCA_027917425.1 of Gastrophryne carolinensis. Lineage (NCBI taxonomy): Eukaryota > Metazoa > Chordata > Amphibia > Anura > Microhylidae > Gastrophryne > Gastrophryne carolinensis. The sequence continues at coordinate 41,103,839 of CM051239.1, read as the reverse complement.
GTACAGGGTGTGGGAAACATATAAGATACGCTCTTATTTAGGGTGAAGGTCCGCTTTAAAGTCCATATCCAGGCATAAAAACCTCCATACTACGCTTTCGTCCCTCCCCACAGCTCCTCCGTGCAGTGCTACCATCTTCATACTTGCTAATAAGGGAGAACCCGCCTTGGCATGCCCCCTCCATTGCAGTGAATGACGTAGGCATGTGAAAACAAGGCCCCACAGATGCCGCCATGTGAGGCTGCCAGTGCTGGGAACCAGAATCGCAGGATGCTGGCGCTGGGCGGAGAAGCTGTGCATAGGGGAGCGGCGGAGGACAAAAGGCGAGTATAGTCTTTCTATTTTTGCCTGGACAATCTCTTTAAAGAAGAACAAAACCCAGGATTTTAGGCCCTAGTCTCCAGGCATGCGTGTATATTAATGCATGACAATGAAAATTACATATAATGCTAGCTGTGCGTCTCCCACTGCCCGCTCCCATCCAACTGTGCAAACTCGTGCCAGGCATTCAGATAGGTCTGTCGTGTGTGCAGTGCGCAGGCCACTAGAGGGAGGCAGGCATTTACAGATCTCCTTAAAGCGGACCTTCAGCATCATTTAATGAAAAGCCCAAACTCTTAAAAAAACTATTCCCCAGCATCCAAAAATAATATATCTAACATATTTAGTCACTTACTTTTTATTCTTTGCCCCACTGGCCTACAACTCTGTTCAGGACTCTAGGATACAGGCACCTCCAACTTGGCTTAAAAGCATCACATACTGAGGAGAGTGGTCAAAAGTGCAGGGGGGCGGGGTTATAGCTGTGCTTTGCACAGACAAAGTAAAGCTGGGGTCAGCAATCCCAGAATGCAGAGTGGCACAGTCAGAAGACACTTCCTGTTTGCAGGCAGCCAGACACTCCATGGGCCGCCATCTTGGATGTTTAAAGTCTCAGAAAATGCAGTAGATGCAGGTAGGATGATTTTTAATGTAGGCAACCTGTATGTACAGGGTGTGGGAAACATATAAGATAGACTTTCATTCAGGCACTAAACAAATGAGACCACCAGAAAGGTCCCTATGGAGCAATATATGCGGCCGCACACCCAAGGATAATATCAAAAGTCTATTTTATTAATCATAAAAAATATATGTGAACAGATATAGCTAGTCCATACAGGTACAAACAACAAACATTTAAAATAAATTAAAAATGAAAAAGGACAGGCGGAAAGGGTCAGACGGGGAGGCCGATTCATTAATAGCGCCAGGTAGCGACAGATGAGCGCCAGTAGCGTGATTTTCTCAGCGCCAGCTAGTATTCGCTGTGCTTGGCCGGGGTTAGCTTGTTGACAGCGACTCAGTCGGTGTGCGGTAATGTTGAATACGGGCTGGGGGGTCGCTGTTTCACAGGTTCCGCGTTGTATGGGTGCGCCTGACAACGAATGGCCAGAGCGAACGGCTTGCTGCAGATTCATTAACAAAACACGCTCCGAATTTATTCGCGCTGTGGATTCCTTGTTTAAACCCCAGAGCGCTGGCGGCGATGGGTGTAAAATAGTTTTTAACCCCCAAACAACCATATTTTTTGATTGTAAAATTATACAAGTTTTTATAAACATTTTGTAATATGAATACATTAATATCAGACCTGTAATATCAATTCTGCGCAATTTTTTTTTTTTTTTTTACCTTAAAAAAAAATCCTAACATTGCAGAAGTGGTCACAGAGTTTTTGACATTAAAAAAAAAAAAAAAAACATTAATAGGAATTAATTATGATTAATTAAAGATTGCTCCATTGAAATGCATTGGACATCGCCAGGGAGCGACAGGTCATACCTGTCGCTGTGATGGGATTAGCAGCGGCGCTGTTCGTTGCAGTCGGCTACATGATGAATCCCACGCTAGCCGTCGCTCTCGCCGGCGCTAGCCTCATTTAGCGTGATAAATGCGTCATTGTGACCGCCGCCGGGCGTACTTCAGTCGGTAGCCGCCGTTAGCTGGCGGTACCTGGCGCTCGTCAGACACTACCTGGCGCTAGCCCTTGATAAATAAGGGCCTTAGTAACCAGGCTCTACTACAAATGCATGTATATAAATATATCTATATTCAGCACATATGCCACAGAGTATGTGGCACAATATATGCACCGGTATAAATACAAATACAAGCCGCCCCTGATGGTGAAAGACACTAGGGGCAGAATATGAAATACTGCCAACTGAGCACAATGTGAAAAGTATCTACAGTAAAACAATACAAAAAACGTGAAAAAAGTTACATCCACGCTAGGAAATAAAGTGCCAAAGTGCCAATGATTCAATAAGAAAATACAGTACACATTCCTACCAAACAAAGTGCTAAGTGCTAAAAATTGTCATTGTGAAAAAAGTGTGAGGAATAATATATACATGTACCAACAGGGGCAACTAATCATGAAATGAAATATTAGAATAATCAAAGTATCACCAGTATCTATAAGAGTTCAGGTCCGACCACCGCACAGCCTTATTTTCTCTTATTCTTTCAATAGACTTTTATTCAGGGTGAAGGTCTGGTTTAATCAAAAGGTGCATATCTCCTCAATTTGGGGCTCATGGGCAATGGGAGTACGTGGCTTAGGTAGCGGTCATATTTGACTGCTGGTCCACATTAAGGTAAGAGGGATCAGTGGAGCATGCAGGCATTATTCCTAGGAGGGGCGGCACAGTTGGGGTGTGGTGAACATAAGGGTGCAGGACCAGTAATGGGTAGTTTGCGCGGCTTTCTGTAGCTGACCTCTTTGTGGTCAGCCTGAAGCGATATAGCCTGCTCCTCCTCTTGAGATGTGTCCTGAGCTCCATGAACTTGTCCTGTGCCCCCTCTCCCTCCTACTTTTCTCATTAACACTTTTCTTTGAGTGCTGCTTTCACTTGTTACCTAGGCCCTTATTTAACAAAGGATAGCGCCAGGTAGCGAATGGTAAGTGAACGGTAATGACGCTCACCGCAACGAGAACGCCGGCTCCCCTCCGCAATCACACATTTATCAAGCCGATCCTGCTTAGCGACTGACAGAGCGCCAGATAGCGAATCATTCATCATTATTCCAGCCTCACCCCACAGCGCCAGCGAGCGACCTTGAACAGCGACAGGTATGACCTCTCGCTACCTGGCGCTCTCCAATGCATTTCAATGGAGCAATCTTTAAATATTCATAATTAAAGTGGACCTTCACTCTGAATAAGAGTCTATCTTATATGTTTCCCACACCCTGTACATACAGATTGCTCACATTAAAAATCATCCTACCTGCATCTACTGCATGTTATGAGCCTTTAAAGATCCAAGATGGCGGCTTATGGAAGCCGCCATCTTATCAGGCAGCCTGCAAACAGGAAGTGCCTCCTGACTGTGCTGCTCTGCATTCTGGGACTGCTGACCTTTACCTGACCCCAGCTCTGCTCTGTCTGAGCAAAGCACAGCTATAACCCGCCCCCCTGTACCTTATCCCACTCTCCTCTCCTCAGTAAGTGTGATGCTTCTGAGTCAAGATGGCGGCGCCCGTATCCTAAATTCCTGAACAGAGTTGCAGCCCAGTGAGGGAAAGAATAATAAGTTAGTGACTAAAAACGTAAAATATATTAATTTTAGATGCTGGGGAACCGTTTTTTAAGAGTTTGGGCTTTTCATTAAATCACGCTGAAGGTCCGGTTTAATTGCTATTATTATTTATTTATTTTTTTTTTTTAAATGTCAAAAATTCTGTGACCACTTCTGCAATGTTAGATAAAAAATAAAAATAAAAAATTTGTGCAGAATTGATATTACAGGTCTGATATTAATGTATTCATATTACAAAATGTTTTGAAAAACATGTTTTTTTTTTTTTTCTAAAAATATGGTTAGGGGGTTAAAAAACTACTTTTAACCCATCGCCGCCAGCGCTCTGGGGTTTAAACAAGCATTTCACAGCGCGAGAATTTTTGGAGCGTGATTTGTTAATGAATATGCTGGGAGCCGTTCGCTATGGCCATTCGCTGTCATGCGCTCCCATACAGTGCGGAACCTGTCAAACAGCGACTCCTAACGCCGTATTCAACATTACCGCACACCGACTGAGTCGCTGTCAACAGCCGAACAACGGCCAAGCACAGCGAATACTAGCGGGCGCTGTGAAAATAACGCTCATCTGTCGCTACCTGGCGCTATTAATGAATCGGCCTCTTAGTCACTGCCTGGCTGCTAAGCATCCCCTAATGTAGACATCACTCAAAAGTGCCACAAAAGGCAGCCACGGTGATGCTGTGCTTCAGCAGACCCCTGGACCACTCCCAGTTGTGCTTGAGAGGGATCGGGGAGGGCTTTAATGCACACTAGAATCCTTGCTTGCAGATGTCCTTTAATCTCTGAGAATCAGCAGAGCTGCATGTATCCTGACCCCAGCAGAGCCAGCTGTGATTGGCGGATAGAAGCCAAACCTCCCAGGAAGAAAGCTCTTAAAATGAAAGCTTTCCTGAGAGCTTTAATATTTGCTTACAGATGTCCTGGATGGGAACCCAGAGAACTGTGAAATGTATTTAACCCTTTCAACCATTTCACTTTTCTTGTAGCACATGCAGTTTTTTACCTATCACACAGTTCGTCTTTAAACCGGACCTTCAGCATGATTTCATGAAAAGCCCGACCCCTTTAAAAACTATTCCTCAGCATCTAAAATAATATATTTTAAGTTTTTAGTCACTTATTATTCTTTCCCCCACTGGGCTGCAACTTTGTTCAGGACTCTAGGATACGGCGCCGCCATCTTGCGTCAGAAGCATCACATACTGAGGAGAGGAGAGCGGTATAAAGTGCAGGGGGTGGGGTTATAGCTGTGCTTTGCACAGGCAGAGCAGAGCTGGGGTCAGGAAAAGGACAGCAATCCCAGAATGCAGAGCGACATAGTCAGAAGACACTTCCTGTTTGCAGGCTGCCTGATGCTCCATGAGCCACCATCTTGGATGTTTAAAGGCTCATAAAATGCAGTTAGGATGAATTTTAATGTGGGCAATCTGTATGTACAGGGTGTGGGAAACATATAAGATAGGCTCATATTCAGGGTGAAGGTCCGCTTTAACTTTTCCTGTAGTCCATGCTGTTTTTTCCTATCACACAGTTAGTCTTTAAAGTGTCTCTTACTGGCTGGAGTTGGGCTTTAAACTGCATAAATGTGTCTCAAAACACTCTGGCTATGCGACTAGGTCCTAAGCCAGGTTCTGTAGAAACATGGAGGGTTGATGACAGAAGGAGACCATACGCTCCATCTAGTCTCCCCTTATGTGTATACTGTATGTTCTCTTTATCTTAGGATAGATGTGTGCTTATCCCAGGCATTTTTAAATTTAGTGTCGATTTTTCAACCTCTTCTGCTGGAAGTTTGTTCCAAGCATCTACTACTCTTTCTGTAAAATAATATTTTCTAACATTGCTCCTGATCTTCCCCCCGACTAGCTTCAGGTTGTGCCCCCTTGTTCTATCATTAAGCTTCTTCTTAAAAACACTTCCCTCCTGAACCTTATTCAATCCTTTCACATATTTAAATGTCTCCATCATGTCCCCCCTCTCCCTTCTTTCCTCCAGACTGTACAAATTAAGTTCTTTAAGTCTCTCCTGATAAGTTTTAAGTTTAAATCCTTCCACCATTTTTGTTGCCGGCCTTTGGACTCGTTCTATTTGAATAATGTCTTTTTGCAGGTGAGGTCTCCAGAACTGCACACAGTATTCTAGCTGTGGCCTCACCAGGGCTCTATACAGCGGCATCACAACCTCCCTCTTCCTACTGGTGATGCCTCGAGCTATGCAGCCGAGCATCCTGCTTGCTTTTCCCACTGCCTGGCTACACTGTCCACTCATCTTGCAGCTTTCAGTAATCAGTACCCCTAAATCTCTCTCCTCCGAGGTCCTGGATAACACAGTACTGCCCATACGGTGCTCAGAGCAGGGATTCCTTCTACCCAAGTGCAGGATTTTGCATTTAGAGACATTAAAGGAGCACTATCGTGAAAAAATGGCCCGATTATAAAAATCCATATAAATATGCTGGATGGATGGAGGAGGGGTCACGTATACACCCAGTATAGAGAAATATCCAGCCAGGCTTGTTTTTATTTTAATGGAAGGAAGAGGACATCTCGGGTGACAGACTCTGTCACCCCTCATAGACTAAACCTGTAACCCCAGGATTTTATTCCTAACAGACGAAGAAAAGCACAAGCCTGGCGGGAGTTTTATTCAGTTTGGGTGTATAAGTGTCACCTCCCCTTATTCGCTAAAGTGTTTATATGGATTTTTATTATTACACAATTTCGTGATAGTGCTCATTTAAGTTTGAGTTTCCACAGTGTTGACCATTTATCCCGTCAAGCTAAATAATTTTCCATGTTGCAGACACCTTCAGGAATATCTACCCTATTACTAACACCTTCAGGAATATCTGCCCTATTACTAACACCTTCAGGAATATCTACCCTATTACTAATACCTTCAGGAATATCTACCCTATTACTAACACCTTCAGGAATATCTACCCTATTACTAACACCTTCAGGAATATTTACCCTATTACTAACACCTTCAGGAATATCTACCCTATTACTAACACCTTCAGGAATATCTACCCTATTACTAACACCTTCAGGAATATTTACCCTATTACTAACACCTTCAGGAATATCTACCCTATTACTAACACCTTCAGGAATATCTACCCTATTACTAACACCTTCAGGAATATCTACCCTATTACTAATACCTTCAGGAATATCTACCCTATTACTAACACCTTCAGGAATATCTACCCTATTACTAATACCTTCAGGAATATCTACCCTATTACTAATACATTCAGGAATATCTACCCTATTACTAATACCTTCAGGAATATCTACCCTATTACTAATACCTTCAGGAATATCTACCCTATTACTAATACCTTCAGGAATATCTACCCTATTACTAATACCTTCAGGAATATCTACCCTATTACTAACACCTTCAGGAATATCTACCCTATTACTAATACCTTCAGGAATATCTACCCTATTACTAACACCTTCAGGAATATCTACCCTATTACTAACACCTTCAGGAATATCTACCCTATTACTAACACCTTCAGGAATATCTACCCTATTACTAACACCTTCAGGAATATCTACCCTATTACTAACACCTTCAGGAATATCTACCCTATTACTAATACCTTCAGGAATATCTACCCTATTACTAACACCTTCAGGAATATCTACCCTATTACTAACACCTTCAGGAATATCTACCCTATTACTAACACCTTCAGGAATATCTACCCTATTACTAACACCTTCAGGAATATTTACCCTATTACTAACACCTTCAGGAATATCTACCCTATTACTAACACCTTCAGGAATATCTACCCTATTACTAACACCTTCAGGAATATTTACCCTATTACTAACACCTTCAGGAATATCTACCCTATTACTAACACCTTCAGGAATATCTACCCTATTACTAATACCTTCAGGAATATCTACCCTATTACTAACACCTTCAGGAATATCTACCCTATTACTAATACCTTCAGGAATATCTACCCTATTACTAATACATTCAGGAATATCTACCCTATTACTAATACCTTCAGGAATATCTACCCTATTACTAATACCTTCAGGAATATCTACCCTATTACTAATACCTTCAGGAATATCTACCCTATTACTAATACCTTCAGGAATATCTACCCTATTACTAACACCTTCAGGAATATCTACCCTATTACTAATACCTTCAGGAATATCTACCCTATTACTAACACCTTCAGGAATATCTACCCTATTACTAACACCTTCAGGAATATCTACCCTATTACTAACACCTTCAGGAATATTTACCCTATTACTAACACCTTCAGGAATATCTACCCTATTACTAACACCTTCAGGAATATCTACCCTATTACTAACACCTTCAGGAATATTTACCCTATTACTAACACCTTCAGGAATATTTACCCTATTACTAACACCTTCAGGAATATCTACCCTATTACTAACACCTTCAGGAATATCTACCCTATTACTAACACCTTCAGGAATATCTACCCTATTACTAACACCTTCAGGAATATCTACCCTATTACTAACACCTTCAGGAATATCTACCCTATTACTAATACCTTCAGGAATATCTACCCTATTACTAATACCTTCAGGAATATCTACCCTATTACTAATACCTTCAGGAATATCTACCCTATTACTAATACCTTCAGGAATATCTACCCTATTACTAATACCTTCAGGAATATCTACCCTATTACTAACACCTTCAGGAATATCTACCCTATTACTAATACCTTCAGGAATATCTACCCTATTACTAACACCTTCAGGAATATCTACCCTATTACTAATACCTTCAGGAATATCTACCCTATTACTAACACCTTCAGGAATATCTACCCTATTACTAACACCTTCAGGAATATCTACCCTATTACTAACACCTTCAGGAATATCTACCCTATTACTAACACCTTCAGGAATATCTACCCTATTACTAACACCTTCAGGAATATCTACCCTATTACTAACACCTTCAGGAATATCTACCCTATTACTAATACCTTCAGGAATATCTACCCTATTACTAATACCTTCAGGAATATCTACCCTATTACTAATACCTTCAGGAATATCTACCCTATTACTAATACCTTCAGGAATATCTACCCTATTACTAATACCTTCAGGAATATCTACCCTATTACTAACACCTTCAGGAATATCTACCCTATTACTAATACCTTCAGGAATATCTACCCTATTACTAACACCTTCAGGAATATCTACCCTATTACTAACACCTTCAGGAATATCTACCCTATTACTAACACCTTCAGGAATATCTACCCTATTACTAACACCTTCAGGAATATCTACCCTATTACTAACACCTTCAGGAATATCTACCCTATTACTAACACCTTCAGGAATATCTACCCTATTACTAATACCTTCAGGAATATCTACCCTATTACTAATACCTTCAGGAATATCTACCCTATTACTAACACCTTCAGGAATATCTACCCTATTACTAACACCTTCAGGAATATCTACCCTATTACTAACACCTTCAGGAATATCTACCCTATTACTAACACCTTCAGGAATATCTACCCTATTACTAACACCTTCAGGAATATCTACCCTATTACTAATACCTTCAGGAATATCTACCCTATTACTAATACCTTCAGGAATATCTACCCTATTACTAATACCTTCAGGAATATCTACCCTATTACTAATACCTTCAGGAATATCTACCCTATTACTAATACCTTCAGGAATATCTACGCTATTACTAACACCTTCAGGAATATCTACCCTATTACTAACACCTTCAGGAATATTTACCCTATTACTAATACCTTCAGGAATATTTACCCTATTACTAATACCTTCAGGAATATCTACCCTATTACTAACACCTTCAGGAATATCTACCCTATTACTAACACCTTCAGGAATATCTACCCTATTACTAACACCTTCAGGAATATCTACCCTATTACTAACCTTTGTATCATCAGCAAACAGAGTGTGTCACAGGGAGACTGTAATAGTCCTGGATGTCTTTAGTGCATGTAGAAGGGCTCTTTAAGCAGTTCTGTGTAATCATTTTGGCCGGTTTTCTCTTCCCACAGCGCTTCTATAAGAAAGCTGCAGCATTTGTGCTCCGAGCTGTTGCCAAACATTCTCCTCAGTTAGCTCAGTCGATAGTGGATTGCGGAGCTGTGGACGCGCTGGTGATTTGCCTGGAAGACTTCGACCCTGGGGTGAAAGAGGCCGCAGCCTGGGCTTTGGGATGTATTGCACGCCATAATGCAGGTATGTCATCACCAAAGACAATGCTTTGTATGCTTGTCAGAAAAACATGCACACAAACTTGTATATATGTTTAGATTTTAATACTGTACAAATCCTCAATAAACTCTGATATTAAAGCCAGTATCTGATCAGAAAAGAAGCATACACGTGCCTATCCTCCCTAATAGCTGTTCATGAGCTCTTCTTGATCAGGAAGACTGAGCCACCTGTCCTCAACTGCTACCAGGAGTTGAGACATCTATGCAATCAGGTTCCCAGTTGAACGGAGTTCTGTTTGCAGCACCAGTCCATCCCAACCTTTAGGGGCTAGGTTAAGATGAAGGGCTACCGTTGAGTGTTTTTATAAAACATTAATTTCCAAGTAACCCAGTGATTGAAGCTGGAGCTCTGTCACCACAGTTACTGCATCACAGTCAACACACCAATGGTAGGTGTAGCCTCACAGCAGCCACTGCAATTTCTCCTGCCCAGTTCCTCCCCAGACCTGTAACAAATGCCAATTTAAGATTGGTTCCCCTTGTTGCTGGTTCACTCCTCCTCCTATGTGTAAATCATATCTACTCTCCTGTGGGTTGAGGTCCCCTGCTCTATTTTTGGGTCATTGCTTTCTGCTCCTCCATTGAAATATGGTGACAATGGGCTAGGGAGGCAAATTGCAGCAATTAATGAGGAGAAGAGCCCTCTTTTCAGTACCCTGAGTTTTTCCTGAATACCTTGACCACAGTCTGAAAGGAACAAGAACCTTGAGAATGGGTTTGTTTTTTGGAAAGTCATTGACCCAAAACAAACTGAAATGAATTGTCCAGGCTAAGCATGAAAACAATTAAAGCGGACCTTCAGCCCTAATCCTTAAAAAACTATTCCCCAGCATCTAAGATTAATACCGTATATACTCGAGTATAAGCCGAGTTTTTCAGCTCGAGTATAAGCCCACTCGGCTTATACTCGAGTCCAGGGGCGGACTGCCAGGGAAGGCCGCAACCCTGAACCCAACAGATGCTGGAGGGTGAGGGGCGGCCGCTGCGGGTCCCTGCTGTACCCGCTGCTGCCGCCGCCGCCGCTCTCATACACACAAACACGCACACACATTCACACACTGACCGGCACTTCCAGGCTGCTGCACGCTGGTCGTCAATGGGCGGCGTCCAATGTTTTCATTGGACGCCGGCCATATGGGGCACGACCACCGACGACCAGCGCGCAACAGCCAGGAAGTGCTGGTGTTTGTATGAGAACGGCGGCGGCTGGCGGCTGCCAGGCGGAGCTGAATGGAGGGTGTTGTGTGCCGAGCGACCGGCTGGAGGAGGAGCGGAGGGGGACCCCGCTGCCCCTCTGCAGGGTAACCTCGGCCAAACCCTGACCCCCGACACCTACGCGTCTGAGAGCGGCGGCGGCGGCAGCAGCAGGTACTCACAGTGTGTGTGTGTGTGTGTGTGTGTGTGTGTGTGTGTGTGTGTGTCTTTTTCTGTGTGTGTGTGTGTCCCTTTCTCTGTGTGTGTGTGTCTCTCTTTCTGTGGGTCAACTCCAATTCCAATTGAAAAAAGCCGCCTCGGCTTATACTCGAGTCAATAACTTGTTCCATTTTTTTGTGGTAAAATTAGGTGCCTCGGCTTATATTCGGGTCGACCTATACTCGAGTATATACGGTATATCTAACGTTTTTAGTCACTTTTTATTCTTTCCCCCACTGGCCTGCAACTCTGTTCAGCACTCTAGGATATGGGCACTGCCATCTTGGCTCAATAGCATCACATACTGAGGAGAGGGGTCAAAAGTGCAGGGGGGCAGGGTTATAGCTGTGCTTTTCACAGACAAAGTAGAGCTGGGTCAGAAAAAGGTCAGCAATCCCAGAATGCAGAGCGGCACAGACGGAAGACACTTCCTGTTTGCAGGCAACCTGACACTCCATGGGCCATTGATGTTTAAAGTTTCAGTTGATGCAGTAGATGCAGGTAGGATGATTTTTAATGTGGGTAATCTGTATGTACTGGATGGGGGAAAAATATAAGATAGGCTCTTATTCAGGGTGAAGGTCCGCTTTAATTCAAAGCTGTTTTGTCTGAGATCCAGACCCTTTTCTGTAGCCCAACCCCTAAATTGTATTTATTCCACCTTTTCTAGCACTGAAAGATGGATTTTTGCTAGGAAACAGTGAAAAAGACAGACAAGTAAAGCTGGGAGCAGATATCCTCCTCACAAGCATTGGTGTGTCCCGCACAGTCTAGGGCAGAGGTACTCAACGACTTCTTGTAAAGGTCCATTTAAAGGCATCCGGTGAGAGGCCGAGGTCCGGGAGGAGGGCTGTCTCGGGAGTGGGTGGGTAGTTAAAAATCAGCACACTGGGAGAGGGGGCTATAGATTCCCCAGCAAAATTCAAAAAAGGCTGCTTGCCCCCCACCTCAAAAATCCTATTGGGCACTGGGGAAAAAAAAGGAACTCTCTGTGCAGGCCATGTACAAGGGTGGTCTGGGACCCAAAATGTTACTGGCAATAAGGGGGCAGCTCTGAGCACAGCAACACAGAAGCAACTGAGTGCAGGGCTGTCAGGACAGGGGTCCGGAAATCTGGCACTGAGGTCCGCATTCGGACCCCAGTTCACCTGTTGAGTATCACTGGTCTAGGGCAAGAGGGGTGGTCAATGACCTTAAAAGGACAGTCCAGGCAATGGCAATAATACTAAGCCAGCAAGAAGCTCACCTGAAGCCTGTCCCTGTCCCAGGCAAGAGGGGTGGAGTAAAGTCCACGTCTCAGTGTTATAGAAAAGGTGGTCATGAATAAATAAAATCCAAGGGCTGGGCTACAGGAAAGGAGCTAAATCTCAACAACAGCTTTATTCAGCAGCACAACAGGATGAATGCTCTGTATGGCAGGTAAGCAAACAATGATTTGTTTTCACACTTACCCTGGACGATCCCTTAAAGATATATAGAAAAACAATTCTATTGTTCCTGTAGTAGTGGCCATGTTGGTGTCCAGGTCTGAGTCCTATAGAGAATCTGCAGCTGGAGCTAAGAGTTCGCTGACATCCAATCCCCACGCAAGCTGACCGAGCTTAAGCAGTTTTGCAATGAGGAATGGAGAGAAATTACAAGAGTTGACCGGTAACAGAGGCGGCTGATCACAATGGGCAGCATTGTTACAGGAAGAGAGGATGCAGAGTTTCTGTCTAATGGAAGGCTAACAGTAAGAGAGTGCAGCGAGCTGTAAATCCATTGGCCTGCATGCTTGATGGACTGCAGAAGTGGTTTTCTGGGCTAGAGGTTTTACATGGATATGAACTTTACAAGAAACAGAGGGATTACGCCTAATCTCATTTGTGCCGCAGCAGCAAAAAAACTGCTATAGCTGTGCATAGGCAGCCGCAGGTATTTATGGTAATCTGCGGCTTTCCAGAATTGCTCTGCCACAGTTCAGAGGTCACGGCGCGTGATTATATCCTTGTGCGATACGGCATTCTGAAACTCTCCAGAGGTTGTACACCTGTGCAAGGCGGCCGTGCGGCCCGCAGCGGGGTCTGGCCATGTGCCAACACTCACAGCGTCAGTACAAAGTTCCCTCAATTCGACCAACTTCTGGGGTGGGGTGGGGGGGGGGATTATTTCACTGCGTGGAAAGAAAATAAGCCACATAATGATCGGGCTTCACAGAAAATGACTTTTCGTTAAAAAGGACAATAAGGCTCATTTCCTAGCCCCCAATATAGCTCGATTCCAGCTTTCATGTAGGGCCAGATATAGGGGGGTATGGTCATACTTGGCTATAGATGCAGGCTGATAGAGTAAACATTAGAAATTACCACTATGGCGGAAGCTCTGGTCTTGGCAACTGCACCTGCGCTGCCATATGAGTCACACATTTTCATTTTCCATGCTGTTTGAATTATTTTTGATGGGGGGTTTGGAGCATGTGTGAATTAAAGGGGAGCTGCTTGATGTTAAAATTAATTTCCAGGGAGGGGGAGTGGGTGGAGGGGAGATGCGAAAAAATGGTAATCATTTAATTCGTATTTAGAAGTTTAAAATGGACAAAAACCCAGGATTTTGACTGTCCGGGGGCATCCGGATCTGGGGTGCCCGGCTGTGTGAAACCCCCCCCAGATTTCTGCAGCCAACTCACCTCTTCCCGGTCCCATGGCGGATCTAGGAGCAGCGGCTCTGACGGCCGCATCCTCCGCTTCCCTCTAGCAGCGGCAGGCATTTGTGGATGGCCAGCACGGGCACGCTCCCTGTTAGAGGGGGGCGGAGGATGTGGCCATCAGAGCTGCTGCTCTTAGACGTGCCGTGGGTCCGGGAAGAGGTGAGTTGGCTGTAGCAATCTGGGGGTGTTTCACACATCGGGGCACCCCTGTATTTCCCATTACGCAACCCTAGGCACGTGCCTAGGGTGGCAACTTGAAGGGGGGAGGCTGCCCTTACTAATGTAAAACGAAAATAAATTAAAACTCCCATAGCTGGAACATTAATGCCTCCTAACAAGCACCTCCAGCCGCAGAAGGGCACAGAGTGTATTTGTGGGGGGGAGAGGGTGCAGTGGGTTGAACACAGGCTAGAGCATCTCCCCTCCGCTGCTCTGGTCATGTGACTCCTATAATTTGAAACAACAAAGTAAATATGTGAATACCGCGCTATAAATTAATTAATTGCCATATAATTATTAAGTCATGAATAATAGTGATGTAGTGTACTTATTCTTGTATCCAGCTCCACGTGCTATACTTAAATCTCAACAATAAGTATATGCAAAAAACAAAACAAAAACGGCACAGAGCTAATGTAAACTAGTTAAGGTCCTCTTTAAAGTCCTCCAAATAATTCTTCCAATTCCACCATGTGCATCAGCAATCCACTCGTGCTCCACCACCACAGATTTGGTACTCTTACCCCAAATAAATGGTACAATCAGCAATTGTGATGATCACAAAAACGATCTCTCCAACAGGATCCACCTCTTAGGGTCCAATTTCATAGAGGGTTAAAAGCGCCCGATATTCAGACCAATTTTACTTCCACCTCTCTATTCCACCTCATTAAAATAGGATCTCTCAATGTATTATGCAATCCCCAACCGAGATTTCCAGAATATGATCATACAGGAAAAAACAGAAGGACCATTGCGCAATATTGCAAGACTTCAAATGCACATTTATTCAAGCCAATAAAAAACTCACATGATAAAAGATTAAAACTCGCATGTCAATTAAGGCTCTGGGCCAACTCACGCTGCTAAATTCCAAATGTGTTGCCGCCGGCTCCCAACGCGTTTCGTCGCTCAGCGCGACTTTCACTAGGTCAGCCGGCGCGACGGCAAGCAGCGATTAAATAGAAAAAAGGCGGGACAAGAGGGGACGCATCTTCCTCCCTCTCATCCAATCACTGGCCAGATCCGCATTACGCTCTCCAGTCAGCTGCAGTGCGGCGTAGGTCACGTCCCTCGTCCACGCCACAGAAGAGGAGGTGAATATCATTAACTCCGCCAATCCCCTGCTAGCAACTCCTATAATTTGACTCATGTCAGAATGCTGGCAAGATGGAACATGCTTGTCTGCTCCTCTGCATTTCCACCCTTTTGCCCTCTCCCTCCTCCACGCTTTTTTATATGGGCTGTGAACTAACTAAAAAAAAGGGGTGCAAGCAGTTAAAGTGCCTAGGGCACCATGAACACCAAATACGGCTCTGTGTCCGGGAAGAAGTAAGTTGACTGCGGTAATCTGGGGTGTTTCACACAGCGGGGCACCCCCGATCGGGGGAAAGGGCCAAACCCCGGGATAGTCAAAACCTTTGACTATCCTGGGTTTTGGTCCACTTTAAAGTAACTGACCACCCAATACAAATAACAAAAGGGTGTCTCCCACAGAAGCTCGGTCCTATTCCAGCTGGACAAGGGTCAGAATTGATGGTGTATTGGGCTCGCACTCCCACCATCAGTAAAAGGAGCCCTGTCATGCCCTCTTCATTCATGCAATGAAGTGGTTGTGCTGATGCTTGACACACCCCCTCCATTGTAGTGAATGATAAGGGCATGTTAGCACTCCTGCGGGGGGGCACGAGCCAGAAGCACCAGTGAATGGAGTTCCGCCCCGACTGGTGCGGGATTGATTTGAGTTGCGGGTTGCCAGACTAGGACAGATCAGCTGCACATTACAAACGGTCAGTACCCTTTGGTTATTTGTATTGGGTGGTCAATGATTTCAAAAGGACAGTCCAGGCAATGGCAACAATACTAAGGCAGCAAGAAGCTCACCTGAAGCCTGTCCCGTGTGTCTCTCCTCCTTTTTCTGCAGTTCTCTGTAGATGCTGTAGCAGGTCTTGCCCCTCCCCTCCCAAAATTATATTCTTCCACAACCACCTCCAAATGTGGTCACACAGCCACCCCTGTCCCTTAATCCGGATTTTCGAGGTTCTGTCTATCTCTCTCCCTGTTGAGGCTCCCAGGCAAAGAGGGGAGCTTTTCCATACAGAAAAATCACGTTTGGAATTTCCAGAGCAGGCACATTTCCATAACCTTGTGCTTAAGGAATGGGAGCACCCCAGTAAACTTCCCGGGGTTCCAAAGAGTTGGGATAGGAAGTATCCCTTTCCTGCTGAGGTGGTTAACCCTTTAACCGCCAGCCTACCTTGAGATTTTGTCACCCTTTGTTGGCAGACCATTTTGCACTATTTTGCGCTCCCCTTGTTCAACTGTGATTTTTGAAGGGATTTCCCAGGAAAGTAATATATTGTTTTTTCAGCAGAGCCCGGGCTTTAACATGAAATGTCTTGTTTGTCATTTTCTAAGTGTATTCTCAATATTTTGGGGTGAAAATTGCACAAAAAAATAAAAAAAAAATATTTTTTACAATTTGTAGTGTTTTTTTGTAATAAAAAATGTAAGTTTGTCAATAAAATCTTATTGTGTGTGAAACCCCAATTTCTCCCGGTTACAGCAGTACCACATGTATAGGTAGACACCCTTTCCTGCCCAGGAGACTCTCCCAAACTGAAACAACGCTTTAGGAGATTAATACAACTATGCTATGCAATATGTGCACCTTGCAGTTTTTCAAGAAAAACAACCCTTTACATTTGAAATACCCCCAACAAACAGACATAGTTGCAGTTTTCTGGAAGTAATCCCTCAATGTATTCTTTGGTTGCACAGGGTTTCCCTAAAAATGAATAAAAAAGCAGAATCAAAACCACATTTTCCTAAAAAAAAAACTATATGCAAACCAGAAAAAAACTGAAAATCTGAAAAAGCAACATCCCCCAAACAGAACAATACCCAGCATGCATAGGTAGTGTCAAGGAGAGAGTTGCCAAACACACCAAAGTAAAGCATGCGCATAATGGTAATTTTACTTAAAAATTTCAGCTCTGCAGACAAAGTGAGCACCTTGTGCTTTTTCTACCAAAACAACCCTTTATATTTAGAATATCCCCGATAAACCATATATTCTCTGAAAGTACACATGTTAAGCTTTCTAAGCGTACCCAGCTTGTTGTAGTGGGCTCATCTTTCTGGAAGTAATATCTCGATGAATTCTTAGGTTGCACAGGGTTTCACAAAAAATTTTATAAAAAAGCAGAATAAAAAGCACCTTTTCCTAAAATATCAATATGCCAATAAGAAAATACAAGCTAAATCTGAAAGCGCAAGGTCCCCCGAGCAGAACAATACCCAACATGCAACCCAACATGCATAGGTACCTGTAACCTTTTAACTGCCAGCCTACTTGAGATTTTGTCACCCTCTGCTGACAGGTCATTTTTCACCATTTTGCGTGATGTTTAACTGTGATTTTTGCAGGAATTTCCAAGAAAATGGCATATTTTCTTTTTGTGGCAGAGTTTAGACTTTAACATGAAATGTCTTGTTTGTATTTTTTCTACTTTTTTTTTATATATTTTTAAGTAAATAAGTAAAAAGAAATATATATATATATATATATATATATATATATTTTTTTTTTTTTAAATTGTCTCCTTTATTTTAACAAAAACATTTATTTTATTAAAGAGAACCATATTGCACGTGAAAGCCCCATTTCTCCCGATTACAATGATACCACATATGTATCGGTAGCCCCCCGTTCCTGTCCAGGTGATTGCCTAAACTGAAAAGAGCACTTTATAACATTTACAAATAAAATACAACTACTATCCACATAATAAAGGGTTAAATAAAAAAAAATTGGTGTGGGGTCCCCCTTCACAGGAGGGGGGACACCATTTCTTGCGGGAATATAAGGGTTTTTTTGGGAGGCAGGTAATGGGGGGTCTCGGGGTTAATGGCAAGTCACCCACTAGCCGCAGGCGACTTGCCAGACCCAGAGCCTTGTGAACTGGTATAGGGGTCTCATAGATCCCTTACCAATTCAAAAAGGGTTAAAAGTAAAAAAAAAACACACACAGACACACACTTTAAAAATAACTTTATTAAAAAAAAATATATTTTTTTAATTATTTTTTTTTTTAATACTCCCATCCATCCCTGTGTCCCACGCTGATCACTTAGGCTTCTGCTCTCCTGCTGCTGCCTTTTATTCCTACTGCTGCCTTTTATTCCTACTGGGTTACAGGTAACATAGGGTTAATTTAAAAATAAAAAATGACATGGGGTCCCCCATTTTTTTTTTGGATTTGTAAGGGTTAAAACCCTTAAAAAAAAAAAAAAAAAAAAAAAATGGCGTGAGGTCCCCCCCTACCCAGCGTAACCAGCCTGTGACCAGTTATGGGGGCTTGTAGAACAAGACGCAGGGGCCAACTTTAGTGGCCCCTGGCCCTGCCGGCTACAAGCCGTCATAGCCTAGGGCCACGGCTCTTCTGCCCCCCCCTGGGCTTTGGGGAGGCAGGTAATTTGGGTGGCCAGGGGTTAATGGCAAGTCACCCGCTAGTTGCAGGTGACTTGCCAGACCCCTGAGCCTTGTGAACTGTTATAGGGGTCACATGGACCCCTTACCAGTTCACAAAGGGTTAAAAGTAAAAAAAACACACAGACACACTTTTTCAAACAAACTTTATTAGAAAAAAAAAATTTTTTTTTTACTTTACTCACCTCCGATCTGCATCTCCTGTGTCCCGCGGCGATCATATGCAGGTGACGGCTGGGCAGAGGAGGGGGGAGGCAGGCGATCAAAGGTGTCCAGCCCTCACCGGCATCTGAAAGCTGAACTGCCGGGTGCCCCTACGACACCCGGCAGTGACATCATCGCCCCCGTCCCCGAAGGGGCGGGGCTAAAATCCAAAATGGTGGCCGCCATCGGAAGCTGCGGAGGGAGGAGGGCTGTTATGCCCCCTCCAGAAGACGGAAGAGCCGGGATGGGGGGGATCGGAGCCCCCCCTCCCCCCGTGAAGAGGAGAGCTGGCAGGAGCCGGTGGGCACGAAGGTAAGTAACTGTCATTTTTTTTTGCAGGCAATCCCGGCGGCTGCTGAAATGGGGGGGGGGCACCCTATTTTGGGCACTCCCCTGCAGCCGGAGGAGCCCCAATCAGCGATCGGAGCCCCTCTGGCTGAAGAGGAGACCCGACCGGATCGAACGAGGGGTCAGGTAAGTGACTTTTTTAAAAACTTTTTTTACTATTAGTGGGGAAAGTCAGGCACGTCAAAATTTACGTGGCTGGCGGTTAACTGCAGGGGAGGCAGGCACGTAAATTTTACGTGGCTGGCGTTTAAAGGGTTAAATGTTGGTCATCCCCCCCCCCCGAGGTGGATGCCCCGATCTTAACACCTCTGTCATGCATTCCCCTGATTCTACTACCCTGCGGGATGCCGAAGACCGGCGCATTGATCAGCTGGCATCCCACGCCTTTGCATGTGCGGGGACGGCGCTGCGCCCGGTCTGTGCCTCTGCCATTACTACTGTGGCCACTAGAACCCTTATCAGAAATATGCTTGATAGTGCCCCTGATGATTTGCCTTGTGAGGTGTTTAATGCACTCTCCAGTTGTGATGTTTTTGTAAATTTTGTCCTATCAGCAGTGGATGACACCATCAGAATGTGTGACAGAACTTCTGCCCTCGTGGTGGCTATACGCCGCTCGGTTTGGCTGCGCCAGTGGGCTGCTGACAACGCTGCCAAGAAGGCCCTCACTGGGTTACCCTTTAAAGGACTGTGCCTGTTTGGGGACCGCCTGGACCTTTTTGCTAAGGGAGGCAGGTTACCCCAGCGCAGGCTGCAATCTCGGCCCTTTCGGGGTCAGGGTTCCTTCTCCTCCCCTTACCGTGGTGCAAGACAGGGAAGGTGGGTTTCTTTCCCTGGGGCCCGGGGAGATTTCTGGGGTAGAGGCAGAGGACATGGACGTCCTGGCTCCTCCTGGGGTCCCAAAGCTAAATCCTCTCCCAAGCCCCCTCAGGCATGATGGGGCGCCCTCACCCATCCGGGTGGGGGGACGGCTGCAGCACTTCGCTCACGTCTGGAGGCTTCATGTCTCAGACCGGTGGATTCAGGAGGTAGTGTCCTCCGGTTACAAGTTGCAGTTTGCTGCCGATCCCCCTTCACGATTCATCAGATCCCGGAATCCTCAGGAACCTGTGTCAGCTCAGGAGCTAGTGCAAGCAGTGCAAGGCCTCCTGGAGCTGGGGGTCATCTGCCAGGTCCCTTTAAGAGAAAAAGGCAAGGGCTTTTATTCCAACCTATTCACAGTACCCAAAAAGGATGGTTCTGTCAGGCCCATCCTGGACTTAAAGATTCTCAACAGGTTTGTCAGAGCAGGCGCTTTCACATGGAGACTCTGCGCTCTGCCATCAGTTCCCTGCGCCCAGGGGATTTCATGACTTCTGTGGACATCAAAGATGCTTACCTTCATATTCCTGTGTTCCCAGGTCATCAAAGGTTCCTCAGGTTCGCTCTGATGGATCAACACTACTAATTTGTGGCCTTGCCCTTCGGCCTCACTTCAGCTCCCAGGGTGTTCACCAAGGTGCTGGCTGGAGTGATGTCTCTGCTCAAATGTCAGGGCGTCCGCGTGCTTCCCTATCTGGACGACATCCTCATCACTTCCCAGTCTCTACATCAGGCAGAGTTGGATACTCAGCTGGTGGTGTCCACTCTGGAGTCATTTGGATGGGTGATCAACCACCCCAAGTCCTCACTGTCCCCTTCCTTGGTAACTCCATTCCTAGGAATGAATCTGGATACAGTTCAGGCAAGGATCTTCCTTCCTCAGCAGAAGGGGGACAGTCTGATTGCACAGGCTCAGTCCCTCCTAGCTTGTCCCCATCCCTCCATCAGGTAGGGGATGCAGCTGGTGGGCCTGATGGTGGCGTGCTTCGAAGCGGTCCCTTGTGCTCAGTTCCACTTGAGGCCTCTGCAACTTCACCTATTGTCTGTATGGGACAAGGACCCAGCGTCCCTGGACAGGGTCTGTGTGCTCTCCCCCCTGGTCAGGAGGTCCCTCTTGTGGTGGATGGACTCAAGGAACCTGTTGGGGGGCAGATCCTTTCTTGCCCCTTCCTGGGAGACGGTCACCACAGATGCCAGTCTGTCAGGTTGGGGGGGGTTTCTGGAAGTCCCTGCGGTTCCAGGGGAGGTGGGGCCCTCAGGAGGCCCACACACCTATCAATGTCTTGGAGATGCAAGCGATCAGGTTAGTTCTGGCTCGCTTGACTACTCATCTTCGGGGCCTGCCTGTTCAGGTGCGCTCGGACAACCAGATGGCAGTTGCCTACATCAATCATCAGCGTCTCTGATCCTGACTTGGGCGGAGGCCAATGTCCCCTGCATTTCAGCTGTGTACATCCCGGGGGTGGAAAATCACCTGGCGGACTCTCTGAGCAGGGGGACCTCTCGCCAGGGAGAATGGTCCCTATGCAGCAGGGTGTTTCAATCTCTGTGTCACCATTGGGGCCAACCAGATGTGGATCTGTTTGCGTCCCGCCACAATCACAAGCTCCCAGCTTTTGTCTCACTGTCCAGGGATCCTCTGGCCCTGACCTCGGATGCGCTAGCAATGTCATGGAAGGACTTTCAGTTCCTGTATGTCTTCCCTCCAATTCCCCTGCTGGGCAGGGTTCTGCGCAAGATTGCTCTGGAAGGGGTGCCAGCAATTCTGGTGGCAGTAGATCAGTATGCTCTGCCCTTGGTGCCAGATCTGCTCACTCAGGGCTCACTACGCCATCCCAATTTACAAACTCTGGCTTTGACGGCTTGGCTGCTGAAACCTTATCTTGATGGAGAAAGGGCTGTCTTCCTCGGTTGTGGATACTTTGATTAAAGATAGGAAGAAGTCTTCCTCTTCCATTTATTACAGGGTTATTACAGGGTTTGGCATGCCTACATTGACTGGTGTGAGTCTAAGTCTCTTCCTTGTCGTGTGTTCTCTATTGCCAGGATTCTGGAGTTCCTGCAGCATGGGTTGGAGATGGGGCTCGAACTCAGTACTCTGAAGGGTCAGGTTTCTGCCCTGGCTATTTTCTTCCAGAAGTCCTTTGCTCAGCACCCTCTGATAAGGACTTTTTTCCAGGGGGTCACTCATGTGCGTCCCCCACATAAACCTATGGTGCCTGTTTGGGATTTGAACTTGGTTCTGTCAGCCTTGCAGGGTGCTCCCTTTGAACCTGTGCAGGATGCTGCCTTGGCCATTCTTACGCTCAAGGTTGTGTTTCTGGTGGCTATTACTTCTGTCAGGCGTGTGTTTGAGTTGGCGGCGCTGTCCATTCAGCCCCCCTACTATGAGAGACACCAGGGCAAGGTGGTGTTTCGTTTCAAACCTGACTTTCTGCCTAAGGTAGTGTCTGCTTTTCATTTGAATCAGGATATTGTTCTTCCTTCTTTGTGCCCTAATCCTAGCAATGCTAAGGAGAGAGTTTTGCACTCTTTGGATGTGGTTAGGTGTCTGAAGTACTATCTGGTGGCTACTGCACCTTTCAGGAAAACTGATGCTCTTTTTGTGTTCCCTTCTGGTCCTAGGAAGGGTTTGGCTCCTGCCAAGTCTACTATCAGCAAATGGATCTGTCAGGCTGTGATTCAGGCCTACTCTGCTAAGGGGAAGAATCCTCCCTTCCGCCTTACTGCTCATTCCACTTGTGCTATTGGTGCCTCTTGGGCTTTTCAGCACCAGGCATCTGTTGAACAAGTTTGCAAGGCCGCTACTTGGTCCTCTGTTCATACCTTTTCAAAGTTTTACAAGGTTGATGTTAGGGCCTCAGCTGATGCTGTTTTTGGCCGAAAGGTTCTGCAGGCGGCAGTGGTTTAAACTGCCTGCTGCTGTCTTTTTTCTTGGGGATCCCACCCTACTTTATGGACACTGCTATTGGATGTCCCGATTGTAAGTATTAGATTTGGAGCAGGACGTACTGTATACTAAGAATAATACAATTCTGTGAATTACTCACCTGTAGAATTGGTATTATGAGTATACAGTACGTCCTGCTCCAACCCACCCTTGGTTTTGCATTATCTTGGATCCCCTGTATGGTGATTGTTATTATTGTTATAGTTGATAGTTGGGTTGTTTAAATCTCCCAGCTTCTCGTTAACTGCTTTTCAATGCTGGGGATTTGTGGGAGGTCCCCGGGTATTTGAGGGGCCGGGAGGAGCCTATCTTCGATGTCTCTGCAGTCCAGCGCCATCTGGCGGAGTATAACCCGATTGTAAGTATTAGATTTGGAGCAGGACGTACTGTATACTCATAATACCAATTCTACAGATGAGTAATCACAGAATTGTATTTTTGGTCTCTTTAGCCCCCCTATATTAAGCCTAACATGGGTCTCTCCACATACTGGCTTGCGACTATGTTTTGGTACTCACCAAGTCTCACCCCTCATGCAGCCAGAGGCATCCGCCCTAAAGCTCGAAACACGTGTCCACTCGTTGGATGTGTCTGGCTGTGTAAAATTTAAAGCTAATCCTTGGCATTGCACCCTTAGCGTTTCTAAGGGCCTTGGATGGCACAGAGACATTAAGAGATGATTTGCATAGCTCCACCTACTGCAAGGGTAGATGGGTAATGCTATCTGTCCTTGGGCTGGGTACTGTGCAAATACTTTCTGTTCTAGGTTTATTATGCAAATCTGCATCAATAAATGATTTGTTTGTCTATTCAAAGTGTTTATATTGTTGTAACTGTTACCCATCATTCAAGGAGGGTGCGTGGCTTAATTTACCAATTGTCCCTATTTCACACACTGAAAAGTTGGAAGGTATGGCTACCATCATCTACTCCCCCCCCCCCCCCCCCCCCCCCATCTTGCTTCACAGCGCTAGGGGAGGGTGGCAGGGTTACATTTAGACTGGAGTTTTGGAATAGAGTTAATGCATGTATGCGATGGAAAAGGTCTCTGCTTTGAAGAAAGGGAGTATGACCAAGTTTGAATGAACTTGATGCCTTGGGTTAATAAGTATTTGCCGGGTAGTTTTGATAAAGGGTTGATGGTCCTGTAGCGTGGAGGAGGATGATTATGTGGTATGAAATTAGAAAGTGTTGGAAAAGGGAGTTTTTTTTTCTTTCTTTTTCTATTCGCTTTTCCCCTTTTTCCTATTTTCTTTTTTTCTTTCGGTTTCTATACTCCTTATCTTTGTGGTGGGTTCTGGTCAGCATCACGAAAAGGGCATTAAGCATCCTGAATCTCAGGCTTTGAGGGAGAGGTTTTTCTTCTTCCCTCGGGTAAGAGTATGGTAATTCTTCGGAATAAGGATGGGGGGGGATGTTAGTGGGGGAGTGTTTTGTTGATATTTGACAAAATCTGAGGTATGTGATATTTACTCGCTATAAATCAAGACTGGATGATGTTTATGTTATACTGGATATGTGCTGTGTATGAATCTTTTTCAAGTCTTGTGATATCACTGCTTGTACAATTATTGCAGCTTTATTTCACATCGCTATCTTGTCAAATGGTGCTTTCAATAAAAACCTGAGTCTAGAAATCACCTTCCTGTATGTGAAGTAGGCAGTAATGGCCGGGACGCCACCAGCCCCGCGCCGCCACAGGATGTCACAACAGGTGTCGCCCAGATCTTGTACACAGTGTACATATGAAATACAAAACAGGATAGGAAGAGAAACCACAGGGCCGACACATCTTGTGGTTCAAGCCTTGCTTTTGTTGTTTATTGCTTTATAATATTACCCATCATGCTGTCTGCTGTGAGTGGCTGCAGTGCAGCCTGCCAGAGGAGATCTGCAGGAGCCTGGCTTTATTTTAGCCTTCGTTTCTCTTCTATCAATAATAATGAAATGCCTTGATTGAAGGGGTGTGATCCATCTTCTGGTATTTAAATGTAATGTAGTGAACAAGTCCCTATGTCATGAGTAAGGACCCTATGTCCGAAACGCATTGACACTGGGACCCACTATCCTATGCCTTTTACACTGCCTGAATTGTTGGATGGCTTTTTAAACGATGTTTGAATTAAGCTGGAACATTTTATACCTTTCAAACGCTGGCTGGCCTTACTTCACTAGTTTCTCTTCTATGGACAATATTGACAGTGTGACCTTTATTTGGTTTGCTTCAGATTTGCTAGTTCTCCATTTACCTCAAATGCTGAAATAAATAATTACTTCAAAAAGGCTGCGCTAACATAAATAGAAATAAATTCATATATTCAATATATTCAAAATTCCAAAAATAGTCCCTATAGGATATAGTAATAGTAACGCTAGGAGTATGGAACTTCAGTCACAATAGTTCTTTGTAGATAATAAACCTCTAAGTATATATGACCAAGTCTATATACATAACTCTGCAGGACACTTAAACCGGATTTATTACTTTAAATCTGAGTGGGTTTTACACAGTGGGGCCAAACCTGGGAATTTGACCTTTGACCTCCCCTGGGGCATTCTGAATTGGCATTCTCCACTGTGTGACGCCCCCCAGGTTGCCCATTAAAATGGCGCATGCGCAGGCTCTCATCCAATCACAGCCCCTTGTCTACTTCATTCAGCAAAGGGCTCTGATTGAATTCAATGGGAGCGTGCACTGACGCATCCCTCGTATCCCTGGTGGCATGCGTGCTCCCACCTCAGCCATTCAGACAGGCAGTGTATGCCACCGTGATGCGCACTCCCCACTGTATACAACGAGAGCCTGCGCATGCGCTGTTGGAGCAGGGAACTGTGAGTTTTTATGGGCGCCCTGGGGGGTTTCAAAGAGTGATTTGGGATGCCTTGGGGAAAAGCCTTCTTTAAGATCCCGGCTAAGGAACAGTCTGGACCACTTCAGCAGGGGCGTAACTATAGGCGGTGCGACTGCCCTGGGGCCCAGAAGGTCAGGGGGCCCCCATGATTGCTGCTCCTCCACCTTATTTATCATATTTGCGTTTACTCTGCATCATTTAGGGCTTTATTCACCAAGGGATAGCGCCAGGTAGGGCCTTGTAAGCGACAGGCAGCGGCAGGTGAACGCCGGAGACGGTACGCAATACCCCATTTTTGAAAGTGATTCTGGTGAGCGACTGGAACAACGCCATGTAGCGTACGATTCATCGTTACAGGTGGCTCAGCGTAGAAGCCGGCGCTGAAGCTTCCAGAGTGCCAGGTATTACCTGTCGCTCTCCCATACATTTCAGTGGACGTTACCTCTCTTCTCTTTAAACAGGGTTTTTTCTTTTTTTCTTTTTTTTAAACAAATCATTAGGGTTGATCCAGAGCCCCTTTCTCAACACCTTTTTGGAGGTATTACTAGCAAACAAATATCACACAAAAAAGAAAACATTTTACATAAAAATTCTTGCAGAAAAAAAAGGCTTTGCTGAATCAGATGAGGTGGAAAAATGGACGAGAACAGAAATTTTCACGCAAAAAAATGATGAGAAAGGGGCTCTGAATCAACCCTGTTGTGTGACCTCTCCTGGTCTATTTAAATACATTTTTAAATACATTTTTGAAAACTTTTTTGATTTTTAAAAATTAAATGCAGAATTGTCATTACAGGTCTGGTATTAAAGTGTTCATGTTACAATGTAATAACAATGTAATTCCATATGTTTTCCCTTTGTTACTAGTGGATACATGTTCAAAATCAGACTTTAATCACACAGCGTCTGGTGCTCTGGGCTACAACGACCCGGTTTTGAGCGCCGGCGCTGTTTGAGGCTGTTTTTTTGATGAATGTGGTGTGAGTCGGTCGCACTGAGCTGGCGCTAACGTTCGCTCCCATACAGCGTGGTACTGATGTTATAGCGACTCACACAACATATTCATCAATGCCGGACAGCGACTGAGGTGCTCTGAAACAATGATCCATGGCCAAACACAGTGACTACTAGCGTTCACTCTGAAATCCTCGCTACAGACGTTCATCTGTCGCTACCTGGCGCTAATAATGAATTAGCCTGTATGAGAAAGGAAGCACCATGTGTCTTTGCTGTTTCATTCTTAAAGTGGACCAGCACCCTGAGGTGATCGGCCCGGGAATCTATAAGATTCCCGGGCCAATCACCTCACACACCGCGGGACATCCGAGATCGGGATGTCCCGCGGGGTGTAAACCCCCCAAACACCGAGAAAAACCTTACCTCTCCAGCCGCTGCTTCCGCCGCCGCCGCCTCACTCGCGCTCCTCTAGACGTGCGCCCGCGCCGGCCGTCTCTGAATGCCCGGTGCGGGCGCGCACACGTCAAGAGTGACGCGCGGGAGGCGCAGACGGGCAAGCTGGGGTGCCCCGGGGAAGTGGACCAATACCCAGGATAGTCAAAATCCTGGGTGTTGGTCCACTTTAAGTTGTCTAGCTCAGCTGTTCTCAACCTTTTTATGCCAAGTACCCCTAGCGACAAACAGTTGCAACCAAGTACCCCCGAAAGAGTCACTGACCTTCAAATGCTTTTTGAAGAGTAATGTTTGACTGTTAAAATAATATACCAGACCTATCAGAGAGACTCTCTTGGTGCACCCTTGAGCATTGCTGAGTTGAGGAGGTTGAGAAACAGTGCTCTAGCTGTATCCAATTGATTTTAACCGGACCTTCAGCATGATTTAATGAAAAGCCCAAACCCTTAAAAAACTGCTCCCCAGCATCTCAAATACATATATTTTAAGTTTTTAGTCACTTGTTATTCTTTCCCCCACTGGGCTGCAACTTTGTTCAGGGCTCTAGGATACAGGCGCTGCTATCTTGCCTCAGAAGCATCACATACTGAGGAGAGGAGAGCGGGATAAAGTACAGGGGATGGGGTTATAGCTGTGCTTTGCACAGACAGAGCAGGGCTGGGGTCAGGGAAAGGACAGCAATCCCAGAATGCAGAGCGACACAGTCAGAAGACACCTCCTGTTTGTAGGCTGCCTGGTGCTCCATGAGCCGCCATCTTGGATGTTTAAAGGTTCATAACATGCAGTAGATGCAGGTAGGATGATTTTTAATGTGAGCAATCTGTATGTACAGGGTGTGGGAAACATATATAATAGACTCTTATTCAGGGTGAAGGTCCACTTTAAAAGACAGAAAAAGTTTACTGTATGAGCCTTGAAAGGGCCCCATTTAATGTTCATGCCAGGGCCCCGTCACATTTAGCTACACAACTACACTTCAGATCACTTGACATCATTCTTCATACATACTACTTGTGATCTACCTTTTATCTCCACCCTTTATCCTTTAGATTGTTATCCCACAAGGGCAGCGCCCTCTCTCTCGTGGAGGCTGATTTACTACTAGCGCCAGGTATCGGTATGTGAGCGCCTGTATAGCGACCGCTAGTAGACGCTGTAAGCGGGTATCGGGCGCTGTAACAGAGCGTCTCAGGTGCTGTAGTAACCTGGCCGGCATTGATGAATGTGATGTGTGTTGGCCGCTCTAACAACAGTACAGTGCTGCAGGGAGTGAAAGGTAGCGCCAGCTCAGTGCGTCCAGCAATCGGCACTCCACACCATATTTAACAAAAAACTACACACAGCGTCGGCGCTCTAAAGCTGGGCGCTTTAGCATAAAGCGCCAGACGCTGTGTGATTAAAGTCTGTTTTTGAACAGATATACACCATTAACAAAGCGAAAACACATGGAATGACATTGTTCTAACACTGTGACAATGACACTTTAGTGCCAGACCTGTAAATACAATTCTGAATAAAAATATAAAAAGTAAAATAAAATTATAAAAGTGTTTGTTTGCAGCCAGGAGATGTCACACAATGTCACACAACTGACACATAAAAAGTGTCAAACACGCTGTTTAAACACAAGCAAATTAACGGCCATTGAAATGTATGAGAGAGCGACACTGAGCGAAAGGTAATACCTGGCGCTCTGGAAGCTAGAGTGCCGTCGCTATACATCGAGCCGCCTCTGGTAATAAATGTGACGCTACATAGTGCTGTTAGAGTCGCTCACCAGATTCACTTTCATAAATGTGGTTTTGCGTACAGCACCCGGCGTTCACCAGACGCTGCCTGCCGCTACAAGGCGCTACCTGGCGCTATCCCTTCTTAAATAACCCCTATAGTTTATTTGCGGATTCCTTTCACAACTACTCGTGTAAATGGTATGCTCAAAAACCTGAATAAAACCACAGGTCTGCTGGGAATTTTTTCAGTTGGGGCCTGTAAGTGACTCTATCTCTCACAATCAAGCATGTTTACTTGGATTTTTAATATTAGACAGTTTTGCAGTAGTGCTCCTTTAAATACCAGATAAAGCTGGGCTATGTTATATGCCCTACAAGGAATCCCGCCAAGCTGCAGCGCATAGTGCCCAGAAGACGGAGCAAAGCCCCTGGGATGTCTCCTCACATTTGCCCCCGGGCTGTGGTGGCTGTGTCCTGAAGTGCATGGTGTGCTCTGTGATATTTCAGAATATGATTTCACATGGCCGACGTGTTATTGGAGCTTGGTTTATACGCAGCAGCTGTTTAAACAAAAATCCGGAACATCTATGCATAAGCGAGCTTATCCCAGCTCATTTCACCCGAGAGAAAGTCATCCATTGGCCCTCACCGAGCGCTGGAAAAACCACCGACTCGCCCACTGCCACTTGTTATGTGCGCTCTAATGCACTCACGCTGCTTACTTACTGCCAGCTTTTTAAAGCATCAAATAGTGACACCTTTTGGAGGATATTTATTAAAGGGTGACGAGTACTCTGCCTTTTGTGAAAAGTTTTCTGCATCAGTATTCAATAAAGCTTTAAAAAAAGCTTAAAGGAGCACTATCACGAAATTGTGTAATATTAAAAACTCTATTTGGGGATATTTGAGTATTATTTTATATAGACATTTTTAATATGCCTATCTATGGGTGTTCCGCCGTTGGTAGCGCATATTGCGCAGGACACAACCGGCGGTTTTACGTAGTTTCCGTAGCCGCATGTCAGCTGAACTATGTTCCTTTTAGCTTGTTAATAAAGTTGAGTGGGACAATAGTTAGAGTGAAATTTACATAGGAGGCGGTTCGATGCCTCCTTATGGCTTTGATTGGCTTTTCCCTCCCCTTGACAACGAGCAGTATTATGCCCAATCAGCTTGGATATTTTCTTTGATTGACATATCACGACAGGAAGTGTCTCTTGTTGGGCACCAACTGAAAGGTATTTATGCATTTTATTTCCGCCTTGCTGCCAGCCTCGTTAAAGTTGCTATGGGCAACGAAACGCGTCGGCGGCAGGCGGTTCTTCTATAGGGTCACATGTGTTTTTATGGATCTGGCCAGTTCTGATGGTTTTGGAGTGGGTGAGAGCCATCTAACGTTTCTTAAAGCTGTACATGCACATTTTTAATGTGTTTTTATTGGAATAAACTGTTTGTACAATATTACGCTAGATGCGTTTTTTCTTTTGGGCCAAATGCTGTGATTATTTGTATGCCCCACTTTTGGAGATAATATTGTGGAGTGATCCCTTTATCCTGTTGAAGTTTGCTGGTTTGGGATTAATTCTGTGTGGAGCTATTCCAGAAGGATTCAGAATTATTGATAACAACTTTATTAACATCATTGTATCTGGTAAGAAGCCTGAAAACTTGGTGGTGGACACTCAGGTGGACTTGGATTGAAGTGCATGCATCGTGGGATCGAATGAGCTGAGGGAAGGGAGCTCTGTGCTAGTCCATTTTTTCTAATATTAAAAACTCATTTAAACAGCTTGGCTAATGAGAGGAGGGGTCGCTTATACAGCCGAACTGAATAAACTCCCACCAAGCTTGTAGTTTTCTTCTCCTTCCAGGGGTGACAGGTGTAGTCTATGAGGGGTGACAGAGCCTGTCACCTAGTTTCCTCTTCGTTCCTTTAAAATAAAAAGAAACAAGCCCGGCTGGATATTTCTTGATGTCGGGTGTATAAGTGACCCCTCCTCCCTCCATCCAGCATATTTATATGGAGCACTATCGCGAAAAATTACCCAATGATAAAAATCCATATAAATATGCTGGATGGCGGGAGGAAGGGGTCACTTATACACCCGACATCAAGAAATATCCAGCCAGGCTTGTTTCTTTTTATTTTCATGGAAGGAAGAAGAAACCAGGGTGAAAGACTCTTACTAAACCTGACACCCATGGATTTTATTTCTACCAGGAGAAGGAAACTACAAGCTTGGCGTGAGCTTGATTTAGTTTGGGTGTATAAGTGACCCCTCCTCTCGTTAGTCGACGTGTTAATATGGATTTTTTTAATTACACAATTTCACGATAGTGCTCCTTTAAAGTGTTCACTACCTCAACACAATCAAGGGCAGACTTCTTTTATTTTAACGTGGAACGAAATAAAAAAAAATAAAGCAATTGACAACCCAAAGATAAAGAGTACTTGCCTTTTGTTCTCCATAGCTAATCTGTTTGACTCCTGCTCTCAGGCACTCACTTGATTTTGGTGCCTTAACCCCAGTTACTGGTGCCTCTGTTGCACTGAACCCTCCCGGCATCAGTCACGTACAGGCGTACAGATCAAGCTTTCTGAAGCATAAATGTGTGAATCCACCCTGACCTTTTTATTACAATTAAAGCTGATTCAAGCGAGTCTCATGTGTAACAGTCGCTGGCTATAAAAATAAATGTTTATAATTCTAGAAGATACCCTAAACCTGCTCTTCACCCTGAATAAGAGCCTATCTTAAATGTTTCCCACACCCTTTACATACAGATTGCTCACATTAAAATCATCCCACCTGCATCTACTGTATTTTCTGAGCCTTTAAATATCCATGGGCTGCCTCAAAATGGCACTGTAGAGAACTGTATCTTACATCTAGGCCATTTTTTTCTACCTCAAGTTGACTGCTGACTTCAATAACAGAAAGCTCTTTTTCATTGACTTTTTTTCTTGAACTAAAATCATATTTCAGTTTATTCCACCTGAACATTGCCTGTCCCCGGGGCATCCTGTGTGAAATCCCCTAGGGCTCCAGTAATACTACCTGATCCCGGAGACTCCGGCGACGCTGACTTCCCCGGCGGCCACTTCCCTGTAGCTGTGTGCGCTCCCCGCGTCCTGCCATTCAGATAGCTTGGAGGGCAAACTCCACAGGGGAGCCAGGGATGTGGCTGGCGATGTCACCTATGCCGACACAAAGTTGAAATCGGCAGCTTTATGTACATTAGTATGCACTACATAAAGCGCTGACTGGACGAGTGCCCACGCATGTGCCATGGGATTAGTGGATGGGTGAGTGAAATGTAAAACATACCAGTTTCTTAGTATAATTTGTATTGCAAACTCGTATTGTATTCAAAGGAGTGGGATGTGCATCTGTGTAACGTGCTCTATATGCGCGTGTCATCTATTTAGAGTAGTAGTTCTGTCTCTGTGTTGTAGAGAGGATGAAATCATACTATATATAATGCATTGCTTACAGTTTTCAATATTACATTTGTAATAAATAATTAGTAATAATTATGTAATACTAATAATAATTAGTTCAGTGCCATGAAGTGACAGAGCTATGCAAATCTAAATAATGATAATAATTTGGTGGTGCAAAATGTAAAAAGTACCCTACGTTATCTGTAGACGCAAATCTCTACCTCATTGGAAGACATTTACCCCCCCCCCCCCCCCTTGCTCTACCGCAACACCCATTCTGGTGGCTGAGGTTTTCTTTTTTTCTTTTTACAGTTTCTTTTTTAACCTTTATTAGTCTTGATTCAATAAACTTGACTTAAAATATTTGATGAAAAGAACAGTTTCATTCTTTATTGGCGTGATTCAGTAAGAGATAAAAGTTAGAGCATGATTTGCACTCAAAACTTTCACTAGAGTAATGTGACTTTTTTTATTTTTAAGTAACCAGTGAATCTTCATACCTCCTCGGGGGCGGGGGTGTTTTCACTGTTACTGATCAGCCTTTGTGCCCTTTTAAGCATTTCGAAAATCAGTTTTTTTTCTGCACCTTTTTCAACGCATGCCTTATTCTGAAATAAAGCATGAAAAGGCCCTTATTCCGGTGAGATACTTTAAGTAAAGTTCACTGAAGCCCATTGTGTTTTTATTTGGAGAAGTACTTAGAACTCAGTTCCCATGTGCTTATCAAAGACTTGGAGAGATTCTCAAACTGTTAACATACTACTTCCCTGTGTTTTATATTGTTTGGATTACCCTTTGGCCTGTAGTACATGTCCTTGTAATCACTGCTTAGACCCTGTGAAATATGAAGGTCCCTGTATATATGTAAACGTCTAGAATTATGATATATAAAATATTGTCTTCTATTATTTCCAAACTTCTAAAATTAGATGTCTAACTCAGTAAGGCAAGACTCCCAGAATCCCGCTCTGCCTCTCAGACTAAAAATCATTTAAATAACCCCCCACTCAACCTTTTTATGTGCGTTAATTTTTAAAAAAGCATGTAATAAATAAATCCATTCATACACATTTGTTTTAAAATAAATAGAAAAACATATCTACACACAAGCAAACTTTTTAGTATTTTCTTTATTTTTATTAGACATGCATTAATCTCTGTATCTGTCATTGTACGTGATTAGATCTATATTTATTTTTTTCTTTATTTAAGCATTTTCAGGGAAATACAGAAAATAATATAATCAGTTAACAAGTTAGTCGTAAATGGCAGATATATATGGTTAGATCTATATTTATGATAAAAAAAAAAATTTTTTTTCTTTTAGATAGGCTTGATACAATTACTGGTACTTAGATTACACAGAATTTTTTTCTTTTAGAAAGGCTTGATACAATTACTGGTACTTAGATTACACAGAATTTTTTTCTTTTAGAAAGGCTTGATACAATAATTACTGGTACTTAGATTACACAGTATTTATATAATACTATTCTTGATGTTAATGGTGGAAGTTTAGTAAAGCAATATAAATAAATAAAATAAGGTGTAATATTGTTGTTTTCCGGTAAACATTCAGTATTTAAAAATGTGTTTAAAGTATTACAAAGCCTTTTGCCATTATTTGTTAAGAAAAAATGGATCTTGATTAGTTAAAGCGATCCTATACCTAGAAAGGCAGTTTATGTTGCCACCTTCTATCCCCAGCGCAGGGCCCTAAAACAGCCCATGTTTAGTTTTTTTTACTAAAGCCGGACCAATATTCATTAAAACACAAACCGGTTGAAGTCTGCTGCTCGAATGGTCAGCCATATTGTTTCCTGGCCATCCAGTGATGATACAATCGGGGGTTTATTTATGAATTGGCCTGTTTAGTATTTTTCTGGTGCCTGTAGCACCAGCGTTGGAGTGCTGGTACCTCTTTCTTTTTTGGTGAGGCTATTTTGACTTGAATGACGCTGAAAATCACAGCTCCCCATGTTAACTAATTTGTTTTGATTGTTGCATTAGGTATTGGCTGGCCTGTGTCAGCGTCTGTTGCACCAGACTGATGGTTGTGAGCCTTATTTATCAAGCATAAGTGCCTGTTAATACCACTCAGCGTTTTTTTACAAACCAAACGGCAGTGCCTGAGTGGCTGCCAGCCTGCGTCCAATTTAACACTAGCGCCGGGTGCTCTGGTTGAATCTGCACCGGTTTATAGTGGCTTGTAAGTTAACATCCCATAGAGCACAATGGGCCAAATTGTATTGAAGTGTTTTATACTTATAAATAATATTACACACATTGTATTTGTACAGACCTTGTATATGGACTTGGTGTAAACGTAAAAATCAACAAATCGGGTCGACTCCAAAAATACAGCTGTCGTAGTCGGGGAGGCCGGTTTATTAATAGCGCCAGGTAGCGACAGATGAGCGACAGTAGCGTGATTTTCACAGCGCCGGCTAGTATTCGCTGTGCTTGGCCGTTGTTCGGTTGTTGACAGCGACTCAGTCGGTGTGCGGTAATGTTGAATACGGGGTTAGGAGTCGCTATTTGACAGGTTCCGCGCTGTATGGGAGCGCATGACAGCAAATGGCCATAGCGAATGGCTCCCAGCATATTCATTAACAAATCACGCTCAAAAAATTCTCGCGCTGTAAAATGCATATTTAAACCCCAGAGCGCTGGCGGCGATGTGTTAAAAGTAGTTTTTTAACCCCCAAACAACCTTATTTTTAGAAAAAAATAATAAACAAGTTTTTAAAAACATTTTGTAATATGAATACATTAATATCAGACCTGTAATATCAATTCTGCACAAATTTTTTTTTTTTTTTTTTTTTGACCTTAAAAAAAAAGATATAACATTGCAGAAGTGGTCACAGAATTTTTGACATTTAAAAAAAAAAAAAAAACATTAATATCAATTAATTATGAATATTTAAAGATTGCTCCATTGAAATGCATTGGAGAACGCCAGGTAGCGAGAGGTCATACCTGGCGCTGTGATGGGATTAGCAGCGGCGCTGTTCGCTGAAGTCTGCAACATGATGAATCCCGCGCTAGCTGACGCTCTCGCCGGCGCTAGCCTCATTTAGCGTGATAAATGCGTGATTGTGTTCGCAGCCTGGCGTTCTGCAGTCGGTAGCCGCCGATAGCTGGCGCTACCTGGCGCTAGTGAGACACTACCTGGCGCTATCCCTTGATAAATAAGGGCCATAGTCAGCTCACACCTCTCAGAGCTGTATAGTAATATTAATAATAATAAGATATAAGAGAAAAAAGAAGAGTTTGACGAGTAGGGAAAAAAAGGGATCTAAGAGACCAGGTTACAGAATAGTGCCTTTCCCAAGCAATATATATATATATATATATATATATATATATATATATATTTTATTTTTTATTTTATTTTTTTTTTTAAATAGTTTTATATTGAAAAATCAAAAAGTGGTAGGGGGCAGTTATCTGAGTTACTTATTTAAATGAGGTACCTCACCTGTAGACCTGCCCCATCGCTGGTACCAGGGGCATTTTAGTTTTTTAAAAAAAAAAATATTGTTTCACTTTAATATGTGCTTTGTGAGAAATGTTTTGACTGCCCCTCCAAGCCCAGCTCTCTCCAGAAACAGTCAACTGTTGACCACATTTGCTTGGTCGAGATAATCCTGATCTTGAATATACTGTAGGCCCAAAAATCTAGAAGACTCAAAAGCTTTTTTTTAATTAGCCACTGTGGCATTTATCAGCTTGAATTAAGTTCCGATATAAAAGAGGTATACCGGTATTTGGCAACGCACTCTCATTACACTAAAATGGAGCTCTGATGGCTTTGTGCTGTCAGGTTATCCTTGAATAATTTTTACCAAATTTTTCAACATAAGGTCCTCGGTTCAAGAGTTATAAAAAAATATGCAAGAATACTTTGACTTTCATTGTCTTCATAGGGGGTTATTTAAGAAAGGATAGTGTCAGGTAGCGCCTGGTTAATGAGAGGTAGCGACAGGTAGCGACTGGTGAACGCCGGACACGGCACGCAATTCCAGATTTATCAAGCAGAATCTGTTTAGCGACTGGGATAGCGCCATGTAGCGTCTGATTCATCATTTTCACAGCCTCAGCGAACAGCGCCGGCGTTCAGCCTTGCACAGCGCTAGGTATGACCTCTCGCTACCTGTCGCTCACCCATACATTTCAATGGACGAACCTTTTCTTCTCATTAAACAGGGTTTTTTTTTCCCAAAAAAAATAATAATTCTGTGACCTCTTCTGGCATAGAAAAGGCTGTTTTTTTCACATTTTTTACATTTTTTAAATATTTCTTCAGAAATGACATTACAGGTCTGCCATTAAAATGTTCATGTTACAATGTGGTTACAATGTAATTCCATATGTTTTCGCTTTGTTACTAGTGGATAGATGCTGAAAAACAGACTTAAAACACACCGCCTCCTGCGCTCTGGGCTTCAAACAAGTATTTTTCTGCGCCAGAGTTGTGTGAGGCTTTTTTTTTTTCTTGAATATGGTGTGAGTCGGTCGCAATGAGCAGTCGCTACCATGCGCTCCCATACAGCGCTGTACTGGTCAAATAGCGACTCGTCGCAATGTATTCAACATTACTGCACAGCGACTGAGTCGCTATAAACTAGCGACTCACGGCCGAGCACTGCGACTACTAGCGGGCGCTCTGAAAATGCCTGCTACAGACGCTCATCTGTCGCTACCTGCCGCTAATGATGAATCAGCCTCCCCGTTGATGATTCAGTGAAATTCTATTTTTTTATTTTAATACCAACATCGTAAAAACAGCCACTAAAGCAAAATAATGTACAACATTATTGTGTAAGCATTCAGAAGCTGAACAGTTTTAAGGTATTGTTATAGCATTTTTCTCTATTACAAAGCCTTTTAATCTAATTTTTGGCTATTTTTGAACAGGATAATCCTGATGTTTTCTAATGTAATATATTAGCTATATATATATATATATATATATATATATATATATATGCAAAGTTAATCCTGATCTTTTGTAGATTGTAGGCCCAAAATTTGCAGGACTAATCTGTATATTTTAGTTGTCCCGTGTAACATTTATTAGCTGCAAATAGGTTCAAAAGCAATATAACGTACAACATAATTGTGTAAGGATTCAATAGCTGAACATTTTTTTAAGTTATTGTTTACAGTATTTTACTCCATCACCAGGCCTACTTTTTGCCTATTTTTGGATAATCATAATTCTGTCTATGTTAAAGGCCCAAAATTAGGAGTCTGTATTTTTTATGTGATTTGTGCAGTTGCAAATAGGTTCTCATATATATTACATTGTATTCAGCATTGTGCCGCTGTTACACTTCAACGAGCAGTCATTATGCTCTATTACGAAGCATTTTTGTCTCCTTTTTGACTATTTTTGTTAACCATCCTGATATTGTAGGCCCAAATTGAGCAAGACTAGCTGTATATGAGCTGTATATTTTAGGTGTCTCCGTGTGACATTTATTAGCTTCAAATAGGTTCTGATATATATATATATATATATTTTTATATGAGGGTGTATTCAGCAATACACCACTGTTACAATATTATAGGAAATCCTTGCTTTTCCTTGTAGGGCTGATGACTTTTTGTATTCATTACATCTTAATGGATACAATTAATAAAGCAATATAACATACAACATAATTGTGTAAGGATTAACAATTGTTTATGGACTTATTACGGCATTTTGCTCTATTATGATGTCTGTTCCGCTTCTTTCTTTGCCTATTGGTTAATATAACCGTAATTTTGTCTATAGTGTATGATTTTTACATAATCTGTGTGGCACTGCAAATAGGTTCTGATATATATGAGGTTCTATTCAGAATTGTGCGAGTCATCTTGCTCTATTACAAAGCCTTTTTGTCTACTCTTTGACTATTTTTGTTAAAAATAATCCTGATGTTGCCTATATTGTAGGCCCAGAATTAGCGGTACATTTTAAGCACCCCGTGTGACGTTATTTAACTGCAAATAGGTTCTGATATATATGAGAATGTATTCAGCATTACACTGCTGGTACAATATAATAAAGTCTTTGCTTTTCCTTGGAGCGCTAATGGCTTTGTGCTGTCGGTTTATTCATGCAGCATTTTTGCTTTGAAAACATTGTAATTAGATAATCAATTAAGCAATATAACGTACAACATAATTGAGTAAGCATTCAGAAGCTGAACTATTGTTACAGTATTTTGCTCTATGACCAGGCCTTTTAGTGTTATTTTTACCTATTTTGGTTTGGATAATTGTAATTCTGTCTATATTGTAGGCCCAAAATTACGAGCCTGTATTTTATTTACGTGATTTTGCGCGATGCAAATAGATTCTAAAATATATTTTAGGGTGTATTCAGCATTGTGTCACTGTTACACTACAATGAGCAGCCATTTTGCTCTATTATGAAGCTCTTTTGTCTCCCTGATGTTGCCTATGTTGTAGGCTCAAATGTAGCTGTATATTTTAAGTGTCCCGTATGACATTTATTAGCTGCAATAGGTTCTGACACATGTGAGGGTGTATGACACTGCTGTTACACTATAAACGGAGGTCCTTGCTTTTCCTTGGAGCGCTGATAGCTTTTTGCTGTCGCATTATTTATGCAGCATTTTTGCCTAATTTTAGTTTTCAAGACATTTAATGAAGACACTTCATAAAGCAACATAACACACTCCAGCGTAGGGTATGCTTTAAATAGCATTTGTTATTAGCTTCTGAAAGTAATCTGTATTGACAATTGTTGTTAGCGCAGTGTTCTGTGGATTTTTCCATATCTTATATATAACACACATCATTGTGTAAGTATTCAGGAGCTGAACAATTGTTTAAGGTATTGTTACAGCGTTTTTCTTTATTACGTCTTTTAGTCTCCTTTTTGCCTGATAGATAAATCCAAATTTTGCCTATATTGTAGGCCCCAACATTGGCAAGAATTCTGAAGCTGTCCTCTGGTGTGTTAGCTGCAAAAAGATTCTGATGTGTATATGTTAGCATAATACCGATGTTACAATATAAAGCGGGGAGGCTGATTCATTAATAGCGACAGATAGCGACAGATAGCGACTGTTGAGCGACTGGAGCGGTATTTTGACAGCGACCGCTAGTAGTCGCTGTGCTTGGCCATTGTTCGGTGGATGATAGCGACTCAGTCGGTGTGCCGTAATGTTGAATACAAGATGCAGAGTCGCTATTTGACAGGTTCGCTGTTG
Source organism: Gastrophryne carolinensis (assembly GCA_027917425.1). Lineage (NCBI taxonomy): Eukaryota > Metazoa > Chordata > Amphibia > Anura > Microhylidae > Gastrophryne > Gastrophryne carolinensis. The sequence goes on along the minus strand of CM051239.1, from coordinate 41,064,070 downwards.
TATGGGAGCGCATGATAGCGACTGGACATAGCGACCGGCACCCACCATATTCATTAAAAAATCAGCCTTAAAAATTCCTAGCGCTGTGAAATGCATGTTTAAATCCCAGAGCGCAGTAGGTGATGTGTTAAAAGTAGTTTTTTAACCCCCAAACCACCCAAAAAAAAATGGAATGATTTTGAAATAATATTCAAACCTGAATAGTTTAAAATCAGACCTGTAATATCAATTCTGCAAAAAAAAAAAAAAATTTTTTTAAATCCCCAAAAAATACATTTTCAAAGGAAGAAGTGTTCACAGATTTTTTTTTTTAAATTAAAAAAAAAATATATATTAAAAAATAATTATTAATTAAAATACATTCTGCCATTGAAATGCATTGGAGAGCGCCAGGTAGCGAGAGGTCATACCTGTCGCTGTTCAAGGATGTTAGCTGGCGCTGTGGGATGAGGCTGGGATAATGATGAATGAGTTGCTAGGTGGCGCTATCTCAGTCGCTAAGCAGTATCGGCTTGATAAATGTGTGATTGTGGAGGGGAGCCAGCGTTCTAGTTGCGGTACCTGACTTTACTGGCCGGCTCCCCAGTCGCTATCTGTCGCTATTCCTTGATAAATAAGGCCCACAGTCTTCGGTTTATTCTCTAGAGCGCTGGTGGCTTTGAGATGTTGAGGTATTGTGTATCATTTTTGCCTAATTTTGTTTTTTTTAATACAACTTAATATAGCAATACAATGCACAGCATAACTGTGTAAGCATCCAGGAGCTGGACAATTGTTTCAACTCTATGACTAAGACTTTTAGTCTACTTTGTGCCTGTTTTCCTTATGTATAATCCTGATGTCGTAGGCCTCAATTGGTAAGACGTTTGAAGCTGTCCTGTGTTAACTGTATGACCTTCAAAAAAGTTCTGTTGTATATAAGGGTGTATTTAGCAATATACCGCTGTTACAATATAAAGGACAGTGTTCGCTTGATTCCCTGTAGTGCTGTCGGGTTAGCCATGCGTTATTTTTGTCTGATTTTTTTTTTTTTTATACAAAATTATATTTCTTTATTGTAGCATTATATATTGCTTTAATGTGTTTTATTACAACGCAATAAAGCAATCTAATGTACGCCATAATTGCGTAAACACTTGGGTACAATTAAAACATTTTAGCTTTTTTACGCAACTTTTTTGTCTCCCTCTGGTTAGGATATTTAGGATCCTGTCTATTTACCTGATTTGGTCCAAAGAAATGTGCCGCACCACACCTAATATAAAAATATATGTCAACTTTATTTCATTAATCAATTAAACACCACAAATAGAAGACAAACACACTACATATAATTTAAAAAATATACAAGGTTAAAAACATGGGGTATCGGGATAAAGGCTGGCTATTCATGCTGTCAAATATAAAGATAATAATTGAATATGAAAGGTTCCCTAATGCTCATCCCAAAAAATAAAGAATAAGCGTGCTATATAGCGCTATAAATCAATGACAATGTGAATAAATAAATGCATAATATCAAGTGAAATCCACAACAACAACAAACCACAAGCTGTATAAGAAAATATAACTCAACTATGAGAAAATGTGCAAAAATTGCTTCAAAAAGTGCTGTAAACAGTTGTCCGGACACGCCGGCGCACTCGGGTGCCGGGTGCGCGCGCATCCCCCGCACGGCACCTCCTGGTTGGGCGTGTCCCGAGCGGCGGGGCTGGCGGCGCAGTCATGTGGCCCTTACGTGACCCCTAGGGGTGTGCGGGCAGGACCCCTGGCGGCGCGGTCAACGTCTCGCCGGCTAGCGTGGGCACTGCGTGCTGACATATAAGGCGGCAGGAAGGAATGGCACACAGCAGCCTGACGAAGTGGTAAGATCCTAACCACGCAACGCGTCGCTTGCTTTCGGTCTGGGTACCGTTGGATGCTGGCCAGCCTAATAGGGTGATGTAGAACTTTGTATTTATTTTCATGACTATTATAGATTAGTTCCCATTGATATGCTCAGCATGTCGCACTTTACTTGAGCGGTCTGGCATGAGATTTATGTGTCCGGACAACTGTTTACAGCACTTAGCACTTTTTGAAGCAATTTTTGCACATTTTCTCATAGTTGAGTTATATCTTCTTATACAGCTTGTGGTTTGTTGTTGTTGTGGATTTCACTTGATATTATGCATTTATTTATTCACATTGTCATTGATTTATAGCGCTATATAGCACGCCTATTCTTTATTTTTGGGATGAGCATTAGGGAACCTTTCATATTCAATTATTATCTTTATATTTGACAGCATGAATAGCCAGCCTTTATCCCGATACCCCATGTTTTTAACCTTGTATATTTTTTAAATTACATGTAGTGTGTTTGTCTTCTATTTGTGGTGTTTAATTGATTAATGAAATAAAGTTGACATATATTTTTATATTAGGTGTGGTGCGGCACATTTCTTTGGACCAAAGGGGTGCTTAGTCTGACAGCTCCCATTTATGTTTTGTCTTTAATCCCCACTAATTCTTAGTGGTTGGGTTCACTGTTGGCTTGCACACATATGTAATTTGTTTAGTAGTGCGGAGTACATAGTTTGTTTTCTATTTACCTGATTTATCAAGCACTTCTGTCAGACAATGACATTTCAGTGCAAATTAAAGTAGTGCAAAATATGATTTTTTACAGTTTTGCAGCGTGTTGCTGTACTGTGTATTTCTTCTAATAAATGTTCTTCTTGTAGTGCAGAAACATGCGCAAGTGTGAAAAAAAAACGATTTTATTATATTTGTTTACTACTCTAATTTGCACTGTCTGGCAGAAGTGCTTGATAAATCAGGCCCTATATTATGGGTTCAAAATTGTCTGTTTTACGTGGTCTGTGCGGCTCTACTATATATTATGTTGTATTCAGCATTGTGTCGCTGTTACAATATAACGAGCAGTCTTCAGTTTTTTCTTTTCCTCGGCGCGCTGGTGGCTTTGTGCTGTCAGCTTATCCATGCATGAAGCGGTCGCCTATCGGCGAGTCTGGCTTGGAACAGCTGACATCTGCTTAGCTTTTTCTCCCCAATAGAAGCTTTTCGCAGCCCTAACCAAGGCAAGAGATGTGCTCTGTGTAAATGAGGTTCAAGCTATTGACCAGTGTGCCTTTTCAGCCAGGGATTGGTCCACATGGCTTCGGGAGCTGATTTGAAATGCAGATCCGCAGACGCCGGAGTCCGGGCTGCCCTTCTTTCCTTTGGTGTGTGTGTCACAGTGAAAAATGGCTGCCACCAGGGTCACGCACCCGTACTTACTCCATTCCGTCTTGTTGGTCCCGCAGAGCTGTCACAAGCTGTTGTGGATGCCGGAGCCGTGCCCCTGCTAGTGCTGTGTATCCAGGAGCCAGAAATCGCCCTGAAGAGGATCGCCGCCTCAGCCCTGAGCGACCTAGCAAAGCACTCCCCGGAGCTGGCGCAAACCGTGGTGGACGCCGGCGCCATCGCCCACCTAGCCCAGATGATTCTCAATCCGGACTCCAAACTCAAGGTACAACTCGTCATCACTTATATTTATTTATTTTAGCGTAGAGGCTGATTCACTACTAACGCCAGGTATTGCCAGATGAGTGTCTGTATAGCGGCGCTTAGAGCGACTGCTAGTAGACACTGTAAGCGGGTATCGCGCGCTGTAACAGAGCGTCTCAGTCGCTCTAGTAACCTGGCCGGCATTGATGAATGTGATGTTGGCCGCTGTAACACTAGTACAGCGCTGCAGTGAGCGACTCTCGGTGCTCCACACTATATTTAACTAAGAGGCCGATTCATTAATAGCGCCAGGTAGCGACAGATGAGCGCCAGTAGCGTGATTTTCACAGCGCCAGCTAGTATTCGCTGTGCTTGGCCGGGGTTTGCTTGTTGACAGCGACTCAGTCGGTGTGCGGTAATGTTGAATACGGGGTTAGGGGTCGATGTTTCACAGGTTCCGCGTTGTATGGGTGCGCATGACAGCGAATGGCCAGAGCGAATGGCTTGCTGCAGATTCATTAACAAATCACGCTCAAAAATTTCTCGCGCTGTGAATTCCTTGTTTAAACCCCAGAGCGCTGGCGGCGATGTGTGTAAAGTAGTTTTTAACCCCCAAACAACCATTTTTTTTTAATATAAAAATTATACAAGTTTTTCTAAACATTTTGTAATATGAATACATTAATATCAGACCTGTAATATCAATTCTGCACATATTTTTTTTTTCCTTAAAAAAAATATCTAACATTGCCGTAGTGGTCACAGAATTTTTGACAGTTAAAAAAAAAAAAAAAAAAAAATCAATTAATTATGAATATTAAAAGATTGCTCCATTGAAATGCATTGGAGAGCGCCAGGGAGCGACAGGTCATACCTGGCGCTGTGATGGGATTAGTAGCGGCGCTGTTCGTTGCAGTCGGCTACATGATGAATCCCGCGCTAGCTGACGCTCTCGCCGGCGCTAGCCTCATTTAGCGTGATAAATGCGTCATTGTGACCACCGCCGGGCGTACTTGAGTCGGTAGCCGCCGTTAGCTGGCGGTACCTGGCGCTCGTCAGACACTACCTGGCGCTAGCCCTTGATAAATAAGGCCCAAAACACTAGGCACACACACAGCGTCGGCGCTCTAAAGCTGGGTGCTGTAGCATAGAGCGCCAGATGCTGTGTGATTAAAGTCTGTTTTTGAACACATATCCATCTGTAACAAAGCGAAAACACATGGGCCTCGATTCAATAAGGGTAGAAAAAAATTCTTATGGTAGTAAAAGATTCAAAAGCCTGAGAATGTCACTGTTGCTGAATCACCAGCTAAGAAAACAATTAAAATCAATGTCACTTTTTTACTCCTAAGAAAAGTAGAGAACTGTTTACTCCTTTCTACACTGTAGTAAAAGCCGCCATTGACTTTCATTGTCTTTTTATCTGGTGACCCCAGAACACCCTGAACAACTCACCTCTTCCTCATTCCTAAAGTGCATGCACGGGTGTGTTTACATCGCAAATGGCTCCTATCGACTTCCATGGGAAGCGCGCTGCCGCACGCCGTCCCAACCTGTCTGAACGGATGGGACGAGGGGTCGCTCGCACCCCACTAGGGATGCGGTAGCACACGCTCCCCATTGAAAACAATGAGAGCCGTTTGCCCAATCACATAGTCACAGCAGAAGGCTCTGATTGGGCGAGAGGCCGCGCATGCGCTGTTGGACCAGGGAAAGGTATACAATTACTGGCACCCTGAGTGGTTCGCCCCGATTCGGGATGCCCCGGTGGAAAGCCAGCCGCTGGCAGGTTTTGTTCCACTTTAAGGGAAAGAGACAGCGCCAACGCTGGAAAAACAGGGAACACAGAAATGAAAGGGAGAAGAAGGGAATAAGAAATAAAAAGATCAACAGAGGCAATGTGGTCAAGACTGTTATGAGAGACGGAATGTAGAGAGACATATGGTGCGAAAGTGGTAAAGACAGGACAGGGGGAATGTGGAATAGGAAAGGAAAAAAGAGGGAGCATGGAAAAGAGAGAAAGATGGATGGAATTTGGAAAAAAAAGAAACACTGCAGGAATGTGTAAAAGAAATAAAGAAGTAGGGAATGTATAAATGATGGGAAGGGAAAATGAAAGAAAAAGATAGAAGGGGGCTATAAAAGGAGAGGGGTAGAGGCGAATGCAATGTAGGTTAGAGATGTAGAGATGTGAAATGTCTCCTGGCGCCCCCTTACAGAGAGTTTGGCCAATAGATTCTTAATGAATGCCACACTTCTGCAGGTCGAAGGTAAAGAGCTCTTTCCTAAAACAGGAAGTATTTACATATGGAAGTATGGTACACACTGACCAAGAACCACAGAATTACTAAGATTCTTAAAGTGCACCAATCATCCTGGTGATTGGTCCCTGTCCTCGGGCCATCCTGATATGAGATGCCCTGCTGTGTGAAAAATTCACCTTCCTATCAGTCCCATAGCACATGCATGTGCTCTTGCCCGATATTAATGCATGGCTTACTGCTCTGTTTAAAGTGGACCGGCCGATCGACCCCCCCCCCCACAAATCAGGATTCCCCGCTGTGAGAAACCCCCCAGGTCGCCCCATTCACTTACCTTGTTTCCCGACCCCACAGCGCGTCTAAGAACAGCGTCCACATCCCGCTATCCCTCTAGCAGGGCCCGTGCCAGGCATTTGTGAATGGCCAGTGCGGGCGCGCTCCCTGTTAGAGGAAAGCAGGGGATGCGGCCGTCAGAACCGCTTCTCTTAGACACGCTGTGGGACTGGGAAGAGGTGAGTTGGCTGCGGTGATCTGGGGGGGTTCACACAGCGGGGCACCCCCGATCGGGGTGTCCCCCCGGGGAAAGGACCAAAACCCAGGATAGTCAAAATCCTGGCTTTTGGTCCACTTTAAAGCGGGAACAGCGAAAGGGGTGTGGCCACACACCTAAACTCCTTGTAGTGTGCGATGCGCTCCTGCCTCAGTCATGAGATGACTGGGATGCGACCGCAGTCTGCGAATACGCTGTGGGCCCGCTGGAAAGGTGAGTTATAATGGTGATCAGCTGGGCTACACACACCTACATTGGGATGCCCCAGGGGCAGACTATTCAAAAGAAAAATCATTGTAAATTGTTCCTCCTTAATAAGTGGGCTATACCCATGCATTGCACCCCACAGCTGCTTCTGGGGCTTGGGAGATAGCCCAAAGAGATATGAGATTATTTGCATGGCTCCACCTACTACCTAAGAATCATGGGTAAGTGCTGTTATTCTTGGTCTGTATGTTCCATGTAAATACTTTCTGCTTTAGGGAAGTGCTCTTCAATCTTGTACCCTTAAATAGGGAGATTCCTGGTTGCTTAGCCCATTGCATTTAGCCTGACCTGGGTCTTCTCATAAAGTGACATGTGACGCTATTTAGATCTAGGTAACGCCTCCTGACACTGCAGCTCACACACAAACCTTCTGCAATTACAGTTCTTGCTTTTCTATTTTGTGGCACGTTCACAAAAATGTTCTGGAAAAAAAATCAGAGCAGTCTGTTATTTCTAGGAGAGGCCCAGCTTGCGGTTTAGACGCTTACAGGTTTCCTTTAATCTAATCTTATCCATAAAGCTTTTAATAATGGTTGACCCTAACCATAACCTTTAACCCTGAGTTACCAGTAAAATAATGACCTTATTCATGCTGAAAAGTCCTGGCGCCAAAATTGTACCTGAGCTAAAAATCAAAGGGGGTCATTTAAGAGCAGATAGCGCCAGGTAGTGCTTCGTATCGTCTGGTGAACACCGGGCGCTGTACGCAAAACCACATTTAAGAAAGCAAATCTGGTGAGCGACTCTAACAGCGCCATGTAGCGTCACATGTGTTACTACAGATGGCTCAGCGTATAGCACCGGCGCTCTAGGTTCAAGAGCGCCATGTATTACCTTTCGCTCAGTGTCGCTCTCCCATACATTTCAATGGGCTTTCTTTTGTTCGTGTTTAAATAGCATGTTGGGAAATTAAAATTATTATTTTTTGCTCAAATCATTGTGTGACCTCTCCTGGCTGCAAACAAACACTTTTATACATTTTTTTTGACTTTTTATATTATTATGCAGAATTGTCATTACAGGTCTGGCACTAAAGTGTTAATGTCACAGTGTTAAAACAATGTCATTCCATGTGTTTTTGCACTTTAAAGTGGACCAACACCCAGGATTTTGACTATCCTGGGTTTTGGTCCACTTCGGTGGGGCACCCCGATCGGGGGTGCCCCGCTGTCTGAAACCCCCCAGAAAGCCCCAAAAAACTCACCTCTCCCCGCTCCCACGTGACCGCGCCAGCCAATCACAGCGCTCAGAGCCGCTGTGGTATGCGCGTCCAAGACCGCTTGGACGCGCATACCAGCTCAGCTGGCTCTGAGCGCTGGAGGCCGCATCTCGCGCTTCCCTCTAACAGGGAGCGCGCCTGCACCAGCCATTCACAAACGGCCGGCGCGGGTGCGCGCCCTGCTAGATGGAAGCACGAGACGCGGCCGCGGCTCGCGCATGCGCCGATGGAACGGGGCTGAGGTAAGGTTTGTGGGCCTCCTGGGGGGTTCCTCCCCGCGGGACATCCCGATTTCGGATGCCCCGCGGGGAGGGATCTGATCGGTCCGGGAATCTTATAGATTTCCGGGCCGATCCCCCCCCTGGGTGTTGGTCCAGTTTAATCACACAGCGTCTGGCGCTCTATGCCACAGAGCCAAGCTTTAGAACGCCAACACTGTGTGTGTGTGTGTGTGTGTGTGTGTAGTTTTTTTGTCAAATATGGTGTGGAGCGCCGAGTGCTCGATGCATTGAGCTGGCGCTACCTCTTGCTCGCTGCAGCACTGTACTGTTGTTAGAGCGCCCAACACATATCACATTCATCAATGCCAGCCAGGTTACTACCGCAACCACAACACTAGGCTAAAGCGATTGATACCTGCTTACAGCGTCTACTAGCGGTCGCTCTAAGCGCCGCTATACAGGCAATTCTGGCAATACCTGGCACTAGTAGTGAATCAGCCTCCAAGTGTTCTATAGAGGGAAGCCTTTGCTGATGGTGTATACTCTGCACTGTGATATCTGACGCACAGGCTTCCTTCTGCTTGAAGCAGCTGCAGCTTAAGAGGATCAGGTAGAGGGGGGGTCCCTCATTTTCTTTTCAATCGAAGTTGAAAAAATTATAATATATATATATATATATATATATATATATATATATATATATGTTTCCCACCCAAATAAAAAAAACCAAAAGGAATACTCACCTTTTTTCCCCCCGCAGCTGATCTGTCCTACTCAGCAACTCACCTGATCGCATCCCACGCTGGTCAGTCACTTCCATGTCGGGATCGCACCCCCATCAGTCACAGGGGCGCTGCCACCTCTCCATTCACTGCAATGGAGTTCCTTGACACACCCCCTCCACTGATATAAATGGTGAGGGCATGGCAGTGCCTCTGTGACTGATGGCGGAGGGACAGGATCCTGACACAGAAGTGCCGGTGACTGGATTTTGGATGACTAGGGAAATGTCTTCAAGAAAAATTAAACAGGAATTCCAGTTGCCTTGATTTATCCCTACAGACATATCATGATGTGGATTTAAAGCAGACCTAAACCCACTGAACGTGTGAAATACATTTGGCCAAAGCCCCTGCTGATACTCTCTTCTTAGGGTGTAGAACTAGAAATGGGTATTTCCGCTTTTCGAATCATCCTGGAACACTGATTTTTCAACTGTCCCTCTCTGTAAGATGTCAGATGATCAGTCATTGCATATGTATGGCAATGACATCATTGTCACACACAACTGTGGCAATTAATGGAGGAGGCGGAGCTTTACAGCTAAAACAGACACCATTATCTGGGATTAGAGTGAAGCAGGAGCAATGAAAATTAGCAAATAGTCCTCCTCATAGGGACCAATTAAGGGGATTCTAGTTAAAAATGTGTGCTTTGGTCCGCTTTAAGAGAACCTTCACAGAAATGTGTACCAATAAGTTTTGCTGAAAAATCAAGAAGGGTAAAATTAACTTCCCAGGTTGGATGTAACATGATCGCAAACATGTCTTGCCTCTCATTTAGCTGATTTCCACCTGCTGCGCAGGAAAGAGTTGTTTGGCTGTGTTATCATATTTAGTTGTAAAGCAACTGCTGCAAATTCCTGTGCAGCAAGTATAAGTCAGCCAGAATGTTACATTTAAGTTACTGAAGCAAGGGGTCCTTCTGTCTCTCTTATGTCTCCCTTTATTTGTGCTCAGAATATGGACTTGAAATATCTGCAACAGGATTATTTTGGCAATAAACCAAAAGAAACGCACTGTAATAAGTTAGATCTCCCTTGCAGACACAAGCAGTGGTGTGTCCTACATAAGCAAGAGGGGTGGAAACGTGTCCATCTCTCAGTCTGGTCCCTATTGACAACTGGACAACAAGATCTACAAAGAAGAGAGAAGTGAGTCCTCTATACACAGAGGGAAGGGTAAAGGTGAGGGAGTTGCTCCATTACTATGATTTATAAAGGATCTTCCAGGGCCTGGGAACCAATTCACCGCCCAGTTTAACCCTATCATCACTGTATGATATTCAGCAAACAGACATATGAATCCTGTACAGAAACTAGGGGCCTTGGTTTGCATACAATTGCAATCGCATGTATTAAACCCACAATAATTTGGAGTGGGCGTGCAAAGAACACACCAATCTCCCAAAGGAAGCACCACTACAATCAACAGTATATATTAAAGATTTTATTAGTACAAGGAAAACCAAAAAATTAAAATACATACACCACAAGACAAATTTAAAAACAACCAGTATGGCCAACTTTATCTATATCAATGTATATGGCCCCTAAGGGCCTCTTAAATAACTGCCCTATGGGTGAATAATATTAATTATCCCTGAATAGTAATGACCCATCCTTTTTGTGCCGGCACAAAAAATCCTAACCACATGTAAATATATGTGCAAATTCATAAAACCAATACTACAAAAATATTAATAATATATATGGCAAAAATATGTGCAAAAAAAGTGAATATACAATAATCCAATATAAACAAAAATATCAATATATAAAGTGCAAATGCATGAAAAACACATAAACCTAAAACACTACCTAATATTGCACAGGGAAACCCATACCAATAAGACTTTAAAGTGCAGACAATAACAGTATATGATATAAATGCAAGTGCCAGCAGAGAGAAAATAAATGGTTAAATCTCACGTCATAAGATAACACCCAGGGCAACAGTCAGGCCAACCTCAATGAAAAATGTCTGCGCACGCAGCCCCCATGCTGCTTCAAGGACAAGCATGTATTAAACCCCACGCCACGTCAAGACAATGGATCTCTCCCTGTTGAGTGTTCTAAAGGGAGGCTGACAGCTTCCCAGGTGAGTAGCTCTGGAATATTTGATTGCATTGCATGCCCCAACTTTGGGCATTCAAATAGGAGTAGGGACCCCACCAATAAGGGGGGGCCTTGACATGCCGTGGGTATCACAGATTAGGATGCTCCAGGAATAGCAAATTAAAGCAGAACAAAACCCAGCACTTCCTCCTCTGGAATCTAAATCGAGATGCCCTGTTTTGTGGAACCCCGCCATTCGAGGAGATGTGGGCACCAGCTGTGGCAGTGCCCTCCCAGCCCACCACCGGTCAAGGGCTGTCGCACACCCCAAAGGCCGGCCCTGTCAGTGGGGGCCCCCGGCAACTGCCCTGCCTTGCCGGCCCTGGTGCTACATAAACCTGCCGGTATGTTTTTACAGGGAAGTAGAGAAGAACATTCAGGTAAGGCCGCCTTCCAGGCCCTTGCTGCTGCAGAGCATAAGTGCTAACCACTAAACCATCACGCGGCCCAGCACGGCGCAAAATAAACGTAACGATCACTTTGTGTGTTTTCTCCCCAGCGGCAGGTCCTTTCCGCTCTCAGCCAAATAGCAAAGCATTCTGTGGACTTGGCAGAAATGGTTGTGGAGGCTGAAATCTTTCCTGTCGTCCTGACTTGCCTGAAGGACCCAGACGAATACGTCAAGAAAAATTCAGCCACTCTAATCCGAGAAATTGCCCGGCACACACCCGAGGTAATGTGTTCAAAACAGCAGCACGCAGCGTTAATATACAACTCGGGAAGGGATTAATGACGCCACTTAGCGCTAGATTGGCGGGTTGGGGGAGTAAACTACAAATTAAAACGATACTTTAATCCTTTTGTACGCGAGTCATCGTCCGGTGAATTAGCGCGCGGCATATTAAAATCCTTTCCATTGTTGCTTGTCACAGTTGTGGGACCCAGCGGGACGTCTATGGGCTGCGACACAGCGACCTGTTGCCCTCCGGGGTTTGCTGTCGGTTGTTGGCTGAGCAGTTCTAATACTCACACTGGGATGCGGGAATTGGAGTAAGACTTGGAGCTGAATAAATCAATAATGAAGCACTAATGCAGCCATTTATCACAGTGCTTTTAATTCCTCCTTTTACTATTCATATGCTGCAGCCAGTTTGTTTTTTTTCATCTGGGCTCCACATTGTCTCTTTTGAAGTCCACCCCCCCCCCCCTCTGTTTTCCCTCTTCAGGTAAGGTACAGATCTATCACTAATAATGCAGTCATCATTTTCTAGAGCTTTCTCTTGCATTGATGTTCTGCATTGAATTGCAGTCACAATGCAAGATTAGTGCTGGCCAGTATTTCGAATATAGTCACAAACAGGATACAAAAGTCTTAAAGGAGCCATAGCACTCAACCCTGTTAGCTTGCAGACCAATCTAAATCTGTCTCTAAATCTGGTTAAAAACAGAGGCTCGGTCACACACATCTGCAGAGATATGCTGAAGCGGCACCACCAAGCGCCAAGGTGCCTCTGTGGGGTTCAGTCCTAACTCTAATCTCTGAGAGCCCCATTTGGGACATACAATGCAATAGATAAATTGGGAGCAGGCTTACCTGAGGTTGCCCTATAACCTCGAGTGCAGCCCATGGGGTGGAAGGGTCGAAGACCTCGCAGCACAGCCTAGACCCCACACCCCATGCGCTTGCACAAATTCAAAAGAAACAAAGGGGGGGTGGCAGCCGCTCAGACCATTTTATAACTAACCTGGGAGGTGCACGTGAGCAGGCCAATTAGGATACAAAAGTCTTAAAGGAGCCACAGCACTCAACCCTGTTAGCTTGCAGACCAGCCTAAAATCTGTCTCTAAATCTGGTTAGAAACAGAGGACTCGGTCACACACATCTGCAGAAGTATGCTTACGCTGCACCACCAAGCGCCCTTTGACCCTTCCACCCCATGGGCGGCACTCAAGGTTATAGGGCAACCTCAGGTAAGCCTGCATCCTGTTTATATATGGCATTGTGTGTCTCAAATGGGGCCCTCAGAGATTAGAGTTAGGACTGACCCCACAGAGGCACCTTGGCGCTTGGTGGTGCAGCTTCAGCATATCTCTGCAGATGTGTGTGGACTGAATCCTCTGTTTTTAACCAGATTTAGAGACAGATTTAGGTTGATCTGCATAGTCACAAACAGGGCCGGATTAAGTGTATTGGAGGCCCCTGGGCACAAACTCTGGTGGAGGCCCCAGATGTAGTATTTTTTTTTTCCTTCAAAATAATAGTCCAGCCAAGTAACTGATTGGTGGTTGTCTGGCCCCCGCCTACTTACTGTAATATCAGATCGAGTCCCTTGTGCCCCCCTTGTGCGGGTGTGTGCTGCTCGGGAACTCCTGCTTTGCCATTCTGGGTGGGGGGTAGTGGAGTCATCCAGCGGGTTCAGATGAAAACAGTTCCCTGCATTGAGCTGCCAGCGGCTGTGCTTGGTGGCTTATGTGCAGTGACAGCTCTGCACCCATCACTGTAGCATTGCTGACACTGGCTTTGCTGTTCTAGACTCTCCACCCTGCCCTGTGTTGGCTTTGGCTGCCCAGGCGCAAGGGGCCGCCGATAGCTTTGTTGCCAGCCCCGCATCAGACCAAACACTGAAAAGCATCATGGACCAGACCATAGCCCAATGGTTGGTGCAGGCCCCTTTTGCAGGTCAAGTGGTGGAGGCCCCGGGGCACACACCACTTGCTCCCGCCTCATAATCTGGCCCTGGTCACAAATATGAGCTGCGGCACTCGGCACATTAGGAAAACGTGTGCAGCATTTTCATTGCAACACAGAGCTCGCGCACACTAATAGAAGTGCATCAGGTCACATGGCCATTCTGTCACATCTGACTCCTCTTGTACAGTGCCTTACAGAAAGAACTCATAACCCTTGAAATGCTCCACATTGTTGAATGTTACAGCCACATACTTAAAGTGGAAGCCCAGTCTCGGGTCACCACCTTGAGGCGGGAGGGGGGTGACAAGGAAAATAACCCTTACCTCACCCAGGATCCAGTGGAAAAAAATGAGGGGGCGGTGTAAAAACGGAGAAGGCATGAATGTGAAAACAAAAGAAAGACAGAGAGAAGTTGAAAGAAGGGGGGAATGAATGGGAATGGGAACGATGACAACAGAACTAGATGGAGGGAGTGTGTAAAAAAAGAAAAAGATGAAGAAATGGTTTAAAAAATAGAGGAGGAAATGTGAAAAAGAGAGCAGACAGGAGGAAATATGGAAAAGGAGATAAAGTCAGAGAGAAGGTGAATGGGGGGGCGATGGAAGGAAGGTGATAATAGAAAGAGATGGATGTAATGTAAAAAAAAAGATGAATGAATGGTTTAAAAAATGGAGAAGGGGTGAATGTGAAACAGTGGTAAAAGAGAGAAGGTGAAAGAAGGTGGAGATGGAAGGGATGTGAAAAAAGGTGAAGGATGGTTTAAAAAGAAAAGGAGGTGAATGTGAAAAAGAGCGAGAAGGAGGGAATGTGGAAAAATTGGGAAAGACGGTGAGTGGGTGAAAGAAGGGGGGTGGTGGAAGGAATGGATGGATGAAAAGGATGAACCACTATAAGACATGGGGATGTGAAAAAGAGAGCAGAAATGAGGAAATATGAAAAAGGAGATAAAGTCAGAGAGAAGGTGAATGGGGGGCAATGGAAGGAAGGTGATAATAGAAAGAGATGGATGTAATGTAAAAAAAAAGATGAATGAATGGTTTAAAAAATGGAGAAGGGGTGAATGTGAAAAAGTGGAAAAAGGAGGCAATGCGGAAAAAGAGAGAAGGTGAAAGAAGGTGGAGATGGAAGGGATGTGAAAAAAGGTGAAGGATGGTTTAAAAAGAAAAGGAGGTGAATGTGAAAAAGAGCGAGAAGGAGGGAATGTGGAAAAATTGGGAAAGACGGTGAGTGGGTGAAAGAAGGGGGGGTGGAAGGAATGGATGGACGAAAAGGATGAACCACTATAAGACATTAACGGGTAGTGTGAGAAGGGGGGAGCGCAGGGGAAAAAAGAGGTAGAGAAGGTTAAAAAAAAAAAAGATGGAATGAATTAAAAAATGACAACGCGAAAAAGAGAGATGAAGGGAATGTGTACAAAGAAGGAGAAAAGGGAATCCTGCAGAGAAAAGTTTAAGAAAGTGTGAGATGGAAAGCGATAGAAAGAAATGGATGTAATGTGCAATAGAGAAGGAAGGTGGATATTGGGAAAAAGAACTTCTTCTGCCTGGAGACATGGCACCAAGTCAGTTTTGGGTGGAGGGTCCTTGTTTATACCTAGTAGCAGCTAAACCATAGAAAGTTACCTTCCTTGGAATGCTGATGTCTTCCTTTCTCTCTGTATCTTGTCTGCCTCCAGCTGTCACAGCTCATAGTAAACGCTGGAGGCGTGGCCGCTGTCATAGACTGCATTGGGAACTGCAAGGGGAACGTGCGGCTTCCCGGGATCATGGCGCTGGGTTACGTTGCAGCTCATTCTGAGAACCTGGCAATGGCCGTCATCATCTCAAAGGTTAGTAATGGAATAAGTACTGAACGTTCTGCATTAGCCGGGCTTTACCTATTATCACTTCATCAAGCAGCCTGAGGTCTAGATTTATTGGTAAAAAGCCGTGTACACAAAAAGCTAAAATGAGAACAACAATGTCAAAGGCCTGCAATGCCAAAGAATTAAATGGACAGTCCAGGCAAATATTTTCTGAACAACAGACAAGATATAAGTTTGCAATTAAAATGTATTGAAAAAATCTCACAAATAAGTGACAGTACAGTCTCTGAGCACAATCATTTCTTCAGGAAAAGGATACAGAGTCAGTGTATCTTACATAGTTACATAGTTACATAGTTAATACGGTTGAAAAAGACATATGTCCATCAAGTTCAACCAAGGGTGTTGGGGTAGGGGAAGCTATTTTGTATTTTATAGGGGAAGCTATTTATTTTATTTTTTGTTTTATTTTTTTTTTACTGATAACCGCTAATAGTAACTGTTAATGTTATTTTCTTCTAAATAAGCATCTAATCCTTTTTTTAAGCTGTCAGCGGTTGATGCTGTGACAAGCTTCTGTGGGAGGCTATTCCATAGATTTATAGTTCTTATGGTAAAAAACAATCTGCTAGGATATGTGCAATCTCCAGGAGATTGGCCACCTCAATATTAGTATAAGAGCTATATACAGCTTGGAAGTAACCATAATAATCTATGAGGGGTCACAGAAGCGATCCTGAAGAGTGTGTGTCTCAGTACAATCAGAAATGGTTGCTCGGACCAGTTCAGTTAAGCATAGCTCCCAACTTTTCAAAGCTGTAAAGAGGGACATATTTAAGCCACGCCTGGCCACACTCCCAACCACGCCCCCAGCCACACCCTTTAAGGGAAACAGCACCTAAGAATTAAATAAAAATAAATAATAAATAATAATACAGTGAGGGGCATCCCTTGTTACAGCCAGTTAAGTGTAACACAGCACACACACAACACAGCGCGCACACACACAACACAGCGCGCACACACAACACAGCACGCACACACACAACACAGCACGCACACACAACACAGCGCGCACACACACAACACAGCGCGCACACACAACACAGCACGCACACACAACACAGCACGCACACACAACACAGCACGCACACACAACACAGCACACACATACAACACAGCGCACACACAGCACAGCACGCACACACAACACAGCACGCACACACAACACAGCACGCACACACAACACAGCACGCACACACAACACAGCACGCACACAACACAGCACGCACACACAACACAGCACGCACACACAACACAGCACGCACACACAACACAGCACGCACACACAACACAGCGCACACACAGCACAGCACGCACACACAACACAGCACGCACACACAACACAGCACACACATACAACACAGCGCACACACAGCACAGCACGCACACACAACACAGCACGCACACACAACACAGCACGCACACACAACACAGCACGCACACACAACACAGCACGCACACAACACAGCACGCACACACAACACAGCACGCACACACAACACAGCACGCACACACAACACAGCACGCACACACAACACAGCGCACACACAGCACAGCACGCACACACAACACAGCACGCACACACAACACAGCACGCACACACAACACAGCACGCACACAACACAGCACGCACACACAACACAGCACGCACACAACACAGCACGCACACACAACACAGCACGCACACAACACAGCACGCACATACAACACAGCACGCACATACAACACAGCACGCACACACAACACAGCGCACACACAGCACAGCACGCACACACAACATAGCACACACACACAACATAGCACACACACAACACAGCACACAAACACAACACATCACACACGCACAACACAGCACACACACAAAGACACACAGCACGCACACACAACACAGCACGCACACACAACATAGCACACACACAACACAGCACACAAACACAACACATCACACACGCACAACACAGCACACACACAAAGACACACAGCACGCACACACAACACATCATGCACATACAACGCAGCATGCACATACAACACAACACAGCACGCACACTCAACACAGCACACACACACACACACACACACACACAGCACGCACACACAACACAGCACGCACATACAACACAACACAGCACGCACATACAAAACAACACGCACACTCAACACAGCACACACACACAACACAGCACGCACACACAACACAGCACGCACATACAACACAACACAGCACGCACATACAAAACAACACGCACACTCAACACAGCACACACACACAACACAGCACGCACACACAACACAGCACGCACATACAACACAACACAGCACGCACATACAAAACAACACGCACACTCAACACAGCACACACACACAACACAGCACGCACACACAACACAGCACGCACATACAACACAACACAGCACGCACATACAAAACAACACGCACACTCAACACAGCACACACACACAACACAGCACGCACACACAACACAGCACGCACACACAACACAGCACGCACACACAACACAGCACGCGCACACAACATAGCACACACACAACACAGCACACAAACACAACACATCACACACGCACAACACAGCACACACACAAAGACACACAGCACGCACACACAACACATCATGCACATACAACGCAGCATGCACATACAACACAACACAGCACGCACACTCAACACAGCACACACACACACACACACACACACACAGCACGCACACACAACACAGCACGCACATACAACACAACACAGCACGCACATACAAAACAACACGCACACTCAACACAGCACACACACACAACACAGCACGCACACACAACACAGCACGCACATACAACACAGCACGCACACACAACACAGCACGCACACTCAACACAGCACACACACAGCACGCACATACAACACAGCACGCACATACAACACAACACAGCACACACACACACACAGCACGCACAAACAACACAACTCAGCACACACACACAGCACGCACACACAACACAGCACGCACATACAACACAACACAGCACGCACATACAACACAGCACGCACATACAACACAGCACGCACACTCAACACAGCACGCACACTCAACACAGCACGCACACTCAACACAGCACGCACACACAACACAGCACGCACACACAACACAGCACGCACACTCAACACAGCACGCACACTCAACACAGCACGCACACTCAACACAGCACGCACACACAGCACACACACATCCAGCCCCTGCACGATCTTCAGCGAGGCTCCTTCCTGGAGCCCCGCCCCCACCCACTGAACCACCAATGAGAATTAACAAGAGAAAAAAAAAACCTGGCTCTCTGGCGCCCTCTGCCACCGGCCCCAAGTATGCAGCTCAGCGCTCACACTCAGGGCCGGCGGAGGTGGGCGTCTGAGATGCCGAGGCGACGGCGCAGGAGAGAGCGAGGACGAGGGCATGCGCCGCGGGACCACTGGGAAACAATCGGGATTGTCCCGGGAAAATCAGGATGCTTGGGGGGTATGCAGTTAAGGAATACAATGAACCAATATATACAATAAAGTGCAATAATGCATCTGGTCAGAGTGCACCAATAGGCATTAGCATCATGCAGATAGGCCAAATCAGACTATGTACGTGCAATAACAATCATGACGTGCATCAGATCATACAGCAAGCATAACACGCATATTAACATTACCAGGAAAATAGAAAGCACCGTGATCGCACAAAGAAATGGCCACGTTTCGAGGCCTCAGGCCTCTTTCTCAAGGCTGCGATCCAGGCAAATAACAAAAATAATCTACGCGTACCAGCCAGGCCACGGGCTTGATCCCTCTTAATGCAAGCAGCAGAGCTCTGAAGCTGAGATTGCGCCCCCTACTTGCCACTGGAGTGAATATGAGAGCGCACTGCGACATTCAAATCAGTGGTCGACACTCCCCCTGCTTCCAATCAACACGGGAGCCTGTTCCCTCATGGCAAGCAGCAGGTATGGCAGCCAGGGAGCATGCTGATCAGGACTGGTGATTTGTGTGTCTTAAAGCAGAACAAAACCCAACACGTCCATCCATGGAATTGAAAAGATTTCATGGGCGGTTGTTGGCCTTCTGTGTGTGACCCCCCTCGGACATCTCAAAACTCACCTCTTTCTGCGTCCCCTTAGTGCTGTAAATAATGAGAAGCAAGAACCGTTGCATCCCGACATCTTACGGCTGTGTGCGCGTTCCCACCCCCAGCCATGGCTGGAGGCGGCCATTCCGGCTGTTAGGGATGCAGCCTCTTCCCCTCACCATTTCTCTAATTGGACGAGAGCCCGCGCATGCACCATAGGACTGATAGCACTTTGTATGGGCAAGCTGGAAAGTCAAATTCCTGGGTTTTGTTAAAGTGGATCAAAACCCAGGATTTTGACTATCCTGGGTTTTGGTCCTTTCCCTGGGGCAACTCGATGGGGGGTGCCCCGCTGTGTGAAACCCCAGATCACCTGAACAAACTCACCTCTTCCCGGTCCTACGGCGCGTCCAATTAGCACGCTGGGAGCTGCTGACGTCATGCCATGTAAGACGGCGTCTAAGGCCAGCTCCGAGCTTTCTGGCAGCCGCATCCCCCGCTTCCCTCTAACAGGGAGCGTGCCCACGCCGACCATTCACAAATGGCTGACGCGGGCACACGCCCTGCTAGAGGGATAACGGGGAAGCGGCTCGCTTATGTGCCGTTGGACTGGGAAGCAAGGTAAGTGAACCTGGGTGGTTACATACAACGGGGCATCCCGATTTTGGATACCCCGGGAGGAGGGAATCGATCAGCCCGGGAATATTATAGAAACCCCTCAGATCGCATGAACAAACTCACCTCTTCCCGGTCCTACGGCGAATGTTCGGCCACTTGTCCAATCAGCGCACTCGGAGCCGCTGACGTCACGTCATCTAAGGCAATGTCTAAGGCCAGCGGCTCTGAGCGTGCTGGCGGCTGCATCCCCCACTTCCCTCTAACAGGGATTGTGCCCGTGTCGGTCATTTACAAATGGCTGGCACGGGCACGCGCCCTGCTAGAGGGATAGCTGGGATGCGGCTTGCGCATGCACCGTTGACCCGGAAAACAAGTTAAGCGTATGGGATGACCTGGGGGGTTTCACACAGCAGGGCATCCCGATTTTGGATGCCCCGAGGGGAAGGGAATCGATCGGCACGGAAATATTATAAATTCCTGGGCCGATCGCACTGGGTTTTGGTCCACTTTAAAGCACAGACATGTGCTTGAAAGCTTTGCTAGTGCTAGTTGCCACTCAGTTGTCACTTTCTGCTGGCATCTGTATAAAGACTTAGGCCTCGATTCAATAAAGGTAGAAAAAAATTCTCATGGTAGTAAAAGATTCAATTAATGAGAAAAAAGCCTGAGAATGTCACTGTTACTGAATCACTAGATAAAAAGACAATGAAAGTCAATGGCACTTTTTTACTCCTAAGAAAAGTAGAGAACAGTTTCCTCCTTTCTACACTGTAGTAAAAGCTGCCATTGACTTTCATTGTTTCCTTAGCTGGTGATTCAGTAACAGTGACATTCTCAGGCTAATTATTGTAATCTTTACCTGTATGCTAATAGCGTTTAACCCTTAGCAGCCACTGAGGCCGGCTTCTTTTTTTTCTGGAGAGATTATGGATGGAGACAAGATAATTGGGTAGGTGAAACGGTTTCCTCTCGCAGTCTGAATGGGGCAGATGAAGGGGGACACAAAGGCCCTGATTTCAGTCTAATGGCTTGCGTTATTTGGGAGATCACTTGATATGCATTGCTTTTCAGGATGGACTTTTGTGCTCCACCTTGCAGGGGGTCCCTCAATTAGCCATCTGCCTGTCAGAGGAAGCCGAGGATCACATCAAGGCAGCTGCCGCCTGGTCCCTGGGCCAGATTGGGAGACACACTCCAGAGCACGCACGTGCTGTCGCCGAAGCCAACGTCTTGCCAAAACTGCTCTCGCTTTACATGGACACCGAAAGCTCCGAGGACCTTCAAGTCAAGGTAAGCCCTCCTCCTCGTGCTTGCCAGCCGGGTCGCCGGGGCCACGGTGCTCTAATCCCTTCCTTGTCAGACAAGTGGCACCGCTCTCCGAGAAATAATGACGCCCAGCGGAACCATTAACGAGACCCTTTTATCATTCTTCTGGAGTGGCGACAACAGTTTGTGAAATATTTAGAAATGGATTCACTGGCAAACAAACCAATGCGCCTTGCGTCCTCCGACCCAGCCAAACGTAAACAGGCTGGTGGCAATAATGATATCCATCAAGACATGATTCTGTCACTGCCCCTTTAATCATTGCAGGCAGGATAATTATTATTAATATTGTTCATTTTTATGGCGCTGTCGGGGTGTACATTGGTTTCACAGGGCCCCAAAGCAAAATTCATAGTGGGCCCCCTAAAAAGACTTAAATTGGACTTTCAGCGTGAACCCTTAAAAAACGATTCCCTCTGTTAGTACCGGAGGGGCCGGGGGGAGGACCCCGCTGGCCATCTCCCCTTCCCTAGGCCCTCTTCGCCATCGCCCTTCTTCCACTCCCCAACATGTTCCTACCTTCTCTCTTTCCCAATCCCTGTCACTATCCCTATCCAAAAATGGGAAAAAACGGTGGACGGGAACAGGAAGGCACGTTGTTTGTTTTGTTGTCGGGTGGATGTATCATGGGAGATGCGTCAATGGGACTATTATACTATATTGCCTGTGTCATTCTGTGATGAAACGTAATGTTTGGATCTGTTTTGTATCCTGTGCCTTTTTGTCTCGTCTGCCTCAATAAGGATTTATTGTTAAAAAAAAACTATTCCCCAGCATCTAAAATGAATAAATTAATATTAATATATTTTAAGTTTTTAGGGCTTGATTCACTAAGAGTTGAAAAAAATTCTCATGGTAGTAAAAAATTCAATTCATGAGAAAAAAGCCTGAGAATGTCACTGTTACTGAATCATCGGATAGGAAGACAATGAAAGCCAATGGCACTTTTTTACTCTTGGAAAAAGTATTGAACTTTTTACCTCTTTTTACCTGTAGTAAAAAGTGCCATTGACTTTTAGTGTCTTCCTATCTGGTGATTCACTAACAGTGACATTCTCAGGCTTTTTTTTTTCATGAATTGAATTTTTTACTACCATTTTTGTGAATCAAGGCCTTAGTCACTTATTCTTTCCCCCACCGGGCTGCAACTCTGTTCAGGACTCTAGGATACGGGCACCGCCATCTTGACTTAGAATCATCACATACTGAGAAGAGCAGATCAGGATAAAGTAAAGGGACAAGTTATACCCTGTTTCCCCGAAAATAAGACAGTGTCTTATATTAATTTTTGCTCCCAAAGATGCTCTAGGTCTTATTTTCAGGGGATGTCTTACATTTTTCCATGAAGAAGAATTCACATGCATTCACAAAAAAAGGAAATTTATTAACTGTTAAACAGTAGTAGTTGCCATCACAAACCAGCATAACCAGACAAAATGTGACTCCTGTCAAAATTTCATGTTACCTCCCCCCCCGATCCTCCTGTCCCAATTTACCCCCCTTCTCCTGTACTACCGGTAGTGGCATATGTGGGGAATCCAAAACATACAACCCCCCCTCATCATCATCAGTGGGTGAAGGTGGGGGAGGTGGGGGTAGAGTCTAGAGAATCCAGGGAATTCTCTAGTTTCCATGCCCCCCTCCCCTCACTTCACCTGGCATTTCCCCCATAGAAATTCTTTTTTTTTTCTTCTTCACAGTCTGCTGCCACTACTCACTAACTTACTGTCAGAGAGCGAGCAGCAGACAGCAGCTTTCACTTTGGTGGCGGCCGCTTTGATGACGAGTGACGTCCCCCAGTGACGTCCCCCTATGCGCAACGTCAGGGGCGTCACTCGTCATCAGAGAGAGCCGGCCGCAGCTGACTGAGGACTCTTGCTGCGGCCGCTCGCTATGGCCACTCCGGCAGGCGCTTGCTATGGCAGCGCTTACCAGCAAATGCTTGCTGCGGCCGCAGCTCTCTGCAGGTGATCGCTGCAGCCGCAGGTCACTATGGCAGCTATGAAGTTACGGTAGCAGGCGCGGTGCGCACACAGCCATGACGCGGCGCCTTCATACCGGTAAGTAACTCACGGCGACGGGGCGGGTGGGTGGTGTTCTAACATTATTTTGGGGGGAGGTCTTATTTTCGGGGGGGGGGGGGGGGGGAGGTCTTATTTTCGGGGGAGGTCTTATATTTAGCTTTCATGCTAAAAGCACAGTAGGCCTTATTTTCGGAGTAGGTCTTATTTTTGGGGAAACACGGTAGCTGTGCTTTGCACAGACAGAGCAGAGCTGGGGTCAGGGAAAGGACAGCAATCCCAGAATGCAAAGCGACACAGTCAGAAGACACTTTCTGTTTGCAGGCTGCCTGATACTCCATGAACCCATCTTGGATGTTTAAAGGCTCATAACATGCAGTAGATGCAGGTAGGATGATTTTTAATGTGAGCAATCTGTATGCACAGGGTGTGGGAAACATATAAGATAGGCTCTTATTCTGGCTGAAGGTCTGCTTTAATACTTTAAGATATTGGCAGCCAGTGGAGGAATTGACAGAGAGGGGCAGCACTGGAAAAGCGAGAGGAGTAGTGGATGAGGTGAGCAGCAGAGTTGTGAATAGATTGGAGAGGTGTCTGTTTGCAGGTAGGTCACAGAGGAGAGTGTTGACGTCTAGTCGGGGGATGATCTGGGAATGCAGTAGAATGTTAGTGGTTTCAGTTGTAAAGAAAGGACAAATGCTGGAAATGTTCTTGAGTTGAGCTACACGCTGCCGATGTTGAAGGTAGGTAATGATAATGTGCAGCTCCTCTGAACACACAAATCAATGGGACTCTAGAGCTGGCCTACTGCAATTCCCACACAACTGGCCGCACACAATATAATCACAATTCAATAGAGTTTATTCAATAAAAATATACAATGCATAAGACGTGTTCAAGACAGAACTAACAGACATGACAATTATTAAAAAAACATAAAACAAAAAGCTGAGTGGGGAGGAACGACGGGGCTAATTCATACACAATGATGGGTCTGATTCATCCACAATTATTGTTAAATAGATTATTATAGAGTAATAAATGGTATAATTTATTGTAAAAGTTGCCATTGGCAACGAAACGCGTCGGCGGCGGCAGGCGGCTTCTGCGATCTATGCTTTGTTATCTGGCCAGGTCTGACATTTGAGGGAGTGGGTGAGAGCCATCCTCGAAATTTCTTATGAGCATTTTAACTGTTGTTGAATGTGAGTGCTATGGTGTTGAGCAATAAATCATTCATCTGTGCATACAGTATCACACTAGATGTGTATTTTTTGCTTTACCTTTCATGATTTTACTGATTCATTGATGTGGAGCAATTCATTCATGGGATCTACATTTGTCTGAGTGTTTTGGCTTTATTGGAAATCACACATTTGGAGTAGTCAAACTACCAGCAGTGGATTCATTCTGATTGGTGGAGGCATTGAGAACCAAGCCTGTGGATGGTTGTGCATATGGTTTGGGGCTGTTCCTGAGCGTTGGTGCATGCACTTGGGGATAGTGGAAAATTATTGAAAACCAAGGGAGCTCTGTGTATTCTTGATATCAATAAATGGTATCAAATACATGTTGGATGGCCAAACGCAGAAATGTGCTAGTGCCTTTGAATTGGAGAAATAAAGGGCCTTATTTATCAAGGGATAGCGCCAGGTAGTGTCTCACTAGCGCCAGGTATCGCCAGCTATCGGCGGCTACCGACTCCAGAACGCCAGGCGGCGGACACAATCACGCATTTATCACGCTAAATGAGGCTAGCGCCGGCGAGAGCGTCAGCTAGCGCGGGATTCATCATGTAGCGGACTGCAACGAACAGCGCCGCTGCTAATCCCATCACAGCGCCAGGTATGACCTGTTGCTCCCTGGCGCTCTCCAATGCATTTCAATGGAGCAATCTTTAAATATTCATAATTAATTGATATTAATGTTTTTTTTTTTAAAATGTCAAAAATTCTGTGACCACTTCTGCAATGTTAGATATTTTTTTAAGGTAAAAAAAAAAAAAATTTGTGCAGAATTGATATTACAGGTCTGATATTAATGTATTCATATTACAAAATGTTTAGAAACACTTGTTTAATTTTTTAATCAAAAAATATGGTTGTTTGGGGGTTAAAAAAACTACTTTTAAGCCATCGCCGCCAGCGCTCTGGGGTTTAAACAAGCATTTCACAGCGCGAGAATTTTTTGAGCGTGATTTGTTAATGAATATGCTGGGAGCCGTTCGCTGTGACCATTCGCTGTCAGGTGCTCCCATACAGCGCGGAACCTGTCAAACAGCGACTCCTAACCCCGTATTCAACATTACCGCACACCGACTGAGTCGCTGTCAACAACCGAACAACGGGCAAGCACAGCGAATACTAGCGGGCGCTGTGAAAATCACGCTACTGTCGCTCATCTGTCGCTACCTGCCGCTATTACTGAATCGGCCTCAAAGTGTCAGTGCAAAAAAGCTTGTGTCAAGGCAATAGCGAAAATGCTATGAGCAGGGGTGCACTATATAGAGATATGCAAAATTAAAGTGCAAGGTGCAATGTACAATAGAGCATGCCAAAGAAATAAGGCACTTAGATGCCCATATAAAGTGCTTAGCGCAGAGCAGTGTCCCTGGCGAAATGTTTAGCGGACCACGCAACGCGTCGGTGAGGTAAGTGGGGAGGAAGGGGGCTTTTACTTATGTTAATTGTACTTTGGTCATATAATACATTTTGTACTGGCTAACGCTTTTTTCTGCAATGAGCACTAAGCATTTTATATGGGCATCTATATAATAATCTATTTAACAATAATTGCGGATGAATCAGCTCCATAATTGTGTATGAATTAGCCCCGGCGTTCCTCCCCACTCAGCTTTTCGTTTTATGTTTTTTTAATAATTGTCATGTCTGTTAGTTTTGTCTTGAACATGTCTTATGCATTGTATATTTTTATTGAATAAACTCTATTTAATTGTGATTATATTGTGTGCGACCAGTTGTAGAGTCCCATTTATTTGTGATAGGGAATAGTAACATATTTCCCCAGGGCCTGCACCATTTATATACTAGGCTGCATAGTATATAGTATATTTGTGTTATTGGTATACCCTCTGAACTCACAGGCTGGTGTCATGCGGGATGGAGTTGCATCGGCCAGTCTGTGCCACATTTGCTTCCCTTCTTCCTCCTCCCATCGTCATGGTCTCTCAAAGACATTCTGTTATTGGATTCCTCCGCAGCCTCTCTGTCTGTTTCCTATTTGCGCACACGCCGGCCCAAGCTGCACCTTTCCCAGCACGCACCTGGATCTCATTTCTCCCCCCATTGCTGGTCATTTTGGTGGTCTCCTCTGCGTTCCCTGTGGAAACATGCCAACCTCATTAAACAACCACTTTATTTGTCAAAATGCAGAGCGGCTGTCTCTCTCTGGCGCTAGAATAACAGCCTGCTCACAATCATGTTCAGTAGTATTAGCAAAGCCTTATGGGAGTTCCTGTCTCCTGCCAGGTAGCCTTAACTGACAGCAACCTGACCGCACCTCTTGCTGTGCAAAAAGCTTACCTACAGCAATGGCTGAATGTGCAGCTGCACTGGGGCCCATAAGTGTAGTGGGGACCTGGACCGATCTTCATTAATTACCAGTTCAGGAGATCTCTGGGATCTGGATGCACCTCCTGATGGATCTTTTCTTCAGGCTAAGGTCTAGTACAGGGGTACTCAACCACTTCTTGTAAAGGTCCATTTAAAGGCATCCGTTGAGAGGTGAAGGTCCAGGCGAGGGCTGTCGCGGGGGGGGGGGAATAGTTAGAAATCAACACAGATTCCCCAGACAAAATTGGATTGAATGGGGTAAAGAGACAGAGAAACAAAGTTTGTATGCACCCTGCAATGCCAATTCCTGCCCGTGCATTACTAACATATTCTATATACTAACATATGCTAGATGCCAGGGAGCCATGACACTGGCAGGGAGACTAAGCACGGCATCGTCAATCAAGGGGGCAGCTCTGAGCACAGCAACACAGAAGCAACTGAGTGCAGGGCTGTCAGGACAGGGGTCCGGAAATCTGGTATCGAGGTCCGCATTCGGACCCCGGTCCACCAGTTGAGTATCACTGGTCTAGTATGACCAGAGGTGATCCACTAACCCAGATGTTCAGTAGTATTAGCAAAGCCTTATGGGAGTTCCTGTCTCCTGCCAGGTAGCCTTAACTGACAGCAACCTGACCGCACCTCTTGCTGTGCAAAAAGCTTACCTACAGCAATGGCTGAATGTGCAGCTCCACTGGGGCCCATAAGTGTAGTGGGGACATGGACCGATCTTCATTAATTACCAGTTCAGGAGATCTCTGGGATCTGGATGCACCTCCTGATGGATATTTTCTTCAGGCCAATGTCTACTATGAACACAGGTTATCCACTAACCCAGATGTTCAGTAGTATTAGCAAAGCCTTATGGGAGTTCCTGTCTCCTGCCAGGTAGCCTTAACGGACAGCAACCTGACAGCACCTCCTGCTGTGCAAAAAGCTTACCTGCAGCAATGGCTGCATGTGCAGCTGCAGTGGGGCGCAGAAGTACAGGGGGGACCTGGATAAGAGCCTATCTTATATGTTTCCCCCACCCTGTACATACAGATTGCTCACATTAAAAATCATCCTTCCTGCATCTACTGTATTTTCTGAGCCTTTAAACATTCAAGATGGCGGCTGATGGAGTTTCAGGCTGCCTGCAAACAGGAAGTGTCTTCTGACTGTGCCGCTCTGCATTCTGGGATTGCTGACCTTTTCCTGACCCCAGCTCTGCTCTGTCTGTGCAAAGCACAGCTATAACCCCACCCCCTGTACTTTTGCCCGCCTCTCATCTCCTCAGCATGTGATGCTACTGAGCCAAGATGGTGGCGCCTGTATCCTAGAGTCCTGAACAGAGTTGCAGGCCAGTGGGGAAAATTATAAAAAGTGATTAAAAACGGTAAATATATTACTTTTAGATGCTGGGGAATCATTTTTTGAGGGTTTGGGCTTTTCATTAAATGACGCTGAAGGTCTGCTTTAATTACCAGTTCAGGAGATCTCTGGGATCTGGATGCACCTCCTGATGGCTCGTTTCTTCAGGCCAATGTCTACTATGAACACAGGTTATCCACTAACCCAGATTACTCTAATTAAAAAAAATGTACTCCCATGAGCCATGGAATGCGTCCTCCTCTCCATTGGAAGGTCCATGCAGGTGGCGCTGAGCTGCTAGGAACGTCCAGGCTAAAAGAAAAGAATACTCGCCTTTACTCCCCAGCAGCTGCTTTAACCAGCCCTGATGCTCAGAAATGTACCTGTTTCTGATATTGAGTACTGCAGCGTGCATGCACCCCGGGAATCTTTGGGTTTCGATCCAACAGTCACGGCAACATGGCCAATGTGTCCCTCCCATTTCAGTGACTATAGGATGCCTCCATCAGTCAATGCCTCAGCACACCCCCTTTGTAAGAGAAGATAATAGTGCTCCAGGACCCCAGGGAACCTCAGAAACAGGCTCGTTTCTGATCACGAGACTGGAAGGATTTGATTTGGGGGGGGATTGTTGGTGAGTATCCTTTTTTTTTTTTAAAGTCTCTGTCCGGGCAAAAACTATAAACAGCAGATACTCAGCTATAGGCCTGTGCAGCTGATTCCCCTGATATCGGTAGTGTTAAACTTAATGGCAATCTCGTCAGCCAAGAGGAGAGCAGGCGCCTCCTTGTGTCAAAGTGACTGTCCGCGCCTGCTCCATTCACTACAGTGGAGGGGACATGCCAGCCCTTACCACATCCAGTCCATTGAAATGAATTGGGTGGGTGTTGCCATTCTGGTGGAGGTACTGGCATAGGCCAGTCAGTCCCGTGGGACTATTGGTGAGCATTTATCATTCATTATTTTGCCTGGACAGTTACTTTAAAGCAACAGGAGAAGGGTTTAATTAAATACCCTGCATCAAGAATTTTCTTTTACTGGAGGGGGGAAAGACGGGGGTGACAGTTATGACTGCACCAGTCTTCTTTACTGGGGAGGACTGCTTAGCTACCCAAATCAGCCTGTGCTGGTATAATGGCTTGCTGCGATTGCCATTCTGCCGATGTATGCAGATGCTTTTACCCATCATTCAATTCTTCTGCTTAGTAGAAAAGGCATCTGTTTTCTATAGGAAGACCCTGTTTATACTTTTGCCTAGTACAGGAAAACAAACCTGGCAGGATTTACATGATTTTACCGGAGGGTGTAAATGTGACCCCTCCTCTTGCTATCCAGCATATTGATATGAATTTTAAATAGTGGACATTTTTGTGTCAGAGCTCCTTTTAAAGTGGTGTTTCAGTGTCTGAAACCGCCGATCTGTCCTCACTATCAATGCCCAGTGAAAAAGGTAAAATAAAAAGCAAAAACTTACCGGGTCCTGGTCCCCCTGGAGCTGGCCCCTGCTGTCTTAGCTTCCACTATGCTGAGCTGCACAGGGATAATGATTGACAGTTTCATCATTTAATCACGGCTCAGGACGTATATCCTGTGATTATATATATATATATATATATATATATATATATATATATATTCGAAGCAAAAGACCGCCTGTATTATTAAATGATAGCGTAATACATAATACGGTGTGTTTACTATAATGTTTATTATCGGAAAGAACTTACATATGTAGTTACCCCTTGGAGCTGTCCCCTGGGGTTACTCTTAGCACTGGTTGAGTAGTTGGGGTCTGCAGCAGGCTGGTATACCAGTGCTGCGTACAAACAGCCGCTCTGAAGTTTTGACAAAGTGGTTGTTTAATAAGGTTGGCATGTTTCCACAGGGAACACCGCAGAGACCACCAAAACTCCCAGTGATGTCGTCTGAATTAGAACCATCTGTGTGCCGGGGAAGCCACAGCTTGGGCCGTCATGGGTTTAAAATGCTAACACACGGGTATAGATAATGTACAGTGAAGTAACAGCGGCCATCCACAGAGCTAGGAACTCTGTTGATGCCGCCATTCCTAGCTTTATGGGGTGAGAATTGCCCTGTATATGGCGCCTGGCCCATTACAATGGCCGACAGATGTGACCCAGGCTGGTTAAAGTGATCCTGTACCCTGGGAGGCAAAAAAGAGCCCCTTGTAATTTTTCAGATGCGGGCGGTTTCCACAAGCTGCTCTACCTTGAGTCCAAAGGATGCTGCACTAGTGCAGGCCGCTTTCATGAAATATATTTCTGCATCTTGTTCTTTATGCCTTGCATTTATATGCATGGCATAAAGCGCTGATTGGACGAGAGCCCGGCATAGGGAAAGGGGAGCAGTCGCATACCCAGTCTCCCTTCAGTCTGTGGCAGGCTTCCGCACTCAGCCTATCTGAACGGGTGAGTGCAGTGAGGAGGGGGTTGGGCACACAGAGAAGAATCTGAGCAAACAGAGAGGAAAGCGAGTGCTGTGCACACACAGTGGATAGCAGGGGCTGGGCACACTGAGAGTAGAGCAGGGACTGGGCACACGGAGAGGGAAGCAGCGGCTGGGCACACTGGGAGTAGAGCAGGGACTGGGCACACTTAGAGGGGAGCAGGGACTAGGCACACTGAGAAGAGAGCAGGGGCTGGGAACACTGAGAGTAGACTAGGGGCTGGGCACACTGAGAGCAGAACCGGAGCTAAGCACACATAGAGGAAAGCAGGGACTGGGCACACTGAGAGGAGAGCAGAGACTAAGCAAACAGAGAGGAGAACAGGAACTGTGCACATAGAGTGGATGGCAGGGGTTGGGCACACATAGAGGAAAGCAGGTATTGGGCACACAGAGAGGAGAGCAGGGACTAAGCAAACAAAGATAAGAACAGGAGATGGGCACATAGAGTGGATAGCAGGGGTTGGGCACACAGAGAGGAGAGCAGAGACTGTGGACATAGGGAGGAAAGCAGGGATTGGGCACACAGAGATGAGAGCAGGGACTTGGCACACTGGGAGGAGAGTAAGGACTATGCACATAGGTAGGATAACAGGGACCGGGCACACAGAGAGGAGAGGGGGGACTGGGCACACAGGGAGGTTAGTATGAATTGGCCACAGGCAAGGATGTTAGGGACACACAGGGGAGCATTTCAGGAACTAGGCACACAGTGGAAAATTTCAGGGACTGGGCACACAGGGTTGGTAAAATATTTTAGAACTTTTGCCCAGCTCCACACTTTGTCTAAAACCGGCCCTGCCCAGTACTAAACTGCAGGCAACAGAATCGCCCCAGACAGAGTACGGGCCCCTTACCTGGCAATAGCTCCAGTAGACTAAAAGTGCTGTTCCAAGAATGGGGAATGGATATTTGTTCCCCCTCCTGCAATATTTTAGCCAGCAGAAACTTAACAGTCTTGATGTTTTACATTGTGTACAGATGTACCTGGAAGAAGGACTTGTGTATATATTACTCACAGGCAGCGTTTGTGGGGCACTTGGAAAAGTTGCTTGCTGAATCTGACTACAGTGACCATGGAAAATCTATATAAACCTTGTACAGCTGCAGGGTTTCCTGAAAAGCATTGGCAGGTCACTGATTGACTGACCTTTCTACAATTGCTAGGAGATGCCACCACGCGGAGGAGGAGGGGGTGGTGAGTACTGCCAGTGTAGGGCCAGCAAACTAGCTTTCCAGGCTTGGAGAGAATCTGATGTAAGATCAGCCCTCCTGCCCCCTCCTCTCCTCGCTCACTCTCCTTGGCAGGACTCTTACAAGCTTCTACCAAATAAGCAGCTGGGATTTATTTTCTATCATAAGAAAAGAAAAAAATGGACCACTTTTATTTTAATACAAACATTTTGTAGACATGAAAGGACATCATTGCTACACAGGGGTGTTTGACCGGCATTCCTGGATCAACAACCTGCTGGAGATGGCACTCACCTGATTTAGTGCATTGCAAGTTTTTAAGAGGACCAAAACCACTCTTTTCCAAGTGTACAGCACGGCCTGTTTTATTTCAATCATTACTTCTGGGTATTCCGCCACAAGGTGGCGCAGTTGACCGCAGAAGACTTGTGGCTCCTCCCGGCCCTATAAAAAGCCAGGAATCACCCAAGGACCCCCAGTGTTTTCTCTGCAGTCATACTGCGAAGACCAGAAGATGGCTCTCTGTAAGCCTATTCCCACCCGCTTCCAGACCCTCCCAGCCTTGGCTGACGGATCGAGTGACGGTAGGGGAGCACCTGGGTCGGGTGCTCGGTGAGCTTTTCTCCAGGCCGCAGACCCTATATACTGAAGGGTAGCCGGCCATAGGCATTTGGTGAGCCTATAGGGGGATGGGAGAAACTACTGCTGCCTGTGTGTCCCTGTGTCTGGGGTGAGTTGTGTTTGTTTTTGGGGGTTGTGGTTACTTGTTCCCGGGCTTCTCCTTTTTCCTTCTGCCCTCTCTCCCCCTCCCCCCCTCCTGTTTCCCTGGTCCGCGGTTACCGTTCCCGCCTCTGTGCCCCCGTGTGGCTGTCGTGGGGGGGTGGCTATCGGGTGACGGCTTGCGCTTGTCTGCCGGACTCTTCCCCGTCGCGAGCGTACGGCGCTCCGCGGCGGGAGGCGCTGCAGGGGTTGTCTGCGGGAATTGTCCCCTCTCATGGCGCCGGGCGCCGTTCACAAGCTGCGTCATCCTGCGGCGCCACCCCCAATGAAAGGTGCGAAGCCGCGGGATGACGCGTATCGCGTCATCTTCCCGCGGCCCGCCCCTCGAGGTTCTTCTGTGGCGCCATCTTGCTGGGGAGGTCGCGAGCTGGCTGCGGGTCCCTAACAGCGAGGGTTATGCTGTCTGCATCATCCGGTGTGTCTGCCTGTATCCTCTGCGCGCACAGCACGCCATCGCAGCTGGTCCATGAGTCGTCTGCGGGGGTTACATTTTTGGTGCATGTGCTGTGGGATACTCCATGGTGTTTTCATGTTTGTGTCTTACAGACGGGATAGCAGTGTTGTGGTTTCTCCCGGTCCAATCCCCCCCTCCTCCCCCTGTTCTTTCTCCGTTGGGCATCCCTTGGGGGCATCCCGGGTGGCTTTCTTAGCCTTGACTCCACGTTGGCCTATTGTGCCTTGTTGATAATCACCATATGGAGGCTTCTGGGGATAGCGAGCTTGGGGGCCCCTTGGGGCTGGCTCGGCTGTGTGTCATGTGCGGGGCATCCCCTTTGAGTCGTGGCGGCGCGGTTTGTGTTCCGTGCACCCAAAGTATTGTTGCGGAACAGGTTGGGCTGAGTGCTTCTCTTTCCAGTCCTGTCCTCTCTACGGCATCCCCTACTCCCCCATTTAGCCCCCAGTGAGGGGGAAGCTAGCAGGGGGTCGCAATCAGATCTGGCACTGCACGTGGCCAGCATTGAGCGGCAGTTGGCCCGGCTGGCGGCAGGAAAGGCCTCTAGCAAAAAGCGACATCTTGACGCCGAATTGTCCCTCTTTGCCGATGAGGACGAGGGCCTTGACATGTACAGCGGCCGTGACTCCCCGGATGAGGATTCCTGGATCCTGGATGATACCGATAGACTCTTGTCGGCTGTTTTTGATACGCTACACATCGCCCCCCCTAAGGTGGCGAAGAAGAAGCAGGGGGAGCTCTTCCGCCCTGGCAAGCTACGCTTGGAATTCCCGGAACAGGGCCATTTCTCTAATATGGTTCTTGAGGAGTGGGAACACCCTAACAGGTTGCCCTCGGTGCCCAAGGGGCTAGATAGAAGGTATCCCTTCTCGGCCGATTTGGTTAAGCGCTGGTCGTGCCCACCTGAGGTGGACGCCCCGGTCCTGGGGCTATCTAACACTTCGGTCATGCCGTCCCTCGACACTACCACACTGTGGGATAGTGCGGACTGGCGTATGGATCAGCTGGCTAGTCATGCTTTCACCTTTGTAGGGGCCGGTTTGCGCCCGGTCTGCACCGGGGCTATTGTGGCCATTGCCATTAAAAAGAAGGTCAGGCTTCTTGCTGAGGCCGCCCGTTCTCGTAAGAATATGGAGGATTATAAGGAACTTTTGCTTTGTTCTGACTTTGTTGCCTTTGTGCTGTCTGCCATGGATGATGCCGTCCGGCTTGGCGGTAGGGCCTCGGCCCTGCTGGTTGCTATGCGTCGGTCTGTTTGGCTGCATCAGTGGGCAGCTGACACCGCTGCTAAGAAGGCTCTCACTGGGCTTCCCTTCACTGGACTCCGGCTTTTCAGCGAGCGTCTTGATGTTCTAACCAAGGATGGTAGAAAGCAGGCTCGGCCCTTTCGGGATCCTCTTCCTTTCGTCCTTCAAGGGGAGGTCGTGGGCCCTCCTTCTCAGGTAGTCGGAGAGACTCTTGGGGTCGAGGCAGATCCCGCAGTTGCCCCGGTCTCTCCTGGGAACCAAGCCCAAACCCTCTCCCAAGGCCCCTCAGGCATGAGGAGGCGCCCTCACCCGACCGGTGGGACGGCTTCGGCTTTTTGCTCACGTCTGGAGACTGCGCGTCTCAGACAGGTGGATTCAGGATGTGGTTTCCTCCGGATACAAGATAGAGTTTGCAGCCTGGCCGCCCCCAAGATTCCTCCGATCCCGGATATCTCTAAACCCCGTGTCGGCTCAGGGACTGCGTCTGGCCGTACAACGTTTGCTGGCGTCCGGAGTCATTTGTCAGGTACCTCTTCAGGAACAGGGTCGGGGGTACTACTCCAACCTGTTCACGGTGCTCAAGAAGGACGGCTTCCTGAGG
This sequence comes from Gastrophryne carolinensis, assembly GCA_027917425.1. NCBI lineage: Eukaryota > Metazoa > Chordata > Amphibia > Anura > Microhylidae > Gastrophryne > Gastrophryne carolinensis. The sequence goes on along the minus strand of CM051239.1, from coordinate 41,028,922 downwards.
CCCATCCTGGACTTGAAGGGCCTCAACAAATTTGTCAGGTTCAAGCACTTTCGCATGGAGACATTACGCTCGGCTGTAAGTTCCCTTCGGCCGTGCGCTTTCATGACCACGGTGGACATCAAGGATGCCTACCTTCACGTGACGATTTTCCCAGGTCACCAGAGGTTCCTGAGGTTCGCTCCGGGGGATCAACACTACCAATTTGTATCCATGCCGTTCGGTATCACCTCGGCTCCTCGGGTTTTCACCAAGGTGCTGGCTGGCGTCATGGCTCTCCTGAGGAACGAGGGCATTTGCATCCTCCCTTACCTGGACGACATTCTGATTGCTGCTCAGTCTCTTCATCAGGCCGAGAAGGATACTCAGGTGGTGACGTCCACTCTCGGCTGGGTGATCAACTATCCCAAGTCTTCACTATCTCCGTCTTTGGCAAGGTCCTTTTTGGGCTTAACGCTGGATACTTCTCTGGTCAAGGTATTTCTCCCTCAGCAGAAGGTGGAGGGCATTCAGACGCAGGCGCGGGCTCTGCTGTCGTGTCCTCACCCCTCAATGCTTCAGGGGATGCGGTTGGTGGGCCTCATGGTGTCCTGTTTCGAGGCGGTTCCCTTTGCTCAGTTCCACATGAAACCTCTTGAGTTGCATCTCTTGTCGGTTTGGGATCGGAATCAGGAGTCCCTGGATCAGGAGTTTGCTCTGCCCCCTCCGGTCAGGCAGTCCCTCTCCTGGTGGCTGGACCCGAGGAATCTTCTAGTGGGCAGGTCCTTTCTGCCTCCGCGCTGGGAGATTGTCACCACGGTTGCCAGTCTGACAGGCTGGGGGGGGAGTTTGGCAATCTCTGAAGTTCCAGGGTCAGTGGGGTCCCCAGGAGGCCCACGCGCCCATCAACATCCTAGAGCTGCGGGCGATCAAGTTGGTTCTCTCCCAGTTGACTCCCTACCTTCGGGGTCGTGCTGTACAGGTCCGCTCGGACAATCAGACGGCGGTTGCCATCAGGGAGGGACTCGGAGCAAGCGAGCCCTCAAGGAGGTGTCCCTGATCTTGTCTTGGGCGGAGGAGAATGTTCCTTGCATCTCGGCAGTTTACATTCCGGGGGTGGGGAACCTGTAGGCGGATTCCCTGAGCAGGGGGACGTCTCGTCTGGGGGAATGGTCTCTCAGCAACGAGGTATTTCACGCCCTGCGTCGCCGCTGGGGTCTGCCAGATGTGGACCTGTTTGCGTCTCGTCACAATCACAAGCTTCCAAGATTTGTCTCCCTGTCGAAGGATCCTCTGGCTTTCGCCACGGCCGCTTTAGCAATTTCCTGGACAGAGTTTCGGCTCCTTTATGTGTTTCCTTCCTTTCCTCTGCTGGGTCGGGTGCTGCGCAAGTTAGCCCAGGAGGGGGTACCGGTCATTCTGGTGGCCCCCCGCTGGCCGAGGAGGGTATGGTTCGCGGACGTCGTACAGATGGCAGTAGATCGGTTCGTCCTGCCCGACAATCCAGAGCTTTTCTCGCAGGGACAGCTGCGCCATCCCAATTTACAAACGCTGGCTTTAATGGCTTGGCTGCTGAAACCTCCATCTTGATGGGCAAGGGTTTGCCGGCCTCTGTTGTCGAAACCTTGATTCAGGCTCGGAAGAAATCCTCGTCTTTTATCTACTACAGGTTCTGGCATGCTTACATTGCGTGGTGCGAGTCCAAGTCTCTATTTTGTCGGGTTTTTTCCTTTACCAGGATTCTGGTGTGTTTACAACATGGTCTGGATTCGGGCCTTCAACTTAGTACTCTCAAAGGACAGGTTTCGGCTCTGGCAATTTTTTTCCAAAGATCCTTTGCCTATCACAGGCTTGTTAAGACCTTCTTCCAGGGAGTTACTCATGTGCGTCCGCCCCGTAAGCCTCTGCTACCGGTTTGGGACTTAAACTTGGTGTTGTCTGCTCTACAGGGTCCTCCTTTTGAGCCCTTGTGCAATGCTGCGCTGTCCATAATGACTCTTAAGGTGGCCTTTTTGGTCGCTATAACTTCGGTGCATCGAGTCTCTGAGCTGGCGGCGCTTTCCATTAAACCTCCTTATTTTGAGCAGCATCAGGATAAGGTGGTGTTTCGGCTTAAGCCGGATTTCTTGCCCAAGTTTGTGTCTGCCTTCCATCTCAATCAGGACATTGTCTTACTTTCTTTGTGTCCTACCCCTTCTAATTCTAAGGAAAGGACCCTTCATTCTCTGGATGTGCTCAGGGCGCTCAAATTTTATTTGGTCGCCACTGAGTCGTTTAGGAAATCTGACGCTCTGTTTGTTCTTCCTGCTGGACCTAGGAAGGGTTTGCCTCCAGCCAAATCCACTTACAGTAAGTGGGTTCGACAGGCGGTGGTGCAAGCTTCCTCTGCTAAAGGGAAGGAACCTCCCTTCCGTGTTACTGCTCACTCTACTAGAGCTATTGGTGCTTCCTGGGTTTTTCAGCACCAGGCTTCTGTTGAACAAGTTTGTAAGGTTGCTACTTGGTCTTCTGTTCATACTTTTTCTAAGTTTTACAAGGTTGATGTTAGGGCCTCAGCTGATGCTGTTTTTGGCGGCAAGGTGCTTCAGGCGGTAGTGGCTTGAACTGCCTGCCGTTGCTCATTGGGGATCCCACCCTACTTTACGGACACTGCTATTGGATGTCCCAGAAGTAATGATTGAAATGAAACAGGCCGTGCTGTACACTTGGAAAAATACAATTCTGTGATTACTCACCTGTAGAATTGATTTTACTGTGTACAACACGGCCTGTTTCATGCCTCCCTTGTTATCGTTATCCTTGGTTGCCTATTTATGGTGATTTGTTCAAAAGTTTATTTTTGGTGAGGCTGTGTATTTTTTATCAGGTTTTATATCCCGGCTTCTTGCATAACTGCTTTTCAACACTGGGGGTCCTTGGGTGATTCCTGGCTTTTTATAGGGCCGGGAGGAGCCACAAGTCTTCTGCAGTCATCTGCGCCACCTTGTGGCGGAATACCCAGAAGTAATGATTGAAATGAAACAGGCCGTGCTGTACACAGTAAAATCAATTCTACAGGTGAGTAATCACAGAATTGTATTTTTACACTCTAGGTCCAGCTAAAACCCTCCTGTGTGGAAAACGTATTTTGAGGCTTTGACTTACGTTGAAGCGTCACCAAGATCAGGCAATACGGTCCCTTGATACAGGTCATCAAAAGACAGGCTGCGTGCCCTTTCACTACCACCACTAGACAGAGCCAGCCCCACAGCAAGGCCACCAACACTCTTTGATATAGCCTGGTCCGTTAAGGGTGCTATTTTGGACCAGAAGCCAGCCCCGTACCATATATCTGAGAAACACAGATGAGTGAGTTTTGGATTAAAATAACAGAGCAGGCCAAGATTAAGTTATATATTTAATCGCTTTAAGAGCACACTATGGAAACTACATATATACAATGAATATATATAAGCAGAGCAAGCTCACAAGGGTAAGTTACAGTTAGAGTTAGCAGTTAGGGTGCAGACATCCACGGGGAGCATGTAGAGTCTGCTTGTTCCTGGTCCCTTCTGACATGCTTGGCATGAACCCCCCCCCAAAAAAAGACAAAGGGGGCTGGGGTCTTCAGACCCTTTTACACATGTAGCAGTGTAGCTGTGCTTCACTGTCTCCTAACGTTCCGTCAGAAAGTCATAGGGGTACCTCTGTTCCATGTGGCTCCTGACCCGAGTTCCCAAACTAGGGTTCTCTAGAGGGACGGACCAAAACCTTTTAGTTCAATATCTTTTTATTAAAGTTTTGCATCATATAATAGAACAATACAGAGCATTAGTACAGAAAAGGAGAAAAGAGCGAAGACATGTCGTTCTTTATATCCACAGGCGTATATATGTATTAACAACATACGATCAATGAAGATCAATGAACACACCCTGCCCCCCCCCGCCACCCCACCCCACCCCACCCCACCCCACCTCACCTCACCTCACCTCACCTCTCACTCGACTCACATCGATGGGGCGCCCGTTATACAAGAGATTAGCATGTTATTCAGTCCCTTCATTGTACAGTAAGCGTGCCCTGCCCCCCCCAGACCAGGCCCATAGGGTCCGGGACCAGGGAAGAGCAGAGCGGCTGGGGGGCGACGGAGCCCCACAAGGGACCTCCACTCAAAGAAGGAGTGGGGCGGCCATGGGAAGCAAGAGGGGGGAGACCAGGGAAGCCCGAAAGACATAGGACACCCGAGACATGCGGAAAAAGGGTAGGAGAGCAGGGAAACAGGGATACAAGAACATCAAAAAGAAAGTAGAGCTATAATAGAATTAGGGACAGATATAGGAATAAGAACAGAGGCTGGAGCAGGAGTACGTGAGCACATAGCCCTCTACCGTGCTTCCACCGGCAGGTGAGTGTCCCTATAATCTATCCAGTCGGCCCATTTCATCATATACCTCTCCTGCGTACCCTCAGACTCTGAGGTCAACTCCTCCATGTGGCGAATGGCTTCTACCTCCTGCGCATGTTATTCAGTCCCTTCATTGTACAGTAAGCGTGCCCTGCCCCCCCCAGACCAGGCCCATAGGGTCCGGGACCAGGGAAGAGCAGAGCGGCTGGGGGGCGACGGAGCCCCACAAGGGACCTCCACTCAAAGAAGGAGTGGGGCGGCCATGGGAAGCAAGAGGGGGGAGACCAGGGAAGCCCGAAAGACATAGGACACCCGAGACATGCGGAAAAAGGGTAGGAGAGCAGGGAAACAGGGATACAAGAACATCAAAAAGAAAGTAGAGCTATAATAGAATTAGGGACAGATATAGGAATAAGAACAGAGGCTGGAGCAGGAGTACGTGAGCACATAGCCCTCTACCGTGCTTCCACCGGCAGGTGAGTGTCCCTATAATCTATCCAGTCGGCCCATTTCATCATATACCTCTCCTGCGTACCCTCAGACTCTGAGGTCAACTCCTCCATGTGGCGAATGGCTTCTACCTCCTGCGCCCATTCAACAAGCAAAGGCAAAGTTGTCGATTTCCATCGCCTTGGAATGACTGTTCTCAACGCTGTCAAGATATACCGCAGGACCCCCTTTTTGCCGTGGGAAATGGGACAGGGAAGTAAAGACAGCAAAGCCACTTGCAGAGAGATCTGTACCGACTCCCCTGTAATGCCGTTGTACATAGATAGGACTTTCCCCTAAAGAACCTTAATTGACGGGCAGCCCCACCAAATATGGACCATATTCCCGTGCCCCACCAGGCATCTCCAGCACCTTATGCATCGAAACATACTCAGGTCTGCTGGGCATAAACTGTATGTTTTATTGCGTGGGGCACCCACAGCGGCTCTGAGCATGCTGGAGGCCGCATCTCGCGCTTCCCTCTAACAGGGAGCACGCCCGCGCCGGCCATTCACAAAGGTTTCTGGGCGTCCTGCGGGGTTTCACACAGAGGGGCATCCCGATTTCGGATGCCCCGTGGGGAGGGATCTGATCGGCCCGGGAATCTTATAGTTTCCCGGGCTGATCCTCCCTGGGTGTTGGTCCACTTTAAAGTGAAATAATAAGACAATGCGGCCCTTAGACCTAGAACAGTTATAGTCTAAATGCTTCAAAAGTGTCTTCTTAAAATGAGACCTATTTGTTTGCCCCCAATATTAAAACAGACAAGAAAGTGCTAACCATCAGTAAAGGTGTTCTGTGCCTAGCTCATAAAGCGCTACATTCTTGAGGGATTACAGATCCAGAGAGGCTCAGGATATGCGTAGGACAGCACCGCTTCCTATCCCAAGAGTGGGCAGAAGACGTGCAAATCCAGCACCTCATCCCTCTGCACAGCCTGGCTAATGTCTCATTTATAGCCACTGCAATTGCCATTTCCACCAAGAAATAAACATTTCACAGCTTTTTCCACCTTTAAGGTTACCTATAATCTGTACAATTCCATTAAAAAAAACAAACTGAAATCCTTAAGGGTGGAAAAAGAACTAAAATAATGTGGCTGCATAAGGCTGCACACCCTTACACTAAATCCTTGACGAATGAGCCGAATTGATGGCAGAAATCAGTCTGGCTAGGAGTCTATCAACATGGCACATGCAGGACTGTATATAGAATAGAATGACTGACAGAAAAGAGAAAGAGAAGGAAAGAATAGAAGGAATGAAACTTGCATGAAAGAAGAAAGAAAATGAATGACATGAACAGATGAAAAAAAAGAGAGAAGAGCAAAAAAAACAAAGAATAGATCGAAAGAAAGATAAAGACTAGAAGGAAAAAATAGAAAGGAAATGGCAGAAAGAACAGACGAAAGAAAGAAACAAAGAATAAAAGGAAATTAACAAAGTTGGGTCCTACGAATGTGCAGTGTTCCCCGCACCTGCCTGGGTACGCCCAGTGCTGACGCCCTGACGTTATGGTTCGTCAATATAAAGAATAAATGTGTGTAGGGTGAAAAGGTTTCAAGGATAAAAAATGCGGAGGAGCATGCATTCTATTATATATGACTGCCTTCCCAACACACAGGAGTCACATGGCCACAGCAGTAAAGGGGAGAGGATGAGGCTGCAGACTGCCTTTAAGCCGTTGCGCTCTCTCCCCCCTTTACACACACAATGTGGCTCGGGAGCGTTTGTAAGGAGGCATTAACTCTTAGTTTTTTTTCTTCTCTTTTTTTTTAACTATAGCACTAAAGTCTGTGCCTCTTCCCCTTGCAGGTGGCCCCCCTAGGCACAGGCCTAGGTTTGCCTAATGGTAAATACAGCCTTGGGCACATGGGCAATCTTTGGCCACTTTTCCTTGCAAAAATGCTCTGTATCAGTTGGAATGTGAGCTCCTGCGTACTACCTTCTTAATGTAGACCAAAACCCTCACATTTGCTGTAAAATGCTGCTGAAAATGTTAGGAAAATCCTACTAAAACTGCCAAATTTTATATGGGGTAATCAGAATCACTTTAAACTATGGCAGCTGTGTACTGACTGATATTTAATGCAGTCCAAAGGTCTATTAAATTCACACAAACATGGTAACAAAGTAACATAGTAACATAGTGTGTAAGGCTGAATAAAGACTTTAGTCCATCCAGTTCAGCCTGTTTAACCCCTTCCAGTGGTCTAGTAGCCATAGCTGGAAATGTTATTACATGCCAGGAAGACATCAAGGCCACGTTTTTACTGTATCCATCATTACTACCTCCTCTGGCAGCGAGTTCCATAGTCTCACTGCTCTTACAGAGAAGAATCCCCTCCTATGTCGGTGGAGAAAGCACCTTTCCTCTAACCTTAGTGGATGCCCCCAGGTTATGGTTACACTCCGGGGTATAAATAGATTAAATGATTAAAATAAAAATAAATCATTGATAAGCATGCAAACCGCTGCATGCTTATAAATAAATTGTGCACTTGTCCATTGGCCCACGAAACTGCTGCTGCGGGTGGCGCCATCTTGCTTCCCTGAGATCTTGGAAACTTTCAGCGTATCTTTTATCCCTTCATCTACTGCTGAGTAGTTTGGTTGTCTTGGTCCAACTGTGCCCTGGGGGGCTCTTTACTCTGCTGCTGCGTTGGAGTCTGCATCTGAGGGAGGTGACTGAGCGGTAAACTGCCAGCAAGAGCTTCAGTGAAATTCTGCAATCCCGGCATCTGAGGGAGGTGAGTGGATGGTAATCGGCCAGCAAGAGCTTCAGTGAAATTCTGCAATCCCGGCTTCTGAGGGAGGTGAGTAGACGGTAAACGGCCAGCAAGAGCTTCAGTGAAATTCTGCAATCCCGGCATTTGAGGGAGGTGAGTAGACGGTAAACGGCCAGCAAGAGCTTCAGTGAAATTCTGCAATCCCAGCATCTGAGGGAGGTGAGTAGATGGTAAACGGCCAGCAAGAGCTTCAGTGAAATTCTGCAATGCCGGCACCTGAGGGAGGTGAGTGGGGGGTAAACGGCCAGCAAGAGCTTCAGTGAAATTCTGCAATCCCGGCATCTGAGGGAGGTGAGTGGATGGTAATCGGCCAGCAAGAGCTTCAGTGAAATTCTGCAATCCTGGCATCTGAGGGAGGTGAGTAGACGGTAAACGGCCAGCAAGAGCTTCAGTGAAATTCTGCAATCCCGGCACCTGAGGGAGGTGAGTGGGGGGGGTAAACGGCCAGCAAGAGCTTCAGTGAAATTCTGCAATCCCGGCATTTGAGGGAGGTGAGTGGATGGTAATCGGCCAGTAAAACCTTCAGTGAAATTCTGCAATCCCGGCATCTGAGGGAGGTGAGTAGACGGTAAACGGCCAGCAAGAGCTTCAGTGAAATTCTGCAATGCCGGCACCTGAGGGAGGTGAGTGGATGGTAATCGCCCAGCAAGAGCTTCAGTGAAATTCTGCAATCCCGGCATCTGAGGGAGGTGAGTAGACGGTAAACGGCCAGCAAGAGCTTCAGTGAAATTCTGCAATCCCGGCATCTGAGGGAGGGGAGTAGACGGTAAACGGCCAGCAAGAGCTTCAGTGAAATTCTGCAATCCCAGCATCTGAGGGAGGTGAGTAGACGGTAAACGGCCAGCAAGAGCTTCAGTGAAATTCTGCAATCCCGGCACCTGAGGGAGGTGAGTGGGGGGTAAACGGCCAGCAAGAGCTTCACTGAAATTCTGCAATCCCGGCATTTGAGGGAGGTGAGTGGATGGTAATCGGCCAGTAAAACCTTCAGTGAAATTCTGCAATCCCGGCATCTGAGGGAGGTGAGTAGACGGTAAACAGCCAGCAAGAGCTTCAGTGAAATTCTGCAATCCCAGCATCTGAGGGAGGTGAGTGGAGGGTAATCGGCCAGCAAGACCTTCAGTGAAATTCTGCAATCCCAGCATCTAAGGGAGGTGAGTGGATGGTAAATGGCCAGCAAGAGCTTCAGTGAAATTCTGCAATGCCGGCACCTGAGGGAGGTGAGTGGGGGGTAAATGGCCAGCAAGAGCTTCAGTGAAATTCTGCAATCCCGGCATCTAAGGGAAGTGGGTGGACGATAAATGGCCAGCAAGAGCCTTAGTGAAATTCTGCAATCCCGGCATCTAAGGGAAGTGGGTGGACGATAAATGGCCAGCAAGAGCCTTAGTGAAATTCTGCAATCCCGGCATCTAAGGGAAGTGAGTGAACGATAAATGGCCAGCAAGAGCTTCAGTGAAGTTCTGCAATCCCAGGGGTGGCAGGGGGGGGGGGTTTGTGTGGATGTCGGCACTTCCTCATCATGGTAGCATTCTACTCTTCATGCTGTTTTCTTCTGGCGGCTCCCGGCTGCACCCGTTGCTTAGGATAGTGCTATAGCCCAACTTTTCTGGGGATAAAACTAGTTACAAACAAAATTAAAAACCAATAAAGCATCTTCCCCTTCCCTACACTATGCAAAACTAAACTGTCCTTTTAAACATTTACAGCTTCTTTATCTTTAGCACTCTATTTATAATGGCAATGCCAATCATTTTTGTTCTGCATACATTTTATATACAATAAAAATACAGAAAACAAATTACTTACCTAACTTTGAAACCTTTGGAACTTTGCAGGCAAAAAAAGCTTTAAAAAACATCCTACAGAAGTGCACTCATCTCCCGGCCCTGGAACCGCTTCTCCATGACGCTCCCCCCAACATCCTGAAGCACGTGGTTGGTCAGTTCAGCAAGGTAAGATGTGCGACGGAGCACTCTGCTGCTCACCCAGTGACTGTGCTGCCAGCTGAGCATTCCAGGGACAATGCATTAAACACGCCATCCAGATTGTACATTAAAGGATTAGATTTTCCAGGAACGCCGCACACAGTGCCAAGAGCTTACTATCTTACCAGCGGGAGCGTAGCGACATGCCCCAAAGTGTTCAGTATTCACCTTGGCTGGCTTTCATTGCTGGGAAGGTGCCAGTGTTTGTATGTTGTCTCCCCACAAGCAGCTTGGGAAGCTGCAGCATTGAAGAAACTGACATACACCACACAGACATAATGTCTCTAAATGTAAAATCTCTGCTCTGAGCACCGTATGGGCAGCACTGTGTTAGCCAGGACCTCGGAGGAGAGAGATTTAGGGGTACTGATTACTGAAACCTGCAAGATGAGTGGACAGTGTAGCCAGGCAGTGGGAAAAGCAAGCAGGATGCTCGGCTGCATAGCTCGAGGTATCACCAGTAGGAAGAGGGAGGTTGTGATGCCGCTGTATAGAGCCCTGGTGAGGCCACAGCTAGAATACTGTGTGCAGTTCTGGAGACCTTACCTGCAAAAAGACATTATTCAAATAGAACGGGACAAAAGAGACTTTGCTTATCTCAACTCAAAGACATCTGATTATAAGAGAAAGAAAAGGAGCTATTATCTTGTGTCAGCTCAGCGCTGGATCAGCTGCTCCATGGTTTGGTAATAATAACTTAGTAGCCAACTGCTCCCAGTTTCATGTCTATATTTTAGCATTTTTTAACTGGTTACCATTTCTTATGACTATTCAGATCTAAGTTTAGGGGCACCATAATGAATAACCCGACATGGACATGGGCACAAGCCTGCTGTTCACCAATTAAATGCAAATAATATACTTTAAAGAGTTAAAAATACAATTAAAAATAAGTTTTTTAATTTCAAAAATTACTTTAGATTTCTTTAAACCGGACCTTCAGCATGATTTAATGTAGAGCCCAAACCCTTAAAAAACTATTCCTCAGCATCTAAAATTAATATATTTTACGTATTAAGTCACTTTTTATTCTTTCCCCCACCGGGCTGCAACTCTGTTCAGGACTCTAGAATACGGACACCTCCATCTTGCCTCAGAAGCATCACATACTGAGGGGAGGAGAGCGGGATAAAGTACAGGGGGTGGGTTATAGCTGTGCTTTGCACAGACAGAGCAGAGCTGGGGTCAGGAAAAGGACAGCAATCCCAGAATGCAGAGCGACTCAGTCAGAAGACATTTCCTGTTTGCAGGCTGCCTGATGCTCCATGAGCTGCCATCTTGGATGTTTAAAGGCTCATAACATGTAGTAGATGCAGGTAGGATGATTTTTTTTATTTGAAATCTGAAACATAAGATATGCTCTTATTCAGGGTTAAGGTCCGCTTTAAACAATTTCACCAGGCGATCGTGATTTGGGATGCGCCTACAATTAAAAGCTCTGTATGATGGGTGAACAGTAAATGGCTGCACACTGCACTGCACACCTTTCAGTTCCATTCCAGCTCCTCTGTCCCTTGAATGCTTAGTTCAAGCTACCATATCAAGCCCTAGTAGTCCCGCAGCTTTCTCTGAACACAGCTGAGCATATTCAAAAAGCTGCACCATGGCACGCCCTTCCCAGCTCAGCAATATCCATATCCAGATTTTACTTATGGGAAATAAGATGGGAGGAAGTTAGCATGTAAATGGCTTTAATTTCATGATATATTGTAAGTCATGTTTATTGAATAGAGGCCTTTGTCTGAAAGAATTAGCCTTAGAATATTAGACTATTGAATCCTGTCTGGGCCTATGTGCTGCAGTGTGCAGTCAAACCTTGGCTGTCTGGGCGCCCGGGTCTCTTTAAAGTAGACCAAAACCCAGGATTTTGACTATCCTTGGTTTAGGTCCCGCTGTGTGAAACCCCCCAGTATGCCGAGACCAGACTCAGCGGGGGGAATCGATCGGCCCGGGATTCTTATAGATTCCTGGGCCGATCAAGCCGGGTTTTAGTCCACAGTAAAGTGGACCAAAACCAAGGATTTTGTCTATCCTGGGTTTTGGTCGGGGATGCCCTGCTGCATGAAACCCCCCAGATCGCCGAAGAGAACTCACCTCCTGGTCCTACAGCGCATGCGCGGCTGCTCATCCAATCAGCACGCTTGGGGGCCCCGCCATCACGTTGTCTATGATTCGTCTAAGGCCAGCGGCTCCAAAGGCGCGCTGACCCACTACCCTCTTAACAGGGAGCTTGACCGCGCCAGCCATTCACAAATGCCTGGTGTGGGCTCGCGCCCTGCTAGAGGGGTAACGGGGGTGCGGCTGTGGCTCGCGCATGCGCCGTTGGGTTTTAGTCCACAGTAAAGTGGACCAAAAGCAAGGATTTTGTCTATCCTGGGTTTTGGTCGGGGATGCCCTGCTGCATGAAACCCCCCAGATCGCCGAAGAGAACTCACCTCCTGGTCCTACAGCGCATGCGCGGCTGCTCATCCAATCAGCACGCTTGGGGGCCCCGCCGTCACGTTGTCTACGATTCGTCTAAGGCCAGCGGCTCCAAAGGCGCGCTGACCCACTACCCTCTTAATAGGGAGCGTGCCTGCGCCAGCCATTTACAAATGCCTGGTGTGGGCTCGCGCCCTGCTAGAGGGATAACGGAGGTGCGGCTGTGGCTCGCGCATGCGCCGTTGGACCAGGAAACAAGGCAAGTAAATAGGGTGACCTGGGGGGAGGGAATTTTATAGATTCCCAATCGCGGTGGGTTTTTTTTTATGTTTACTGGACATTATCAAGTCTCGCTGTCCATCCATACAAAAAAATAAGGCAGTTGACACTCCATAGTTATTTTGGGACCGGCCGCCCTGTGCTGGTTTTATAGAAGTTGGGGAAGCTGAATTGGGGCCGTTGTGCAGGTCGCCTCTCAGCAGAGAAAACACCAGGAGGATTGAATGCTTCCCCAAACGCACTCAAATCCCGACTCGCTCCCCCCTATTTAATGAGGCACTGAGTATTATGAACGTGATATAATTGTGGGGCTGCTCACATACACTCTGTGCGCTAGTGGAATGCTGCCTTGGGGCATTGCACGCCATGAAATCAGCGCTTTAATAAAGAAAGATGGGATATTAAACAAGCCTTTTTGTCTCATTAGGTAACAGCGGAGCACAGCTGTACGGCTCACTCGGAATATAACTGGGATTTATAAAGTGGCTCCTGTCCAATCTGCCTTCCCAGAGAGCTCGGCGTTATTAGATACAGACATGTGGCCACACTTCGGGTGGAATCCCTGAACACAGTTGTGGCCTTCTCTTAGTTTACATGTCAGTCTCTGGGGGCGAGCGAGCAACCGAAAAACATGAGTAATTATTATATAACAAGCGGATCGCAAACCTCACTGTTATGTCGGGAGGCTATCAGCATGTGCTTGTGATCAGCCAGAGCCATACGTGCAAGTGGAGGATAAGCTGCTTCATACAGAGCCCATGTTTAAAGTGGAGCAAAACCCTGGATTTTCACTATCACAGGTTTTGGTCTGACCCCCTGGGGCATCCCGATTTGGAATGCCTGCCATTCCCACGGCGCAGTCGCGGCTCTACTACAATAAGCTTTTTCGGTAGCGCATATAAATGTGTGGCGGGTACCCCCTGCATCCCTCTAAGGCTGTGCCAAAGAGCCCATATCGCATGCGCGGCATCTCTTGTATCTTTCTCGGACTGTGAGTGCCTGTTGTTACTGTTAGAGGGAAGTGGAGGATGCGGCCGTAAGCGCGCTTGGAGCCGCTGGCCTTAGACCAAAACCCAGGATAGTCAAAATCTTGGGTTTTGGCCCTGATCGGGGATGCCCAGCTGCGTGTAACCCCCCAGATCGCCGAGCCCAACTCATCTCTTCCTGGTCACTCGTCCAATCAGCCTGCCCGGATCTGCTGATGTCAAATTGTCTAAGCTTCATCTAAGGCCAGCGGCTCCAAGCTTGCTGGCCGCCGTATCCCCCGCTTCCCTCTAACAGGGAGTGTGCCCACGCCAGACATTCACAAATGCCTGGCGCAGGCATGTGCCCTGCTGGAGGGATAGTGTGGATGTGGCCACGGCTAAAATATCTGTATGGGGCAACCTGGGGGGTTTCACACAGTGGGGCATCCCGATTCTGGATGCCCCAGGGCAGAGGGAGTCGATCGCCCGGGAATTTTATAGATTCCCGGGCGGATTGCTTGGGTTTTGCTCCTTTTTAATCAGTAATCAGTTTATTTCCACCCACATATGTGCATACTGTACATAAAAGGAATTTTTGCAAGCAATAGGCTGATACAGGAATTAGGGATACAGCTTAAACTGGACGTTCAGCACAATTTAATGAAAAGAGCAAACCCTTAAAAAAATTATTCCCCAGCATCTAAAATTAATACATTTTACATTTACATTTGTCACTAAATCCAGAACATCTGCATGGAATTAGGCCCTCTCAAATAGTAAGGGGAGCAATTTACTAAACATTCTTTTTTTACTTTAGGTCTTCTGTAAGAGTTCAGTTTTTGTATGGCTATGGAAAAAATCTGTTTTTGAGTCGGTTAGTCATTGCCCCGAGAACTTTGTATCTACGCCCAGATGGCAGAAGGTTGGAAAAAGACTGAACAGGGTGTAGGGGTCCCCATTAATTTTCTTTGCCCTAGTTTTAAGGCTGCATTTAAATAAATTGACAATTATTGGTGGGGGGGGGGGGGCTTCCAATGGTCTTTCCTGCCATTGTGGTGATTATCTGCAGGTATAGCTTGTCCCTCCTTGTCACACTACCATACCAGACCGTAATCGAAGAATAAATGGCCGATTCAATAATTGCAGTGTTAAAGATCACCAATAATTTGTTGGACATCCCAAATGTTTTCAGTTGCCTGATAAATTTATTCTTTGCTGGGCTCACAAGAGAGTCAATTTGCAGGTCCCATTTCACATTGTGAGAGATGATTGTGCCTGGGAATTTGGTCTTTTCCACTCCATCAATGTTTAGGGCAAGTACGTTTTTGAGGAGCTTTCCTGTAATCAAACACAATCTCTTTTGTTTTTGAAGGGTTAAAAATTGCTGACTCGGAATGTTTGATCCTTATCATTCCTGATCAGACCCACCACAGTCGTATACTCTGCAAATGTAAGGATCTCCACAGAATCTTCCCTTGAAGGTGAAGTCGTTAATGTAGAGGGTGAAGTGTAGTGGGGACAATACACATCCTTGTGGTGCTCCAACACTGGTGGGACTTGAAGGTTCCAACCTTGACACATTGGGTTCTTTCAACATTTACATTTCCCAGGCGGAATGGACAGCTGGCTCAGTTTGTCATACAGGATGTTTGGATCAATATTATTGAATGTCGAGCAACAATGCTCTATTACATGAGCCCGTGTTCTCAATGATCCAGAGGGTACTTGAGGATCTTGTTCATCAGATCTTGTATGCAAACAGGAGAGAATCCAGGTGTTTCTTGGTCATGTTCTTTAGGTAAGACCTTACCAGTTTCTCAAAAATATTCATGACGACCAGAGTTAGGGCTACAGGTCTGAAGTCATTAAGGGTTGTGGCACATGACTTGCGTGGGCACGCACTATCTGAGAAAGATGCAGGAGATGCCCCCAGCCAGCTGTACCTGTGCCGTTGGCTCTTTGGTGAGGTAAGACAATCAAGTGAATGACAGAGTTTCACATAGCAGGGTAGCCCAAATCAGGATGCATTCATCACTGGATGTCTAACTGGACCTAGCATCTTATAGAGGCAAGATCTGGTTTTTATCCAAAGTTTTATCCTGGAGTCTAAAGAACTCCAGAGCTAATTTGAGATGGCCTGCTGTGTCATTGCCCTAATCCTAATGCGTACCTTTTAGTGATGCCAAGATGCATTAGCGCCCGCGGTGGCACCCCCTGACATCATGGGTTTTGGTCCAATTTAAAGTGAACCTCCAGTCAAAATGATCGGAGGTCTGCTCAGCCCCACCGCTGGGAGGGCATCTCTATCCGGGATGCCAGAGCCGAACTACTTACCACTTGTCTGGTGCTCTATGTGACCACAAGAAGCTGGTGGTAAGCCTGTCTCATTAACATGATCAGTTGTTTGGGGTCATGTGCTGTTAGCGCAGCAGAGCAAATATATGGGATTCTTGATTGGAGGTCAGATCCACCACCAGGACTTTAATTGGGGTTCATACTGCCCTAGATTTTAGTATACAGCACGTCCTGCTCCAGAGATAATTCCTTACGTTTGGGTTATACATCCACAAGATGGCGCTGGACTACAGAGACAGCAAAAAAGTGGCTCCTCCCGGCCCCTTATATTCCAGGGACCTCCCACAAATTCCCCAGTTCTTCTCTGCAGTCGGCGCTGCGAAGGCAAGAAGATGGCTCTCTCTACTCGCAGGGGGCTATTAGCCTGCGGCCCTGTAGGACTATTCCCACCCGTTCCTCTTTTTTTCTTCCTCCCAGCTTTGGCTGCACTGGTCGGGTGACGGTAGTCAGCACCGCTGTCAGGTGCTTAAGGAGCGCTGCTCCGACCGCAATCCCCTACCAAGGGTAGGTGGTATAGGCCCATGGTGAGCCTTATGGGATGCAATCTGGGTTACCTGTGGCTGGGCCTGCGTCCCGTGCGGCTTCGCCTACTCCCCCACGCTTACATCTGACTCCCAGTGAGGTGCATACCTGTGGGGAGTCTCAGCCTGATTTGTCTACCAGGGTGGCTAGCATTGAGAAGCTGATTGCTGGCTCTACGGCGCGTAAGGCCTCTGCTCAGAGGCGGCATCTGGCGCCTGGCGTTAACCTTTTTCCTATGGAGGCTGAAGAATTTTTTGACCTGGCCGGCTATACCCCCCTGGAAGAGGGGGAATTGTTTTCTGATTCAGAATCATCTGATGAGAAGCCTAAGGGTTATGCTGAATCTGGCTCTGACCCATGGGCTCCAGATGATACTGACAGGCTTTTGGCTCACATTTTTTAAGTACTTTCTATCTCTCCTCCTGCTGTGGCTCCTCGGCAGCAGGGGGAGTTGTTTCACACTGCTAAGCCACGTTTAGAGTTTCCTGAGCAAACTCACTTTAATAGTCTTGTGCTCAAAGAGTGGGAGCGACCGAGCAGGCTCCCTGGGGTGCCTAAGAGTTGGGATAAGAGGTATCTCTTTCCTGCTGAAGTGGTTAAGTGTTGGTCGTCCCCTCCCGAAGTGGATACACCAATTCTGGGGTTGTCCAACACTTCTGTCATGCATTCCCCTGACTCTACTATACTGAGGGATGGTGAGGACCGGCGCATTGATCAGCTGGCTTCCCATGCCTTTGCCTGTGTGGGGTCCGCGCTGCGTCCGGTTGTGCCTCTGCCATTACAGCTGTGGCTATTAGGACTCTGCTCAAGAGTATTTTAGATGGGGCTCCTGATGATGCGGCTAGTGAAGAGTATAGAGCCCTTCTGCGTTGTGAGGAATTTGTTGCATATGTCCTCTTTGCCTTGGATGATACCATTAGAATGTGTGGCAGGGCTTCTTCCTTGGCGGTGACTATACGCCGCTCAGTTTGGCTGCGCCAGTGGGCAGCTGACAATGCTGCCAAGAAGGCTCTCACTGGGTTCCCCTTTAAAGGACTGGGTCTATTTGGGGATCGCCTGGACCTGTTTGCTAAGGGAGGCAGGTTACCCCAGCGCAAGAGACAGTCTCGGCCTTTTCGGGGTTCTGGCTCCTTTCTTCCCTCCTACCATGGGTCCAGAATGGGAAGGGGAGCGTCATTTGCAGGGGCCCGGGGAGATTTCTGGGGCAGGGGCAGAGAACGTGGCCGCCCTGGCCCCCCCTGGGGTTCCAAGTCTAAGTCTTCCCCCAAGCCCCCTCAGGCATGAAGGGGCGCCCTCACCCATCCGGGTGTGGGGACTGCTGCTCTTTGCTCACGTCTGGAGGCGTCATGTCTCAGACCGGTGGATTCAGGAGGTAGTGTCCTCCGGTTACAAGATAGAGTTGGCAGCCTGGCCGCCCCCAAGATTCATCAGATCCCGGATGCCTCAAGACCCCCTGTCAGCTCAGGGCCTGTTGCTTGCTGTGCAGAATCTAATGGAGCTGGGGGTCATCTGCCAAGTGCCCTTAAGGGAAAGAGGCAAGGGCTATTATTCTAACCTTTTCACTGTTCCCAAAAGAGGTGGGTCTGTCAGACCCATCCTGGACTTAAAGCTTCTCAACAAGTTGTCAGATCCAGGCGTTTTTGCGTTTTTCTGGCTATAGGTTCATGTTCCTTCCCATGTTTCCTGATGCGTGAAACCCCCCAGATGGCCTTAAAGTGGACCAAAACCCGGGATTTTGACTATCCTGGGTTTTGGTCCTTTCCCCCAGGGCACCTCGATCAGTGAACCCCCCCAGATTGCAGAAGCCAACTCACCACTTCCCAGTCCTACAGCGCCGCTCGTCCAATCAGCATGCTCAGAGACGCTGACGTCACAAATCGTCTAAGCCTTCGTCTAAGGCTAGTGGCTACTAGCGCACTGACGGTCGCATCATCTCCTTTCCTCTAACAGGGAGCGTGCCCGCGCCGGCCATTCACAAATGCCTGGCCTGGGCACGCACCCTGATAGAGAGATAGCCGGGATGCCGCCAAGGCTTGCACATGTGCCGTTGGACCGGGAAACAAGGTAAGTGTATGGGGCGGCCTGAGGGGGTTCTCACAGCGGGGCATCCCAATTTTAGATGCCCTGGGGGGAGGGAATCAATCGGCCCGGGAATCTTATAGATCACAGTGGGTTTGGGTCAACTTTAAAAATGTACCTTTCCGTTGGTTCCACGGCATATATGCTATTCATGCACAGCATACAGCTTTGTTTAGACACCGAAAAAGGGGAGCTGCTACATCCTTGGTTTCCCTGTGGTCTGCAGCACGCCCCCCTGCCCCAAGAGCTTATATCAATGGCTCGGCACAGGGGGGGGTCTCAGCTGCCATATGCTGCGACACTCTTCTTTTTCTTGAGTGGAAACAGATTGGTCTGAGGTACCAAAGTGTTCAAGGAGTGCAGCAAAGGAAAAGAGACGCTTTCCTAAAAGGAATTCCCTTCTTGTCTGCCTATGGCAGATTTATGTAGCTGTGGCCGGCTCCGGCTGCCTCCGCCTGGGCGTCTGTCTCCATGACAGCATGCTGCGGGGGGCGGATGTGACGGTGGTCTGGGGGGCGGGTGCAGGCGGATTACTGGGTTTTTGTTATCAGAGCTGCATTAGGGAGAGGGGGGAGAGGGGAGGGGTGAACTTTGCTTTTGTTCCACTTCCGGCGTACGTGCGGCCACTGGCCGGGGTCGTGCTTTTTTCATCCCTCCCCCCGCACGCCAGGAAGTCTCTTTGCGTCCCCGCAGGCACCGGGAACTATTAATTCAGAAGACACCAGCACACACACACCTACCTGATGAAGGGGACACAAGAGGACCACATGCCCCGCACTGCTCCAGCATCTTCACTGCTGACGGCGACCGGGGCTGCGCGGGGGGGCAGGCGTGGGTGCGCGGCCCCGCGCGCGCGCGCGCGCACCTTAGCTCCTCCTACCTTTTCTCTTCCATTTCACTGACTCGAGTATAAGCCGAGGCGGCTTTTTTCGGCCCAAAAAGTGGGCTGAAAAACTCTGCTTATACTCGAGTATATACGGTAATTATTAAATTGTATATAGAGTATGAAGTTTAGGAGTTGTAATGGGGGCTCCTTGCTGTGGCCGGGTTTGTGTGTATATGTTTTTTAAAGAAAGTTTGTGATTGTATTTATGTGTATGTTAGTGGTTTTTTAACACACTATTGAACTAAAGATGATTATATGAATTTGATTAAATGGTTGATGATTGATTATTGAGGGGACATTTGGTGCCATCCTGGTTATCCCATTTACGGTCTACTGGGACCGTTACTGTTTATATAAGTGCGGTGCAATGCCAAGGATTAGCTTTAAATTTACACAGCCAAACACATCCAAGTAGTGGACACGTGTTCCGAGCTTTAGGCTCTCATCAGCATTAGGGGGTGCAGCTAAATTTGAGATAGCAGGAGCTGTAAAACCCAGGCAATAGATTGGAAGATAAGTTGTGCTAAAGTCGTAAAACTCTAATTGAGGAATTAAGCAAATCATCAGCTGTGTGTGAACTCACAAGCCTTTTATTGTATAGGCACAAAATTCCCACAGGCTTTCCTCCTTCCCTCCGGCAAGCTGGATCTGCAGGATGGGTTAATAAAACAAGTTATTTAGAGGCCTTTTCAGGCAGCCAGAAATACTCTGGAAGCACTCATTGCTGCATTCTTTCCTTCATTAGGTATAAGGCCATATCTAGACGCCTTTGAAATCTAGAGATACAAGGGAGGCTGTGTTATGGACGCTGCCATCCGAGGCAGGAGCTTTGCTTCTAATTGATGGCTTTCGCGCTTTCACTACAACAGGATGTCCATTCAAAGAGGTGGCCGAGCCAAAACACTGCGGGCCTTATAGAAACCGCCGCCGGTAAAGGGTCACGGGCGCGTGGAAGAGGTGCACAGCGCTGTACGGCTTTACTGAGGATTGTACATTGTGTCACTTCCTGCACAAGTCGTAAGAAAGCAAAAAGTTTTCTCATTTTAATTAAAATAGGCGGCGCCATGCAAATCCTTCTTTTACACCCCTGTGGCCAAGTGTGCTTCCAGAAGTGCTGCTTTCTAGCGCTGATACAGCCAAACACATGGAGTCATTTAACCCGCGTGCAGGCAGCTGTTTCTAGCTTGTTACTTCAGCACAGGCAGGATTTATTTATTTAGGTTTTTTATATAGCGGTGATATATTCCATGGCGCTTTACATGGAGGCGTGCAAACTCTCAGGCAAGACTAAGGGCTTAAAGGGATAGTCCAGGCAACCTAAAAAAATAAACATTTTACCTGCCAGCAGGGGTGGACTGGCCATAGGCAACACAAAGAGAATTCCTGGAGGGCTGCACTGCTTTCGGGTCAATTGGGCTGAGTGCTTTATTCATGAAGGGATAGCGACAGGTAGCGTCTTGTAAGCGACAGGTAGCGGCAGGTGAATGCCGGGCATGGCACGCAATTCCACATTTATGAAGCCGATTCTGGTGAGCGACTCGAACAACGCCATGTAGCGTACGATTCATCATTATCCAAGGCTCAGCGTAGAGCGCCGGCGTTCAGGCTTGCAGAGCGACATGTCTTACCTGTCGCTACCTGCTGCTCTCCCATACATTTCAATGGACAATACTTTTCTTCACTTTAAACAGGGTTTTTTTTATATAAATTATGAAATAATTGTGTGACCTCTCCTGGCCTATTTAAAGTCATTTTTGAAAACTTTTTTGATTTATAATATTTTTATGCAGAATTGTCCTTACATGTCTGGTATTAAATTGTTCATGTTACAATGTAATAACAATGTAATTCCATATGTTTTCGCTTTGTTGCTAGTGGATACATGTTCAAAACTGACTTTAATCACACAGCTTCTGGCGCTCTGGGCTACAACTACCCGATTTTGAGCGCTGGCGCTGTGTGGGGCTATTTTTTTGATGAATATGGTGTGAGTCGGTTGCACTGAGCTGGCGCTACCATTCACTCCCATACAGCGCTGTACTGGTGTTAGAGCGGCTCACACAATATATTCATCAATGCCGGCCAGAGACTGAGACGCTCTGAAATCGCAAACCATGGCCGATCACAGCGACTACTAGCGGTCACTCTCAAAGCCTCGCTACAGACGCTCATCTGACGGTACCTGGCACTAGTAATGAATCAGCCTGTGAGTAACATCTACCATTCCTGAGAGGAAGGAGGAAGGAGAGCGGGTCCCAGGCGTCCAAGATGGCGGTGGCGACGAGGCAGGAGGCGCCAGACGAGCGTGACATGCTGGAGGAGATCAGAGGAGCAAGCTCCGAGGAGGCGTCATCGGCAGCCCACAGTGCAGCGTCGGCGGGTTTGACGAGACCGCAGGACAGGAGTCCTGTCGGCGAGGCTTCGAGGAGCGGCGGGAGGGGCAGCGACGCTCGGCGGGTGACGTGCCGAGGCCCCGAGATCGCGGGCGGGACGGAGCCGCCTGAACCGCTGGCCGCAGAGCCGCAAAGAACGGCCCACGCTCCGGACACCAAGGAGCCGCAACCTGATGGCGGGCGGCGGGCCTCGGAAGACGCCGAACACGCAGCTGCCGGAGGTGAGTCGGGGGGAGGATAGGAGCAGAGCGGCCCGCAGCGAGACTCTCGCGGTCTGCGGAGGCGGCTCTCTCCCCCGGAGTCCCCCCTCCCTCCCAACCATTGTGAACCCTACATAAGGGCAGGACAGCGGGGGCAGAGTGCAACTCCCAGGGGACGGTGGGGGGCAGACACTCAGGATCCAGGCGGCTGGGGGTCCCCGGAGGGGGGATCCCCCTCTAATATACAGCGCATGTGCGGTCCCACAGTTGGGGTGGATGGGAAGGGCCAGCCGGATGAGATGGGGCGCCCGGCTTGGAGCAACACCTCGTCACCCCCTCGTTCAGCCTGCATGTCAACCAGGGACCCTGACAGCCCAGTATCCCCAGGGGACTGGGTTATGAACTCTGCTACCCACCGGGGTCCGACCTCTCCCTACATCAACCCACCAAGCCCAGACCCGTTGATCCGTGCCGGAGGCCCACTGTCAGGGGAAAGGATCTCTCTGGGAGGGGACATTCAAAGTCCGCACACCCCCTCATGGCACTCTGGTTCGGGTACGGAAGTGAGCACACAACGACCCACGCGGGAAAGCTTTCCTGGCCTTGATGTAGCCCAAGACCGGCTAAGACTAGGTCCCATCCCATGTATGCAACATTCTCAGCTCTGTGGGACCCCCTCTAACACAAAAAAGGGGGCCACAGGGGAACATCCGAATGCAGAGCCGAGACAGTATTCCTCCAGAGTACAGCTAGACAGCCCGTCCCCCTCTGCGCACCGGCTTCCTCCTCCATCCCAACTGGAATATGACCACTCAGCTTTGGCGGACATCAAGTCAGAAATTAAAGCACTCCCCACTAAAGCGGACCTGGAGGCCTTCATATTGCGAGTAGAGAGCACCTTTAAGAAGGACATTCTAGATCTGCAAAATTCTGTGGAAAACTTGGACTCTAAAGTGGATGGCCTGGAGCAGTCGCAGCAAACGTCCCTGCAAAGAATAGAGGCCCTGGAGAGAAAGATGTCTCGCCAACAATCCCTCTCCCAACCTGCACCTTGACGATCTGGAGAACCGGAGCCGCCATAACAACATCCGGGTGAGAGGCCTACCGGAGGCTACTGGGCAGGAGCAGCTTCAGCACACAGTCACTAGCATCTTCAATGATCTCCTGAACCGCCCTCCAGATTCAGAAATCGTGATGGATTGTATCCACAGGGCGCTTGGTCCCAAACCTTCTGATCCCAGCCGTCCCCGTGATGTGCTATGCCGCCTGCATTACTTCCAGGTGAAGGATGAAATAATTAAGAAGGCCTGGGAAAAAGGCCAGATAAGCTTCGACGGGGTGTCAATACAGATATTTCCGGACTTTCTAGAAGATCCCTACAGATGCGTCGCCTCTTGAAACCTCTACTGGCAAAAATTCAGGAGAGCGGGGCCTCATATCGATGGGGTTACCCATTTCACCTCTTGATTCGGAGGAATCAGTGTGTATTCGCCTTGCGTTCTCCGGAGGACCTCCCGGAACTGTTTACTTTTCTGGACACCCCTCCGATAGATGTTCCCAACTGGCTGGACATTCCACCCCCTCCCACCCCTCAGGCCCTGAGGGGATGGCAACCGCCCAGACCGCGCCGCGAGAGGAGAGCCAACCCACCGAGTAGAAGAAGCAATGAGAGCAGGGCAGCGCCCCGCCGTCCCTTGGACAATGAGATATAGAATGCCTCTCTGAATGCCCCTGATATCCTTAACATAACAATGTTTTCCTATCCTTAGGTTCTCACACTCATATTATGGTTATGTTGATTGCCTCTCTAAATGCCCCTGACTTCCTTTGCATGATAGTTTTTCTTACCTCTCAGGTTCTCATCGCCTGGTCATGCTCAAGTAGGCTCTGTGCGCCTTGGCTGGGCGACCGCCGGACGGATTTAACCTTTGGACCTGTACTATCGCCATGGTGTCCTCCAACCAGCCTTCCTGGTTAATTTGTTAGGGCCTTACTGTCCCGCCTCTCTTCCGTCCCATGCGCCTGGCTGGGGTGGGCGCGCCCCCGCTCTGACCTTTGACCATTCGATGAGGTTATGTTTATGTTCTTGTATTGGCTCTATTGGTTGTTATGACCCATTGTTGCTGCACTCCACCGGGTGCAGGTATCGATGTGGTCCTAGTTGACTTATATGCTGTGGCCGGCCGAGGGGACCTCCTCGTCCCGTTCTGATTCGCTGCTCACCCACAGTAGGCCTGTGCCTCACCTCCCCGATGCCGCTTGGTGGGGGGGCACACGTTTGGAACAGTGTTTTGTTCCCATACAGGTAGTGTGCCTTAAGCATCCACTGGTAGTTAATTCTTCGTTCTCCTTTCTTTCTTCTCTCTCCTTATCCTTCGTGCTTTACCTTCTTATGTCCTCCTTACCCTCTGTCCCACCCCCTTCCTCCCTCTCACCCACCCCCCCGCCTCTGATACGTGGACCGCGCGTCGGTCACTAAAAGCTGACCCCGAGGTTCTCCTCTGCGTGCAAGTATGTCCAAAGTAAAATGCACTTCCCTCAACGTCAAGGGTCTGAATTCCCCCTTTAAGAGATCCTCCATCCTCAGGGAACTGAGGCGCATGCACACTCAGATTGCTTTTATACAAGAAACTCACCTCAAAGTTGGCAGTTCCCATAATACCACTGACCGTCACTTTAAAACTCAATATCTTTGCCCCTCACCTGACTCAAAATCTAGGGGGGTCGCCATCGTCCTGGCAGGGTCTCTACCCTGGACACACCTCGAGACTCTCGCAGATCCTGAGGGAAGGTTTCTCTTTGTGAAGGGAACACTTTACTCCCTAAAAATAACTCTAGCAACATGTTACTGTCCCAACTCTAATCAACACAAGTTTCTCCATTCCACTCTAGAGAAACTTGCGACCTTTGCTGAAGGGGTCCTTCTGGTGGGGGGGGGGGGGGGGATTTTAACATAGTCTTGGACCCTGGGTTGGACACCTCTAGGGGGATCTCACACTTGCCCTTCTCTATGCTTAAAAAAAAATCAAGGCCCTAGTCCACAGAAACCAGTTGATGGATGCATGGCGGACCCTCAATCCAAAGGAGAGAGACTATACGTTCTTCTCTGCACCTCATAACTCTTACTCGCGTATAGACTTCTTCCTGATCCCACATAGGTTTTTACACCTGGTAGTTAGCATGGACATATGCCAAATAACTATCTCAGACCACGCGCCTGTTTCGGTTACCCTCTACATCCCGGACACCCCACCCCTCAGAGGCCAATGGAGACTTAACAACTCACTCTTACAGGACCCTGAGGTCAGGGCCGATATTCACAAGGCCATCGCTGAATTCTTTTCCGTAAATATCACGGAGGGGGTCCCACGGATGGCCGTATGGGAGGCCCACAAGTGCGTGGTCAGGGGCCTGCTAATTAAACATGGATCGCGCCTTAAAAAACAACGAAACCGCCAAATTGCTCAGCTGGCTCAGGAGATACTGGATATTGAAGTTAGGCACAAGCAGACATTAGACAAGGCCCTTGGGGCCCGACCGGTGTGCCTCCGGGAGTCTCTTAGAGACATCTGCCTCGCTGAAGCTAAAAAATGATGTACGCCAATAAGTCGGGTAAGGCCCTTGCGAGGGCGCTGAGAGCCCAGCATGGGAGGAATTTTATCCCAGTTATCCAGGATTCCAAGGGGAGCAAGAAACACCTGACGGCGGACATAGCGCAGGCCTTCAGGGAGTTCTACGAGGGCCGTTACAATCTGCCCCAGGAGCGTACGCTTCTTACATCCGGGAGTCCGGGCTCCCTAGGCTCAAGAAAGAGGTGATTGGCGCCCTTGAGGGGGAGATTGAAATGGATGAATATCTGAGGGCAATCAAAGGCACTAAGCCAGGCAGGGCGCCGGGCCCAGACGGTTTTAACCTGGGATATTACAAGGAGTTTGCCGAGTTGCTTGGCCCTCAGTTTATTGCTTCCTTCGGCTCCCTGAAGGACGGTCGCCCGCCACCTAGAGATACTCTCCGAGCACACATCGCGATCATCCCGAAGGAGGGCAAGGACCCGATGCAGTGCGGCAGCTACAGGCCCATTTCTTTATTGAACTGTGACCTGAAGCTTTTCAACAAGATTATAGCAGACAGACAGGCGCCTCTCATTCCCCATCTTGTCCACTGGGATCAGGTTGGCATTGTCCCTTCGAGAGATGGTAGGGACAATACCACAAGGGTCATTAACTTAATTTATCAGGCAACCCTGGGGGGGCTGGGTACCTTGCTCCTCTCGACGGACGCGGAGAAGGCGTTTGATAGGGTCAGCTGGGAGTTTTTATCCTCACTTGCCTTCCTTCCGGGGCTCCCATGGTTACCACCAGGCCAGATCCCAGTACTCAGTAAACACCCAACAATAGGCCCCACGAGGAGGGTAGTGGCAAGGGTCTTTCTGAGGCTGGACATCTCTACCACCCCATCACCATTAACCTCGGTGATAGGACACCCGGATTTCCCGGCGAGCCAATCTGATGGTGTTTTCCGCACAGCGGAACTGCTTTAGGATCCTCCATATGCGCGAGGGGGGCAGGTGGTGTGGGACGGAGGTTCTGGCTGCTAAACATTCGCTGCAGCCACTCAATTTCTGGCGGGCCTTTCAGTTGTCACACTACCAGAGATCTGTAGACCAGCTGGGCGAGGCCGACAGACCATTGACACCCTTTGAGCGAATCTGCTCCGGGGTGGGCCATTTTAGAGGGGCTCTGTCGTATGCCTATTCCCTGCTTATCAGTCCTCCGGATTCGTTTGTGCCCCCTTGCGTGGGGGGATTGGAGAGGGAGCTAAAAAGAAACTTCTCAGTGGAGCAGAGGCGGGCTATGTTTCAGCTGGCCCACAAATCCTCTATCTCAAGCAGATACCAAGAAGAGAAGCCGTCTATAAAATTCTGTCCCGCTGGTATTATGTGCCGTCTAGGTTGGCAAAGATGTTTCCCTCTTCCAGCCCCCTATGCTGGAGGTACTCGCGTGAGAGGGGCACCATGATCCATGTTTTCTGGGAGTACACTGGCCTCACTAAATTCTGGGGTAACGTCCGGAAAATAGTGCTACACTTGACTGGGGTCGATCTGGGAGAGGACCCGGCCAGCTACCTCCTCAACCTGGCCCCCACCTCTATAAGTATGAGGGGCAAATCCCTTTTGGCCCCACTGCTGAATGCTGCAAAGACATGTATTCCAGCGTGTTGGAAGTCGCCCGATCCACCTTCGACAGCCATGTGGCTGTCGAGGGTAAGAGATATAAGTAGGATGCAGGAACTGACGGCCTCAGTGAAGGGAACCCTAGACAAATACAGGAAGATGTGGAGCGCATGGGATCAGTTTACTTTCTCGGCCGATTACCTTGGCTTTCTTCAGGAATGATGCCAGGTTGGTGCAGAGCGTGCCTCTTCCCCCATACCACATTTCCCAGCCCCCCCCCCCATCTTTCTAGCCTTCCCCTTTCTGCCCTCTCCTTTTCACACTCTCTACTTTTCGTGCTGTCTGTTTTGTCATGTGTTATGTACTTAGTTGTTCTGTTCTTGCATAATTTAAAATAAAATGTGGGGGCTTGGGTTGCGGACCAGGGCATACAAATTTAAATTGGCAATTGCCGGGTGTAATTGCCTCTTTGTGTAGTGGCATTATTCTGCGCAATCTCACTGTGTATTTTCAATGTGTTTAACGATTTGCCATCTGTATACTGTTGAGGCCTGTCTGTAATGCCTGTCTCCTTAATAAAAATTCCAATTTAAAAAAAAAAAAAGAAAGTGTCCAGAGAGATCATTAATTTGTGGATTTATAAAAGATACATAGTTTATTGCTTCATTCATCTTTCCTCAAGGATGACCTTGGCTTAGGTGTCTCTTCCCATCACCCCTTGCTTTTACCCACTTCATTGGGGCTTCACTTGCACTTCCCCCACTTTCTTCAGACTGCTGTCAGTTGAGTGTTGCTAAACAAGGAAGCAATTGAGCAGCAACTGCTGTGCTGCAAATTCTGTGTAGGAAGTAAAGTTCAAATATTTTATTGTCCAGAAATGTTCTTTAGTAACACACAACCACCCGGAAATTGGTCATTGAGTAATCCTGTCCATTTCTGGGGTTTCTAGGTATCTATATGAAATCCCAAATGAAGTGAAGGAAGTAGATGGGATCTCCGGTCATCAGGGCCGGCTCCAGGTTTGTGGGGGCCCTTGGGCAAGAGAGTCTTAGTGGGCCCCAAAGTAGTGAGTCACATGATGTCACCTTTCAGCTCCGCTGCCACATCCATCTTCTGCTGCTGATCGCCCTTCAGTCCTTATTGCCTTCCCTATACCTATTCCCCACCAATTGTCCTCTAGTCCTTGTTGCATTTTTTACTGCCACCAAGCCCCCTTCTGCCCTTACTGCTTGCTCTGCTGCCACTAAAGACTCCATCATTGCTGTCAGTTGTCACCTGATTCTCGCCACATTCTGAGCTTCCATCAATTGCCCTCCATTCCAAGCCACCTCCTCCATTGTTTCTGATCATCTCCTGTTGCTGAGGCCAGCCATGAGCGGGTCTGCACACTATACCCTGCATTTGGTGGTTCGGGGCCACTGTAAAATAATACCATGGCCAAGTATGACCCTGAGTGGGCCCCTAATGATGCCAGGGGCCCTATCAATTACCCAGATTTGCCCTGTGCTGGCGCTGGCCCTGCTGGTCATCTTCAACATTAGGTCGATTTTAATATATTATTCTGATCCTTGGCACTCCCCCCCCCCCCCAATAAATAATATACTGCAGTAGGAGCCATCATCATGCCCCCTCCAGTGGAAGTATCTGCAGCTGTTTCCATTGTGAATAGCACAGGGCAGCTATGGGCACTCCCACTGTGCCATACCGGTCAGCAGTGGCAGACTGGGGACAAATTTGGCCCAGTATTTTACTGCCCCCTGGCAAGCCCATGTCCAACCTGTGATATTCCCACTGAGGCATCCCAGTTTATTTCCTGGGTAAGGCTGAGACTCATTGGCAGGGGTGGTTATGGCCACTCTATATCCAGTGGTACTGAATCTTTAATATTAGTAGAAGCAGATAACATGGCAGGGGTGGGTATAGTATGGGTATATGCTGGTGTCCCCTGACTATGGGGCCAGACACAGGGGGTTATGAGGGGACTAGGGACTCAGGAAATGGAATGGAGGCTTAAGAAGTAACAGCCCAACCGGCCTCAAAGCAGTGTAGACCACTGAAAATTCTCCCGGGTCTCCCTATGGTCAATCTGCCCCTCCCGGTCACTATTGGGGCCTGCATGTTGGGCTCCTCGAAGGACGCTTGCAATGCAATTTGGACATCCCTGATTTAAAGCTTTTTTATTACATGCACATACTCTGTAACAGCTGTAATATAACTACATCTGCCTATTGTCTAAAGATGATTTGTGATGAGCTGGATATGACTCGAATGCTGGATGAAACACAACATCGAGTTGACAGTGTGTAATTCTTCTCCCATATTCTCTGACATATATTGGGCGCCGTCCAAATGTACTTTTCCTCCCTTTTCAAAAAGTACAGTAAGAGCCATTTCTTTGGTTCATGTCCCCACTTTCCATGTCCAATTCCAAGCACATTGAAACCTGCATTTGGTGATGTCATGTTCTTCATTAATTTGCTGACAGTGTTTTTTTTTCTCCCATATGCATCATACTTACTGATACTGTCTTTGATTAGCATCAGGTACACTTCATGGCTATACAGGGCCAGCCCTAGAGCAAATGTCCCTGTTTAAAGGGGAGCAAAACCTAGGATTTTCACTATCCTGGGTGTTGGTCCACTTCAGCGGGGCATCCGAGATCAGGATGCCCTGCTGTGTGAAACCCCCCCAAAAGCTGCAAGAAACTTACCTTTTCGGCGATGGGCAAGCCGCCGCCTCCAGGGCGTCCCTCTTACAGGGCGCCGATAAGGTAAGGTTTTTTGGGGCTTTTGGGGGGGGGTTTCACCCCATGGGACATCCCGATCTCGGATGCCCCGTGGTGAGGGAGGTGATCGGCCCGATCACCCCTGGGTGTTGGTCCACTTTAAAGGGGACCAAAACCTAGGATTTTGACTATCCTAGGTTTTGGTCCTTTCCCCCGGGGCACCCCCGCAGCCGCACGTTCAATCAGTGCGCTCTGGGCCACGTCTTCTAAGGACAGGGGGGAGGGATAGCGGGGATGCGGCCACGGCCCGCACATGCGCTGTTGGACTGGGAAGTAAGGTAAGTGAACAGGGCGACCTGGGGGGTTGCACACAGCAAGGCATCACGATTTTGGATGCCCCAGAGGAGGGAATCGATCGACATGTGAATCTTACAGATTCCCAGGCTGATCAAGCTGGGTTTTGGTCCACTTTAAGGTTTCAGGACGATCCCCCCCAAAATCATAGTCGGTAGAAAAAAGATAAAAAGAGAACACAAAGAGAGACACAAAGGGAACACAGATTGGAGGGAGACCGATAGATATATGGAGCAAGAAAAAGGGAAGAAGAGAAGAAGAAAGACAGAAGAAATACAGAAGAGGGAAATAAGGGAAAGACTGAAGTATGGCAGAAAAGAGAACAAAAACAAGACACATGGAAAAGAAAAAGAGATTAAGGGATTTTGGAAAAGAGTGAGAGAAGAGTGTGTGAAAAAGAGTGATGAGCAAGAGAGAGTGGGAATGTGAACAAAAGAGAAGCCGGGAATAATAAGGAAAAAGAGAGAATGGGGAAATGGTGGAAAAGAGTGGAAGTGAGAGATGAAGAAAGGAGGAGGAAATATGGAAAAGATGGAGAGAATGAGTGAATGTGGAAAAGAAAAAGTAGGAGGGGATGTGTAAAAAGCGAGAAAGAGAGAAAGATGGTGGAAATGTGGAAGAGAGAAAGAGGGAATGTGAAAGAGAGTGAGAGAAAAGATAAAAATGTGGTAAAAAAAAAAGCAAAGGGCGGAATATGGAATAGTGATATAGAAATGGGAAATAGTGAGCAAGAGCCATGGTATGTAAAAGAGAGAATAAGAAGGAATATGGAAAAGAAAGACAGGGGGAAAAGGAAAATTGGAACAAAAGAGGG
This sequence comes from Gastrophryne carolinensis, assembly GCA_027917425.1. Classification (NCBI taxonomy): domain Eukaryota; kingdom Metazoa; phylum Chordata; class Amphibia; order Anura; family Microhylidae; genus Gastrophryne; species Gastrophryne carolinensis. The sequence continues at coordinate 40,998,134 of CM051239.1, read as the reverse complement.
AATGTGATATAAGGGCTGATTCAGCACCCTGAGAATTTTTTTGCTCATGTAAGAAAAAAATGTATAATGCATTTTTTCCTTAGTGCAACATCTTTTAGCTGTGTAATTTAATTTTGCTTGCTAAAAAATGGTGTTAAATTGCACTAAGGAAAAACATCATTATTATTATTATTGTTTATTTATATAGCGCCATAATCTTCCGTAGCGCTTTACATAGTAATTACAGACAGGGTAGAAACATACGATACATATACTATTTCAAATGCAGTTTTACAGAGTTGACAATGGATATTCTGAGTACAAGATACAATAGGGGAGAGATCCCTGCCCTTGCGAGCTTACAGTCTAAAGGAAGAGGGGTGAAGACGAGGGGGAAGGATCACAGTCAGTATTGAGCTTTGTGGCGTATGCCCTTTAGTAGATTGGTTAGGCCAGATTATATGCTTGTCTGAATAAGTGCGTTTTAAGGGCACCTTTGAAGGTTTTGAGGGTTGTGGAGTGGCGGATTGGATGCGGGAGGGCATTCCATTATACATTTTCTTCTCACAAAAAAACGTGAAAAAAAATCACACAATGCTGAGAGAGATGACACAATGTAAAAGAGAGAGAAGGAGGGAATGTGGGAAAAAAGAAAGGGGAGAAGCAGGGAATGTGGAAAGGAATTAAAAGAAGGAGGGAATGTGGAAAAGAGAGAACGGAGGGAGAAGGTGAGGAGGTGAAAAAGAAGAAATAAGGGAAATGTGAGAGGGAGAGAACATGGAATGTGGTCAAGGAGGGAACATATGGAAAAGAGAGTCAAGCTGAGCCAGATGAGAGCCCTCTTTATCAAGGGACATCTGAATACTGCCCCTTGGTGAGCCCCATAAAGGGAGGCTTGGATGGTGCCCTTTGCGACACAGCTGGCACATCCCAAAGGCCTGATATGTATATAATAAATATATACTTAGCTCATTGCTTGCGGTATGGAAGTGCTTATAGTCAGGCCTGTAAAGGGAATCTTTAGAAGAGTTCTCACCTTTAGTCCCCTGCAGGAGCGCCGGCCTGTACAGTGCTCAGAAACTTTCTGAGATTGGGATATTGGAGTGTTGCAGTCAACTGAGGGCTGGGGGACAAGCTGAGATCCTCTGGCTACAGGGGGACTACATGGGACTGGGATCTTCAGAAATAGAGAAGTATTTAGGACCCGATGGGTTGTGCTGCATGAGGTCAAAGGTAATTATTCTTTCTTTCAGAGCGGATGGAAGAGTCTAATATACTCTGGGTTTGGGTGAACCCCCCCCCCCCCCCCAAACTAAATGAATATGCAAAGGTATTCTAATTACATCGTTTTCGAATAAAACCACATTTTTTAAAATAAAACAATAAATATATAAAAATAAATCTAAATATGTAATATGTAAATATATCATAAAATGAATAAAATATTATATAACATTTTTCCTATTACATAAATTATCAAAATAAAACATGAGTAATTTAGACTGACTTGTGTATAAAAAAATAAATTATCAAAATTAAAATATGTAAAAAAAATGTAATGAGGGGTTACAAAGAAAAAAACCCTTACCTGACCCTCGGGCCAGCGCTATTCCTCCGGCGCTCCGGCTCATGGTGGCAGCCATCTTGCGAGAATGACACAGACTTGGGACCATTGGCACTCTCATCCGCCCCATTCATACAAAGGTATTCTAAATAAATAGTTTTCAACTAAAACCACATTTTTAAAAATAAATCAATGAATATATAATAATAAATGTAAATATATAATAAAATGAATAAAATATTAATTTATTATATTATATAATCAATTTTTAATTTATTATAGTATGTATTAATTTTTTTACACATTTATATTTTGATAATGTATTTATATTTTATACGCAATTCAATCTAAATTACTCGTGTTTTATTTTGATAATGTATGTATTTTTTGCTATGGATTTCTAAATACATTTTTATTATGATCCTAATCATAGGTTATTGTCTCAATTATTTATTTTTTTCTTATTATTTATTCTTGATAAGCAATGTATTTATTCTTGAGAAGCATTTTATTTATTCTTGAGAAGCATTTTATTTATTCTCGATAAGCAATTATAATTAATTATAAGCCCCTGACAAGTGTAATTTATTAGGGGGCTCTGCATAAAGAGGTCAGCAGGAGGGAGCAAGTTCACTGGGGTTTATAAAAATATGTAAATCCCCAGCAGGAGTAGGAAGCAGGCTAATTTCATCTTTAATGTTTCTTTAATTTGGTGGCTCCTGTTTTTGGGAAACGGGTTAGTGGTACGTAGAGAGAAAATTGAGGGTGTAAAGAGGAGATAGGGGTTGTCATGCCAGGTACCACCAACTGTTTTCAGAATGTCTCCCAGCCCATCAGCATGTACCTGTCAGCTATATACTGGGATGGGGGGGTTAGTATTATAAAGTTCTGCTACTCTATAGCTGCTCCCTCGATAAGTGAATCAGGCAATGCTCACTGCAGCAGCATGTTATTGCTGGATGGAGCACATAGAAGGTACAAGCATTTAGTGACATGACCTGGTCCCCTGTAAATGCTGCCGATAGTCTGTTATTAGCCTTTTTACTCTTCTGCTAGTCGTGGCTTTCGTTAACCGCAAAAGGAAATCAATTGCATCTTCCTTGCCGCCATGGCAACAGTCTTTATTTTGTAGCCAGGATTTTCCAGAGCTAGACGTCCAGTTATAGGCAGTTTGTTGCTTGGAATAAGGCTTCACTGGACTTAGCTGATTACAGCAAGGCTCTCGTCTGTTGTTAGATATTTGCATAGAGAGTTTCAGATCTAATGCAATGCTGGGAGCTTTTTGTGTAGATTTTATATTACTATTTTATATTGTGAAAAAAAGGAGGGGGGCTTAGGGCCTACAATCCCACTCCACCCCTACAGGAGAACCAATAATCATACATAAATAAAAGATTAGTACATAATTAGAATGACACAAAGAACACACTATACAAACAGACTAACAGATTAAAAACTCTGCATGGCCCCATATGCATCCAGTGCTGATAGTTATAGCAAGACAATATATAACTGGGAAACTTCCTAAATATACCAGTGTAAGGACCATCTCTCTGCCTCCATCTCTCTCCTTTCCCTCCTCCTCAACTTATCCTCCTGTCCATCTTTTTCTCTTACATTCCCTCCATCTCTCCTGTATTATTCCTCTATGTCTCTCTGCCATTCCATCCTAACCTGATTTGGCCATGATTAAAGCAGACCAAAACCCATGTAACCCAAGGAATCCAGGGCTGGGTTACAGGCATCATGCCTCTGGGGCATCCCAATTTGGAGACCTCACTGGACACATAAAATGTGGTTTATTTAATGAATTACATTTTTTTGTAAGGCAACCTCACTTTTTCATTGTTTAACTATAACATATACTCGTACCATCTTGTCACAACAATGCTATTTACTGATTTTTATAAAGAAATACAATTATATTATGCAGAATTGAGTTCAGCCTGTTGCCCCAGCCCTCCACAATATTTATAATAGTTTATCACGTGGCCCCATGGAAAAAATAATTGCCCACCCCTGGTCTAAAGCAATAGGGGGTTAATATAGGGGTTAGATGTGTAATGCTTCTCAGTGGATAAACATACATCTCTGCCCTCTAGAGGCGGTAAGTGTCACTGCAGCCCCTTTTGTCTTTTATGGAAAGTGAGTGATAGAAACCATGCACACAGCTAGAGAAGCTGGGCGACGCCGGGTACAGGTGAGAAATGGCGTGTTAGCAACATGCATTCATTCTAAGGGAGATAATCTCTTCCATTAATAGGGATTTGCTGTAAAATAAACACTTTAATAATAATCCTCACCCTCCCTGGACACTAAACACAAAGGAACAAAGTGCACAAATGGGCTAAAACTGTTGTTTTAGATGTCCATTTATATGTATTGTTGCCAGGCAGTATAAAAAAAAGAAAAACTTTCTGTATGCACCTCGTGGAGGCTGATTTAATGCTAGCGCCACATATCGCCATGTGAGCGTCTGTATAGCGGCGCTTAGAGCAACCGTTAGTAGACACTGTAAGCGGGTGTTGGGCGCTGTAACCTAGCTTAGCAGGCGGACAAGTGATCAAGTGTCCAGCATTGATAAATGTGATGTATGGTGGGCACTGTAGATGCTTCTCCCTGATTCACTGCAGAGCCAATGGAACGCTAGGTGGTGTCCTGAAGTCAAAGCGCCCAAGGCGACGTTACATCTAACAACAGAAAAAAGGAAAGAAAAAAACGCACCAGCTAGTGTTAAAGTACCTAGTAGTAACTGGTGTGCCTGGTTGGCAAGGAATTACAATAATCTCCAGAGCATGGGATCCCACAAGACCCCAAAACAATGCCTAACCAAACAACTGGCACCACCACATACTCTTATAACAAAATGTATTCAATTTATTATTAATCCAATACAAAAAAAGTTTAAAAACAATTAAAAACACCCATCTCATGAGGGGGAGGACTACAAGAACACATGAATGCCTAGTACATCTATATACATACAATTATTAACCCCGTGTTATCTTCAAAAACATCAATATACAATATCAACCAACTTATATAGTGTGTATGAACTATCCTATATACATCTATATACATACAATTATTAACCCTGTGTTGTCTTCAAAAACATCAGTATACAATATCAACCAGCTTATAAAATGTGTCTAAACTGTCCTATATGCAATCCTATTTTATACAAATATACATAAGTAAAGTGCAATCCAGTGCTATCAGTATCACTCTACCCTAATGAAAACACCGAGGGGAAAAAGACAAAGAAAAACAGTGCAGTAAATCATAACATGTGCTATGTGTACTTCACCAGGCAGACATGCGCCGAGCGCCGAGCGCCTCACCCCGTCCCAGACATCTAACAACAGGACAACGCTGCAGCGGGCAATAGGTAGCGCCAGTTAAGTGCTTCCGCACTCAGCGCTGAAGCCTATATTAAAGGCTCATAACATGCAGTAGATGCAGGTAGGATGAGTTTTAATGTGAGCAATCTGTATGTACAGGGTGTGGGAAACATATAAGATAGACTCTTATTCAGAGTGAAGGTCCGCTTTAAGCTTAATCTATTGGATATGGTTTGGAGTACTATCCATCACATGCAGGTGCGGGTTTTAGGCATACTTCTGTTCATGGTTCTGGAGGGTCCATAGAGTGAGATTGACTATTAGATCCATTTTATAAAAGGCTTGTAAAAGGACCTATTTGTTATGGCCCACAGGCCTTGGCTTGCTTCTACCTGACCCTCCCTGCATAACGTCCTTAAAGCGGACCTTCACTCTGAATAAGAGTCTATCTTATATGTTTCCCCCCACCCTGTACATAGAGATTGTCCACATTAAAAATCATCCTACCTGCATCTACTGCATGTTATGAGCCCTTAAACATCCAAGATGGCGGCTTATGGAAGCCGCCATCTTATCATGCAGCCTGCAAACAGGAAGTGCCTCCTGACTGTGCTGCTCTGCATTCTGGGACTGCTGACCTTTACCTGACCCCAGCTCTGCTCTGAGGAAAGCACAGCTATAACCCGCCCCCCTGTACCTTATCCCACTCTCCTCTCCTCAGTAAGTGTGATGCTTCTGAGTCAAGATGGCGGCGCCCGTATCCTAAATTCCTGAACAGAGTTGCAGCCCAGTGGGGGAAAGAATAATAAGTTAGTGACTAAAAACGTAAAATATATTAATTTTAGATGCTGGGGGATCGTTTTTTAAGAGTTTGGGCTTTTCATTAAATCATGGTGAAGGTCCGGTTTAAGTTTTACAGCATCAGCTGTTATTAGTTTTGCCAAGTCCTGAGCTTGTTATTTTTATGATGATCCCTCTTACTTCATACTGCTGTGCGATGCGTCATAGTAATGAAGTAGAAGAAGCTGCGTTACTAGTGGAAGTGAAAGATTTGGAGACACAGTTCCCAACCTGGTTCTGATGCATGTGTGCTCTTCAATTAACCTCAAAGCAAACGTAAAACAGTGTCCAATCTCATGGTAGGAGGAGCTTATATACCCATAGTAATAAATCGGAAGAAGTTATCCTAAAGGTCTATATACAGGGCTGGCCCTAGGGCTAAATGACACCCTGCACAAGATTTCAAGATAACGGGGGGGGGGGGGGGGGAGAAAGAAGGAACATGGAAATCAGGAATGAGATGACAAAAAGAAGGTGGGAATACAGAAAAAGAATGAGCAAGACTGGATCAAGGTGAAAAGATAGAGGGGGTGTGAAATAGATGAAGGAACTGAGGAAATGTGGGAAAGATAAACAGAGAAAGGCGGGGAATGTAGAAATGAGAGAAGGAGTGAATGGTAAAGCGGGCAAGAGGAAGAGGGAAGTTAAAACGAAAGGAAGACTTGAGGAAGGTGAAATAAGAGGGAGATGAAGGGTAAAAAGCAAGATGAAGGTATCACATGAAAAATGAAAAGAAAGACCTGCAGAAGGCAAGAAGTAAAACAGGGTGAAAAGAAACGCTGGAGAAAGAGTGAGAAGGATGGAGGCAATGAACAAAATAAAAGCGAAAGATAGAGAAAGTATTAAATGGAGACCTGATGAGCCAACTGGGAGAGCTCACTGTGAAGCGGTGTCTAAATAGTGTCCCTTGGCGCTCCCTGACAAAGGGATGCGGCCTGTTCGACCACACGCCCCAAGGGCCGTCCATGTCTATATATTTGGTTATACAGTTACTTATTTAGAATCATTGAATTACATCTATATCAGGGGCTAACAGGCTTTTACAAGCTATGCCACGCATCCGTTAAACACAGGACTGTTTCCAGGGGGGGCGAGCAGAGCGGTCGACCTGGGCACTATGGCCATAGGGGCCGCCTATATACCAGCCATCCTATTTTCTTTTTTCATCAATATTTTTATTGAAAATATAGGAGAAGTACAGTACAATGCATCATACTTTACATTTTGTGCATTTTGTGGGACAAGTAATTACATCCAAAGGGGTGTCGACACATACACAAACTGGAAACAATCCCCTCGATTCAAAGAGCAAAAGTTAATTGATTTCGGATCGAGATTCGTAAGTTTGGGTGGGTGTTAGTCATTTTTTCCTGTTTTTTTGGCCATTTCCGACTCGCACGAGCCTACGTACGAATGCGTATATGCTCTTACGATCATCGGAAGTTCGTTCCTAAATTTTAGGATCAAAACGTAAAACTTAGGATCAAATCCTAAAACTTAGGATCAAAACCTAAAACTTAGGATAATCGAATGTGTTTAGGTGTGATTCAGAGAACAGTTTTCCAACCTCTAAATACGTTTTAAAAGAAAGCCACTGCCGACACCTTTTAGCAGTCGGATTGCTGTTCTTGAACAGGTTTTTTGGCTATGTGGAGGAGTCTGCGCGTCTTGAGCTCCAATGAACTGCATGTATCAGCATGGCCGAGGCCATAAATTGTATGGCAATGCATACCTGATTCATGTATGCCTTATAAAAGCATTTTAATGTGGACCTTAATTAGTCCTTTGCATGTAAACCTTTATTTTGCAATATATTTGCGTTAATTAAAGAAACGTATGTCCTTTGTTATTTATTTTTAAATTGATGTACTAGAATAATATTTTTAGATTGCATTTATTGGTGTAGTTGTTTACCTTTGCTTTGTTTAATTATTTAAGCACATCTTTGGTCAGATGCATCACACTTACTGAGGAGAGGAGAGCGGGATAAAGTGCAGGATGTGGGTTACTGCTGTATTTTGCACAGACACAGCAGAGCTGGGGGCACGGAAAGGTCAGAAATCAAAGAATGCAGAGCAACACAGTCACAAGGCCCTTTCTGTTTGCAGGCTGCCCGAGAATACCTGAGCCGCCATCTTGGCTGTTTCTAGGCTCATAACATGCTGAAGTTGCTGGGTGTTTTTTAATTTTTGAGAGCAATCTGTATGTAGAGGGTGTGGGTAACCACACCCAAAATTTTAAGTTGTACCATTTGAAGCCAAAATATTAAAATTAAATCCACAAGTAAAAAATGCAAGTTAACTAAAAATTAAACAAAGTAATATTTACTCATGCAAATGCATTCATTAATGGTTGGTTACTACAAAATGAATGAAATAAAGAAAAAAAAAAACCCAAATATTTAGAATGCACTTTAATGAGGTAAGTTTGTAGTGCGGAGCCGCAAGATCAGAAGGATTTACGTCCAGACAAAAAATGAAAAAGGGCAAAACCAATGTTGCAACCTGAGAAATGAAACGGAAAATTCAGGATGGAAACTGACATAGGTCTGATTCCCGAACTGCCATACGAACGGACGTATATTTTAGGATAGAAACGTATTTGCTTATAGAATCACTCGCAAGTTCATACGAACGCACGAGCGTACGGGAAAAATAGGATGATCGGCACCAAAATCAAAGCTGTTACATGTTTCTTTGAATCGACCCTAATATCTCCAAAAGCAAGGTATGAGATGCGTGTGGCAAACTACCACGTACCTAAGAAAGGAGAGCGGAAGGTTAGGAGCGGGAGGCTAGAGTGAGGAAGATAGGGTGACAAAGCGAGGGAAAGGGGAAGGTTTGGGGGTGGGTGTCCAGCAACCGTCTGACGCGAGATGTGTACAACACATCACATAGTTGTGAGGAGGGAGCGGTCGAAGCTTTTAGGTTGGAAGTGTGTGATCCAACCCTCCCATGTGGTCAGGAAGGGGGCAAGGTCGAGGCTGCCATCTTCTCAAAGAACATAATTTCATTGATGCGAGGTACCAAGCTACCCTTAGGGATCGTCTTCTTCTTCCAAGAGTGTGCTATGATAAGTTTAGCGGCTGTAAGAATGTGTCTAATTAGCTCAAATTGAGACCTTGTACATCCGGAGGGTTTCAAATTAAGTAGGGCGAGTTGAGGTGAGGGGGGACAAGTGTAATCCTGTAGCTTTCCTTATAAGATAATAAACCTTAGCCCAGATATGGCGGACCACCCTACACTCCCACCACATATGAATATATGATCCCTGTAGGCGGCAACCTCTAAAACACTCCGGTGGATAGGAGGGGCAAAATCTGTGGATCTTATCCGGTACCAGTACCATCGGAGTAGGACTTTAGTATTGACCTCCTGGGCGCCTGTGTTCAGAAACCATGAGAATGAGTTCCGCCAGGCTATTTTCCATTCCCTAGGCAATATTCTTACACCAAGATCAGCTTCCCACCGGTTCGTGTAGGCTGGGAGGGGCGTCTCCTCGAAATCGTTCAGCTTCCTATACACCATGGCGATCATCCCCTTCCCTAGAGGTTGCGATCCACAAGCAAACTCCCAGCCATCCTATTTTCTGCAGATGAATCAGGACCACTGTGAATGATCAGGCCCCTCACCCCACCATATTGGTCATGAGGGGGGGGGGCACTGCCTGCTACAAAGGAAGTGGCGCAACAGGGCACATATCCGTATTTGGCAGCAATACCCAGGGCATTATCTAGGCAAAATAGCACTCAGTGTGGGTAATAAAACTTTCTGCCCCCTCCTCAGCCATCCTAAGGTATTGCTGCTGTCCCATACAGGTAAGTGCCATGCTGTGCCTCTATCCTAGCAGCAGGCAGTGCCTCTTCCCCATGACTGAGCCCAATATGAGGGGCCAGTATTATGGCCTGTGCCACAAACAGTGGCTCTGACCCATCTGCAGATAACAGGATGGCTTGGATAAAGCCTTGGCTCACCCACCCCTAGAACTAGCCATAGCAACATCATAGGACAAGTGGGCAAAATTTCTTCCATCCCACACTGAGCGCTACTTTGCCTAGAAAATGGACCAAAACCCAGGATTTTGACTATCCTAGGTTTTGGTCCTTTACCCCGGGGCACCCCGACCTGCTGCTTGAAACCCCCCAGATTGCTGAAGTTAACTCACCTCTTCCCGGTCCTACGGCGCATGTGCGGCCGCTCGCTGATGTCACGTCGTCTAAGCCTTTGTCTAAGGCCAACGGCCCCGAATGAGCTGACGGCCACTTCCCCCGCTTCCCTCTAACAGGGGGCGTGCCCACGCCGGCCATCCACAAATGCCGGGCACACGCCATGCTAGAGGCAGGGCTGTATTTACCATTAGGCAACCCTAGGCACATGCCTAGGGGGACACCCTGGAAGGGGGGAGGGCACTGTCCTTACTACTGTAGTAAAGAGAAGAAATTAAAACTCCCATAGCCAGAACATTAATGCCTCCTGACAAGCACCCCCCAGCCACAGAAGGACGCAGAGTGTATGTGAGTGAAGTGGGGGGTGCAATGGGTTAAACACAGGCCAGAGCATCTCCCCTCCACTGCTTTGGTCATGTGACTCCTGTATGTCAGAATGCAGTAAAAGATGGAACATGCTCCTCTCCTTTGTGCCTTCTCCCTCCTCCACACACATTCTCTGCATCTCGCCCATTGCATCCTTTCCCCCTACACAGTGGACCGTGACCTAACCTAAAAAAAGGGGGTGCAAGCACTTAAAGTGCCTAGGGCACCATGAACACCAAAGGCGGCCGTGGCTAGAGGGATAGTGGGGATGTGGCTCACGCTTGTGCCGTTGGACCGGGAAGCAAGGTAAGTGTATGGGGCGACCTGGGCTTATAGATTCCCGGGCCGATCGCGGTGGGTTTTGGTCCACTTTAAACAAATAGTTTTATTTGTCTGCACTTTTTTTTTTATAACAGAAACACAATAGTAGTGTTGTCCATGCTCACTCTTGTTTGTTACATATCCTGTTTATGTAGTATTTCCTGTATGTTTAATCTGCCTACATTACAGTTACCTTGTACACATTCTTTCTATGGCCTGAATCCTATTTATTTTCTCTTCTGCTTTCTGATGTTTTATGACCTTACTTCTGTCTTTTCATTTTTTTCCAGCCTTTGTTGAACAGACTCTTTGTGTCTTTGCTCTTCTTGTTCTTCTCACTTCTTTCATCTCCTGGGTCTTCACTCTATCCCTCCATAACAATGTGGCCTATACAACAAGACAAACATAGGTGAGGTCTCAGTGGCTGTTTTGATGTAACTTCATGAGAGTCGATTCCTCTGCTGCCTTCATATCCTGGTATTTTCCTGCATTTTCATGTCTCTGAACCAGAACATTTACAAGCCCCGGGCTCCTTTTTCTCTCCATTGTTCGTTTTTTTTGATCATTTAAAAAAAAAAAAATCCCAATGTTTCAAGATATTTATAAATGTGTTGACATTCTCAAGCTTTAATCCAGCTTGGTATGCAGCGATACTTTGAAATGCGCCTGTATGTATATTAAGATTTTCTGCTCTTTCATTTAAAGGTTCTTCCGCATGACAGCAAGGCACGGCGGCTCTTTGTAACAAGCGGCGGGCTTAAAAAGATTCAGGAGATTTCAGCAGATCCCGGCTCGCCTCTCCAAGAGTACATCAACACTATCAATAACTGTTACCCCGAGGAGATTGTCAGGTACATAAAATTAAAACAATTAAGATACCGCGCTCAAAAGCAAAACCAGATTTCAATATATCCTCAGTGGAAGTCTTAAGGAAAGGATGCTCTACGTGTGAAACCCTTTGTCCACAGAGTTCAATCAGATGTTCAATATATACACAGAGCTTCCTAGGTTACCAGTGTGTTGTCCCAAAACGCATGTCCAAGCACCACTCCGGCTGGTCTAGTTTATTGCAATTTCTTTCACATCCGTGGTTCTCCGTGGTTGCCACTTCAGATCCAAACACAACCAATTGTTCCACTCCACAGGTCAATACAAAGTCCCTCCAGGCAGATTTCACATGGGACACCACGTCAGTGAATGCAAAATAGAACAGAAAACACACACCTGGGCCTTGATTCACAAAGGGTTGAGAAAAACTCTCATGGTAGTAAAAAATTCAATTCGTGAGAAAAAAGCCTGAGAATGTCAGTGTTAGTGAATCACCAGATAGGAAGACAATGAAAGTCAATGGCACATTTTTTTAACTTTTTACCCCTTTTTTACCTGTAGTAAAAAGTGCCATTGACTTTCATTGTCTTCCTACCGTGTTTCCCCGATAGTATGACACCCCCGATAGTAAGATGTATCGGGGGTTTCAGAGGGGTCGGCTGATATAAGCCGTACCCCGAAAGTAAGACATATGTCTTACCCAGGGCCGTCAGCTGGCAGTAGGGCGGCTGTCCATGAAAGCAGCCCAGGCGGCTCCGGCGGCACTTCCCCTCGCCCCCACCCCGGGCTCGATAGCTCCGGCGCCCGCACACTCTCCTCTGATAATCCCGGCCCCGCCCCTTCCGCCCTAGTGAGGCAGCTTCGGAGCCCACAGCCCCCCCTCCCCGCCTCGGAGGATCCCAGCCCTGCCTCTTCCGCCCAGGCAACGCAGCTCCGGCGCCCGCAGCCCACCCCGCCTCGGAGGCTCTGCCACCCGCAGCAGCCGCGTCTCAGATGTTCCGGTGAGTGTGTGTGTCTGTGACTGTCTGTCTGTGAGTGTGTGTGCCTCTGTGAGTGTGTTTGTGTCTACGGTATGTGTGTGAGAGAGTGTGTGTCTGTGTGAGTGTGTGCGTTTGCATGAATGGGGATTAGGGGTCTGATCTTGACATTGGACCAAGGGGGGCTCACCCATCCAGTTGATTTTTTTTTTTTAAAGTGGACCAAAACCCAGCTGGATCGGCCCAGGAATCTATAAGACTCCCGGGCTGATCCATTCCCTCCCCCCTGGGGCATCTAAAATCGGGATGCCCCACTGTGTGAAACCCCCCAGGTCATGATAATAAATGTTAATTTTATGGTTAAAACAAAAAATTCGACAATTTTTTTCTAATATAAGACATACCCCAAAAGTAAGACATAGTGGGGCTCTTGGGGATAAAAAGAAGGTAAGACGGTGTCTTACTATCGGGGAAACACGGTATCTGGTGATTCAGTAACAGTGACATTCTCAGGCTTTTTTCTCATGAATTGAATTTTTTACTACCATGAGAGTTTTTTTCAACCCTTTGTGAATCAAGGCCCTAGTGTGATACTGTATGACAAACACTATTTAATAGGACACATCAATGCACTCACATGAAATAAAAATTAGAACGCTCATAAAATCAGAGGATGGCTCTCACCGGCTCCCCAACATTAAGATCTGGCCAGATCATACTCCAACAGAGATGCAAATGCTGCCTGCCGCCGACGGTACATAAAATTGCTCTTAAAGCGGTCCTTCACTCTGAATAAGAGTCTATCTTATGTTTCCCACACCCTGTACATACAGATTGTCCACATTAAAAATCATCCTACCTGCATCTACTGCATGTTATGAGCCTTTAAACATCCAAGATGGCGGCTTATGGAAGCCGCCATCTTATCAGGCAGCCTTCAAACAGGAAGTGCCTCCTGACTGTGCTGCTCTGCATTCTGGGACTGCTGACCTTTACCTGACCCCAGCTCTGCTCTGTCTGAGCAAAGCACAGCTATAACCCGCCCCCCTGTACCTTATCCCACTCTCCTCTCCTCAGTAAGTGTGATGCTTCTGAGTCAAGATGGCGGCGCCCGTATCCTAAATTCCTGAACAGAGTTGCAGCCCAGTGGGGGAAAGAATAATAAGTTAGTGATTAAAAACTTAAAATATATTAATTTTAGATGCGGGGGAACCGTCTTTTAAGAGTTTGGGCTTTTCATTAAATCATGGTGAAGGTCCGGTTTAAATACGCACTGAGGGTCCATCACCAGGCTGATTATTTGGGGAAACAAGTCTAACTTGTTTGACTTTGGATCTGAGATTTTTTAATTTAACTCAAAAGAAAGAGCAAAAAAAAAGTGTAAAAAAAAAAGGGTCTTTTTCTAAAAAAAAAATCACCAAAACCTATGGTGGGGTATTTATATATATTTGAGAAAGGGTCGGTCTTAGAGTAAGTGTCGCCCTGTGCAAGATTTCAAGATGGCGCCCCCAGAAACACACATGGAGAAGAGGAAAAAGTAATTAAATAAGAGAAAGAATGGAGAGAATGTGGAAAAGCAAAAGGAAAGAAAAAATAATAATAATAATAATTAATAATATAATATTGTTTATTTATAAAGCACCATTGTATTCTTTGGTGCTGTACCATGACCCTCTATGGCGGGTGGCCAGCTGCAAAATTCACAATGGCACTATCTGCATCTAAAATAACTTAACTGATGCCATTCAGTTGATGAAGCTGGGACATCTGCTTTAAAGTGGACCAAAACCCAGGATGGGCAATAGTTTTGTCTATCCTGGGTTTTGGTCCTCTCCCCTAGGTTTTGGTCCACTTTAAAGAACACCTATCACGACATGACTCGATCGATTCCCCTGTCCCTCCCCCCCGGGGCATCAAAAATCAGGATGCCCCGCTGTGTGAAACCCCCCAGGTCGCCCCATTCACTTACCTCGTTTCCCGGTCCCATGGTGCATGTAAGAGCGGCAGACGCATCCCGCTATCCCTCTACCAGGCGGCGCCAGGCATTTGTGAATGGCCGGGGCGGGCACACTCCCTGTTAGAGGGAGGAGGAGGAAGCGGCTGCTCTTAGACTGGAAAGATGTGAGCTGGTCTTGGCGTCCTGGGGAGTTTCAAACACCCCGATCGGGGTGCCCGGGGGAAAGGACCAAAACCCAGGATAGTCAAAATCCTGGGTTTTGGTCCACTTTAAAGAGGCTCAGTCTTTGGGATTTTCACTGTCCTGCGGATTGTCCCTTTAAAGCGGAGCATCCCGATTTAAACATTAAATGACATTTATCTGCTAGCCATGGAGGCTGCAGCGCTCTTGTTAGGGAGCTGTCAGTATTAAAAGCGAAAGTTCCCCTGACCGCCGCCCTGTTGCACATATGACCACCCCCCTATCAGCAGTGTATGTTCATGTGATGAGCCCCCTGCAGCCAATCCAAGAGGGAGCCTGCTCTATCATGACTATCAGCAGGGACACATATAAAGAATGGATGGCCGCTGCCTTTGCTTTCACTTCTGGTTGTGGCTGAGCTGGGAAGGGCGTGTCATGGTGCAGCTTTATGAGCCATGCACCCACGCTGCTGTGGTCAGAGACAGCTTTGGGACCACTGTGACTTGCCATGGTTTCTTGCACTGACTGCACCAATGGACAGAGAGGCTGTGTGGTCTTGGAGAAATAAAATTGATTTCACAAATTTTGGAGCCCTGCTATGCTTCTACCTGGCACTGCGGGTAAAGGAAATGAAGGAGAGGCACATGGGACAGGCTTCTGCTTAATTATTGCCATTACTTGGACTGTACCTTTTTTAAATGTTATTTTGTTTTTGTTTTACAGATACTATTCTCCCGGATATTCCCAGACACTCCTGGAAAGGGTCGATCACTACCAACCTGTCTTTACATGATTTTTATATATATATATATTTAATAAAATAAAATATTTAAACAGTGTATAACTCTATGAATATCCAGACTGTACAATACAACCCTAGAACGTGCTGTGTATCATTTGATTTTCTTTCTGTAACTAACAATATAGCAGTAAATAAAATCAAAAGAAGTCCCAAATCGCCTTTATTCATAATATATAAAAAGCTCAAATAAAAACAAAAGTCATTAAGCCGCATAATGAAGAAAGTGCTGTTAAAGTAGCAACATTGTTTTTTTTTCATAAATCTTTATAAATAAAAAATGAACAGTGAGAATATATTTATAATTCATTTCGGAACAATTGTCCTTCTGTCCAGTGGTGCCACATAGAGAAATAAACAGCAGCCATTATGGTCCTGATTGCTGGCGCTTGTGTAAATATTTCATATCGCCGCATTAATAATGATGTTTAATATTAAAAGAAGAACAACGCTGTTCTGTGAAAGCTATGGTTGTATAGACTTATCGCATCTGCCTGTGTCAAGCTCTTTCTGATTCATAATACAGAATTGGTTTATTATTCTGTTGTATTAATAATAATAATAATAATAATAATAGTAATGTAATACATTATTCATACAATCACTTTCCTTTGGTGAGACGTGGAGGCTGATTCATGACTAGCACCAGGTATCGGCAGAAGAGCGTCTGTACAGAAGCGCTTAGAGCGACCGCTAGTAGACGCTGTGATCGGCTATCGGGCGCTGTAATAGAGTGCCTCAGTTGTTGTAGTAACCTGGCCGGCATTGATGAATGAGATGTATGTTGGGCGTTCTAACACCAGTACAGCTTGGCAGCGAGCGAAAGGTAGCGCCAGCTCAGTGCGACCGACTCTCAGTGACTCACACAATATTCAACAAAAAAACAGACACACACAGCGTCGGCGCTCTGGACGCTGTAGCATAGAGCACCAGACGCTGTGTAATTAAAGTCTGTTTTTGAACACATATCCACCAGTAACAAAGCGAAAACACATGGAATGACATTGTTGTAACATTGTGACATTAATACTTTAATGCCAGACCTGTAATGACAATTCTGCATAAAAATATAAAAAAGCAAAAAAGTTTTCAAAAATGACTTTTTCTAGGCCAGGAGAGGTCACACAATTATTTGAGAGTAAAAACAAAAAACCCTGTTTAAACAGAAGAAAAGGAACGTCCATTAAAATGTATGGGAGAGCGACAGGTAGCCACAGGTAATACCTGGCGCTCTGGAAGCTAGAGCGCCGGCGCTATACGCTGAGCCTCCTGTAATAATACATGTGACGCTACATGGCGCTGTTAGAGTCGCTAATCAGAATCGCCTTCATAAATGTGGTATTGCGTACATCGCTTGCAGACGCTACCTGCCACTACGAGGCACTACCTGCTGCTATCCCTTGATGAATAAACCCCATAGATAGGGAACATAGGATGAAGGAAAGGATGGTTAGACCGGACCTTCAGCATGATTTAATGAAAAGCCCAAACCCTTAAAAAACTATTCCCCAGCATCTAAAATTTAATATATTTTAAATTTTTAGTCACTAACTTACTATTCTTTCCCCCACTGGGCTGCAACTCTGTTCAGGACTCTAGGATAGGGGAGCCCCCATCTTGACTCAGAAGCATCACACATACTGAGAAGAGGAGAGGGGGATAATGTGCAGGGGGCGGGGTTATAGCTGTGCTTTGCACAGACAGAGCAGAACTGGGGTCAGGAAAAGGTCAGCAATCCCAGAATGCAGAGCAGCACAGTCAGAAGGCACCTCCTGTTTGCAGGCTGCCTGATGTTCCATGAGCCACCATCTTGGATGTTTAAAGGCTCATAACAAGCAGTAGATGCAGGTAGGATAATTTTTAATGTGGGCAATCTGTATGTGCAGGGTGTGGGAAACATATAAGATAGACTCTTACTCATGGTGAAGGACCAGTTTAAGACTCCAAGGTCACCTGATTTGCTTTCCACTGGGTGCCCCACCGAAGTGGACCAAGACCCAGGATAGTCAAAATCCTGGGTGTTGGTCCACTTTAAGCCAGGTGCCAGGCATTTGTGAATGGCCTTTGCGGGCACACCCCCTGGCCATTGGTTCGCTTGGCTTCATTCAACGCCATTTGGCAAAATGGTAAACGGAGCTGAGCACCATGATGCGATGCAACCATAAATACTTTCTAATGTGGCTCCAGCAACCATTAGCAAAACAGCAAACCACAGCACCTTCCCCCCTAAAAAAATCAACTACTTTACATAGATAACATTTCAAGAATTCATCTTTATTATCTAAAAGCTGCACATTGCACATAGACCTACATATAAATATAAAAGCACATCAGAACATGGGGCATCCCACCCAGACCCTCAATTTAATTATAACCAAAATCAATATAGTGATTAGTATCAGGAACCAAATTCTCCTCTATTTGTGCAAATTAAGCTTTAAAGTGCATAAGTGCATTTGCTGTTCTGAAAGGGCAATTTCAGTTAATAAGACCCATGAAAAAATGACAAGAGGAGCAAAAGTGCAAAACAATGTGACAACAATCACTAAACAAAAAAAAGAAAACATCATTTAAGTGTTATGGTCCAGGGGATCGCATCCCATGAAAGTCAGTCAAGAGGTATCCCCACGTGTTCCGTGGTCTGAAATCCGATCACTTCCTCAAGGCATCAGGATTCGATGCAACCGTAGCGCATGTACAATAGGAGTTTTTATAGGTGACCTGCGGTGAAAATCCTGGGTTTTGGTCCACTTTAACCTCTGCAGCAATGCTGGCAGCACTCATACATCTATTTTTAAAAGACAACCTAAGGATATGGCTTCTGTACCTTCTTTAAAAGACCAGGACGAGGTCTGTTCTAAATGGAACCTGTCCTGTTAAACCGCTGTATGGTCCTGGCCCCCGTGCTGCAGTATCAGGGTGTTGCCAATCTTCTTATAGCCTCGGCCATCTTTATAGAGCAACAATTCTTTTTTTTATTTGTTCAGAGAGTCCTTTGCCTTGATGTTCCATGTCAAACTGTATCACTGAGAGTGGGAGAGAAATATAACACTCCATTTACACCTGGGACCTTGTAACACTAATGTGTCACATGACACCGAGGAGGGAAAGCTGATTGGCCATTTTAGGGGTGTACTCACTTTTGTTGCCAGGGGTTTAGACATTAATGGCCGTGTGTTGAGTTATTTCGAGGACACACTGTTATTCAAGCTGGACCCTGACAACATTGTATCAAAGTGTCTGATCTTCAGTGTTATCCCATGTAAAGATATAATAACATAGTTACAAAAATGTCACCTAGTTTTGATACCCAATCCAAATAACAATGGCTAAAGGCCCTTCACCTCTTAAAGCAGACCAAAACCCAGGATTTTGACTATCCTGGTCTTGGTTTTTTCCCCCGGGGCACTCCGATTGGGGTGCCCCACTGTGTGAAGCCCCCCCAGGTCGCTCGAACAAATTCACCTCTTCCTGTTCCCATGACGCATACGTGGCTGCTCGTCCAATAAGCATGCTTGGGTCCGCTCAAGCCCCTTCAGTCAGGAGCTCGTCTAATGTGAGCAGATCTGAACGCACTGGTGGCCACATCCCCTGCTACCCTCTAACAGGGAGCATGCCTGCGCCATCCATTCACAAATGCCTGACACGGGCATGCACCCTGCTAAAGGGATAGTGGGGATATGGCAGCAGCTAGGGCATGCGTTGTTGGACCAGGAAAGAAGCTGAGTTTCTGGGCGACCTCGGGGGTTTTACACAGCGGATGGCCTGGGGGGAAGGAAATCCAGCAGCCCTGGAATCTCCTGGGCTTTGGTCCTCTTTAAGTGAATGTAGTTTAGCTGTCTTTGGTCGTTCCGTGCAGCTTGTCCAAGAGTGCCAGCTTTCTCCCCCTGGGCTCTGCTTTGATGGTCATCAGATAAAAATCATTTGTCTCATGTAACCAAGGGCTGCAAGCAGCTCCCTCTCAGCTTGTTCACAAGCAGCATTACATTCCCCCTGCTCTGCATAGCCACGCCCACTCTCTGTCTGTGTGTGAGAAAGTGAAAATGAAAGTAAAGCGTTTAAACTGTATATCTCAGCAATAAATGCTTCATTTTAAAAACAGATACAAGTTTAAGACATTGCCAGGTGTAGTGCTACACAATGGGCCAACGTGTGGTATCGTTTGGTGGCTCTCCTCTGCACCCTTTCCAAAAATCAGAGGGTGTTTCACCAAAATGATTTTAAAGTGAACCAAAACCCAAGATTTTGACCATTCTGGGTTTTGTTCCTTTCCCCCGGGTCACCTTGATCGGGCTGCGTTGTGTGAAACCCTCCAGATTGCGGTACCTAACTCACCTCTTCCCCGTCCTACAGCACTCGTCCAATCAGCGTGCTCAGAGTGCTCTGGCGGCCGCATCCCCCGCTTCCCTCTAACAGGGAGCGTGCCCGTGTTGGCTATTCACAAATGCCTGGTGCGGGCACATGCCCTGCTCAAGGGATTGTGGGGATGCGGCCGTGGCTCGCTCATGCGCTGTTGGAACCGGGAAACAAGGTAAGTCTATGGTGAGAACTGGGGGGTTTGACATAGCGGGGCATCCCTGATTTTGGATGCCCCGGGGGGAAGGAATCGATCAGCCCGGGAATCTTATAAATTCCAGGGCCGATCGCAGTGGGTTTTGGTCCACTTTAAGTTCACAGTCTTTAGATAATGACTCTAAAATGAATCTCATCTTGTTTTTTTCTTCTCTGATCTTGGTCATTCCCGCTGGAAAAGAAAGAAAAGAAACAGCTGGAAATCTGCCTGCAAAATACAAGAGATTCATTGTTCATGTTCTTTTTTCAGGAAGGTTTGTTTGATGTTTTAGGATATTTTTACTTTATTTTCATATAATTAAATGATCAGAATGAGCTAAATGTCTGTTGGAAAAACTCAAATTATCTGCAGGCCAATTGCAGGGTTGGTGAAGATTTTAATAACATATTTTTCTGCCTTTTACCTGTTTTTGAAATGTCTGCTCACACTGCACTTACGTTTAGGGTGACCCCAGAGTCATTTGTACCAATATGCCCAACAATGCAGGTGCAGCTAACCTTGAACACACAATGAGGTGTGTGCTTAAAGGGACAGTCCCAACAACGGCACATGCTGGGAGTACCAAGGAACAGGGTCAAAATTGTGACCATATTTGGAGGTGGTCATGAAAATAAATGAGGAAAGGAAGGGCAAACTTTGGAGACCTGCTCCAGTATCTACAGCACGCTGCAGGAAATGGAGGAGAGACACATGAGGCAGGCTTTATGTGACAGGCTTTCCTTGCTGCCTTATTAGCATCATTACTTGAACTACTGCTTCATAGTGCACCAAAACCCAAACTGATCGGCCCAGGAATCTATAAGATTCCTTTGCCGATCGATTCCCTACCCCCGGGGCATCTAAAATCGGGATGCCCTGCTGTGTGAAACCCCCCAGGTCGCCCCCGGGCCATTTGTGAATGGCCAGCGCGGGCACGCTCCCTGTTAGAGGGAAGCGGGGGATGCGGACGCCAGTGCACTCGGAGTTGCTGGCCTTAAACGAAGGCTTAGATGGTGTGAAGGAACGATCCAGCTTAAGTGCAGAAACCTCATATATCCAAGTCTGGAGTTCCCCTTTAATCCCCCCTGTTATAAATGCACAGGTCCTTATCTCTTCAGGAAGAGAAATTAGCATTTATGTGTTGGACAGCGCAGATCACAGACCCCCCTTCCCCCCCCCCCCCGCTGACTGTCACACCTCGCACCCGGGGATATGTTACCGTGGGCTCAGCAATAAAGGAAAACCCGGAAAACAGAGATCTAAGGTTCTGACCCCATTTCTGGACTCATCAGATGCCCGGCGTCCAGCCCAATTGTTTGGTACCGCTTCCAAAGCCATACGACCCCCCTGCTCCAAGTTATAACCCCTAAAGGGTTTTAGGAGCTGAAGCGAGCCCCAGAACAGTGGGAGGTGACAACCCGTCCCACAGAGGGGAGGGGGTGGAGGGGTCTCGCCACATAAATAGGGTAACCCTGAGCCAGGCATTTGTCATTCTCTGGAGAGGTCACGAGTCACACGTGCTGGATGTGCCCACCCACACAGCTTGCCCCTTACCTCTTGTGGAAGCTATAACCACTGCTCTGCAACTGCACACTAAGGTAACTGATTATTGTGTCTCTGTGTAACTCGCTCTATCCTGTAACCGTCTCAGAACAGCATATTTGTATCATCTGTATCATTTCATATTACATCATAGCCAAATGCTTGTTATCACTGCCTAGTGTGCTTATAGCATTAAAACTTACATTTTAACTTGAGTGATCTGATTGCCTTAAACCAAGAATCTGTGTGTCCGCAGGCTTTGGGCCTGGCATTCCTGATAGGACTCGGACAAAGGTTTTCTTGGGAGCGCGGTCTGTGTGTACGGAGGTCCCTGGTTTATAGTTGGATCACGTGACCCTCGGTTCCCTGACAGATGGCATGACATCAGCGGCTCCAAGCGCACTGATTGGACGAGTGGCCACACATGCACCATAGGACCGGAAGAAGTGAGTTGGCATCGGCGATCTGGGGGTTTCACACAGCGGGGCAGGGGGAAAGGACCATAACCCAGGATAGTCCAAATCCCTGGTTTTGTTCCACTTTAAACCAGGATGTGTTTTTTCCTCTTCAATCATGTTTATGTTTTTGCAGGTCAGTCCTGGAGACAGTTTAGATCATTTTTGTTCAAATATATATTAGGTTGGATGAGCCATAACGAGTGTAACTATAGGGGGTTAATGGTATGCAACTGTACCAGGGCCTAGGAGGGCAGAAGGCCTCATTATAGTAGTTTCTCCACCTTATCATATTTGTGCTAACTTGGCATCATTTAGTGAAAGGAAGCACAATTCATCTCTGCTGTTTCAGTCTAGCTGGATCCAACTTACCGGCCATAGGATTGGGATTAAGGGCAGATCTGTTAATTCTTGTATGTATTTTGTTGAACTGATGGGCCCAGTAGGTTTACCAATGATTCAAAACCAAAGGGTAGGAAAACATTTCAAAAAAGTATTTATACCCCTTGAACGTTTCAATTTTTTTAAACATTAAAGCCACAAACTTCAAGTGATATTTATGCATAGCTAATTATTAACCCATTGTGTCAGGCTATGTTTGGCAATATCCTAAACTGTTTTCCATTTTAAAATTGAAGAAGAAATGGGCGAGATATCAAGGCTTAACGTTTAAACGTATTCTCTTCTGAAGCAAGTGGGCATGGCTTTGGAGCTGTGTTGCTGTATGATAATCAGCATAATGGTTGAGACGCTGGAAGCAAGAGCATTCAAGCCATCAATACAGAGGGGGAGTGGTCTGGACCAGCTGCTCGAGCTAGTATTGATGGCCCACATTGTCAGGGTGGCACTCGAGGGGCAGATAAGGAAGTACATTATATTTCCTCATTCAGGGCACCGGACTGAGAGGAGTCACAGCAATGGAACGTACGCTTAGCAAGGTAAGCTGCTGCTTTTTAACCGTTTTTCTGAATAAATAGGATGTATTTTGTTGTGATTATTGTGATTTTATGTGATAGCAAAGCAGCAAGTATTTGTGAAGTGTAAAGAAAATGATACATGCTTTTCAAATGTTTAATTAAATAAAAAACTGAAAAGTGTGGTGTGCCCTGTTCAAGAACTGTATTGGCCCTTATTCAATTAATGATGATTTCCCCGCACTGTTGGCAGCTCAATCTCGCCTAAGGAAAGTGTTCACATGCTGGGGACCTTAACTATATCGCTGCTAGACATAACCCTGGGATCTGCGTGGTCAAAACCTGACCCGTCCCTCGTACCATCCCGGGGCTCCCTTATTACCGCCAGGCTGCTGCTCGCATGTTTCGGGGTGAGTATGTGCCGTTACTGATGCCGATTCTGTGTGACACTGCCAACAGTGCGGGGAAATCATCATTAATTGAATAAGGGCCAATACAGTTCTTGAATTGCATCGAGAAGCTCTTGCCATGTCTCTCCTGGTGATTGATGATATTTATACCAGTTTATGAAGGATGGTTTTCCAGGTTTATTGCACAGACACAGAAGGGCATTGAGAAAGCCACTGAGCGGTGGCGAAACATGTCTGCCCGACAATAGATCAGTCTGTGAAGATGATCCACCTAAATTCATGAAATGTAAAAGGGAAAAACATGAGCAATGAGAAAAATATATGCAAATATAACCGTGATTAATCATATATGTTGATGTAATAGAACGGTGCAATGTGTAATATAATATTTGTACAATAAATGTGAACCAAAATTTATTTTAAAAACAAAAAATAATGATAAGTGTGGTCATGATCAAATGCCTGTAAAATATACCGGAAATAGCCTCAATCCGGACTAAACAGTATATATATATATATATATATATATATATATATATATATGTTTTTACCGGTTTTGTACAACTTTAAATTTTTCATTTTTATGATCAAAAATTGTATTTGATTGTTAACAATAAAGGGGTTACCAATAATTAGAGGAGCAGGTGGTAGGAGGCAAGAACAAACCTCTATCCAATATATCTAGCCAGGTCCAGATTATAGGCAGGGCCCGAGGGGCATGAACCGGCCCTGTATATAGTACATACTTACCCCCACCAAGCACACTTTTTGGTTAGTTGAAGTATCAATAATAGTTGAAGAACAAGAGAAAAAGGATGTTGGGGATATTTAAAAATTAACAGTAGTCAGAAAGTGTTGCACTTTATTAAAGCCAGTTCAAGAAATGCCTCCAGGTTCTCTTTCACCTTTTAGTATTACACCACTTTTTAATTTTACGCAATTTTCGTACACCACTTTTTTATAACTAGGCTCTTATATCCAAATGACACATACATGAGCTCTATCTAGATCACAGGGTTTCTTTCATCTTAAACTGACAAATTCTTGCTCCAGCTTGTGCCTCAGTTTTACTTCTTCCCTGAATTGCTTGTTACAAGAGGTTTTTGACGTACAAGTTATGTTAGACATTTTCGATGCAATTAATTACGGCCCCCTTCAACCCCTGATGAAAGAGTTGCCCAGTTAGTTCAATCCCCAACACATCTGCTACAGACGCCCCAGCGTGGAATTTAAAAATTCTTAGCATAGACATATGGCCAATCTGAGGAAGGGCAAGGATCACATAAGTGTTCTCAGTGGTGGTCTGACGTAGCAGCTTACCTGCCGCAATACATCTGTGTGTAGCTCTTTCGGCAATAGAAAAGCTCCCGCTTATGACAATGGGGTATCTGCTCAAGTTCTAATGAACTGATTCCCTTCACAGACTTGGAGGCCGATTCATCAATAGCGCCAGGTAGCGACAGATGAGCGACTGTAGCGTGATTTTTTCAGCGCCAGCCAGTATTCGCTGTGCTTGGCCGGCGTTAGCTTGATGACAGCGACTCAGTCGGTGTGCGGTAATGTTGAATACGGGCTGGGGGGTCGCTGTTTCACAGGTCCAGCGTTGTATGTGAGCGCCTGACAACGAATGGCCAGAGCGAACGGCTAGCTTCATATTCATCAAAAAATCACGCTCCGAATGTGCTGTCGCTGTCCATTCCTTGTTTAAACCCCAGAGCGCTGGCGGCGATCTGTATTAACTAGTTTTTAACCCCTAAACAACCATATTTTTTGAATGTAACATTATACATGTTTTTAGAATCATTTTGTTATATGAATACATTAATCTCAGACCTGTTAGATCAATTCTGCACATTTTTTTTTTTTTTTTTTTTTTGACTTAAAAATAAATCCTAACATTGCAGAAGTGTTCTCCGATTTTTTGACATTAAAAAAAAAAATTAAAAAAATAATACCAATTAATTATGATTAATTATAGCTTGCTCCATTGAAATGCATTGGACATCGCCAAGGAGCGACAGCTCATACCTGGCGCTGTGAGGGAATTTGCAGCGGCGCTGTTCGGTCCAGGCGGCTTCATGATGAATGCCGCGCTAGCCGTCGCTCTCGCCGGCGCTAGCCTCATTTTGCTTGATAAATGCGTCATTGTGACCGCCGCCGGGCGTACTTGAGTCGGTAGTCGCCGTTAGCTGCCGCTACCTGGCGCTCGTCAGACACTACCTGGCGCTATCGCTTGATGAATAAGGGCATTGGTCTGTTTTACAATAATTGCAGAATCTTGGATAATGAAATATTTGATCAGAGTTTTTAAGAACCTTTAAATTACATTTTCAGCCAAAAATTGCAGTGAATGGAGGGGGCGGGCAGCTCACCGTGACTGTTGGTGGGGGGAGTCAGGAAGAGACTCACGACGAGAGAGTGGCGCTACGTATAGTGCCAAGCTTATAGTATAAGCGATGTAGCCCTGGACTAGGAGCGACGGTCTACCTGGGAGAAGAGGTGAGTATAGCTTTTTTATTTGTTTTTTTTTGGCAGAAAATGTATGTTAATTATTCTAAATATTCTCTGGCTCCTATGACCTCATGGCCGAGTGTCTATTTGGTCAGCAGAGACAAGAAAAGGCTAATTTCCCAGCATGGCCTGAGTAGCAGAAAGATCAGAGTGGCTCTAACCCTTTGCTACTCAGCTTTTGGATTTGGCACTTGAAATTGGAGAACAACATGAGGGTAGATCTGAAGATGGCTGAAAAGACTCAACTTCATGCAGCAACCGAGGAGCTATTGTCTGTCTAGGAAACTCCCACCAATGTTTTGAGCCACTTTAAATGTTTGCTTTGAGTAAAGAGGTCTGTAGTGATACTTTTGCCAAAGTGGATGTCAGATTATTCCATCCCAAGATAAGGTAGCTTGTTGACTTGGCCACCCATCACCATCCTATGGGAGCACCAGTCCCCACTTTTTACCACTGATGGCCTTGAGTACTACTTGAGTTGGGAACCCCTAGTCTAGCGAATGTTTTTTCCAGATCGTGTTCCCAGAATTTCATATAAGGTACATATATATATATATATATATGTGTATTTATATGTATATAAGAACGATGGGCTACAAAAATGATATACTAAAGTTATATCTTCTGGGACCATAGAGTCTTTCACACATAGTTAATACATAGTTACATAGTTAATACGGTTGAAAAAAGACATATGTCCATCAAGTTCAACCAAGAGTGTTGGGTTAGGGGAAATTATTTTTATTTTATTTTATAGGTGGAAGTTATTTATTTTATTTTTTCTTTTTTTACTTATAACCGCTAATAGTAACTGTTGATGTTATTTTCTTCTAAATAAGCATCTAATCCTTTTTTGAAGCTGTCAGTGGTTGATGCTGTAACAAGCTTCTGTGGGAGGCTATTCCATAGATTTATAGTTCTTATGGTAAAAAATGATTGTCGCCTCCGGCGACTCAATTTCTTTTTTTCCAATCTAATGGAGTGCTCCCTTGTCTTTGGAGAGGATTTTACCTGAAATAGTGTTCTCCCATATTTTTTGTATGGGCCATTTTTATATTTATACAAGTTAATCATGTCCCCCCTCAGCCGTCTCCTCTCAAGACTAAACAGATTAAATTCTTGTATTCTTTTCTCATAACTAAGATCCTTCATTCCTCTTATTAGTTTGGTGGCTCTCCTCTGCACCCTTTCCATAGTCAGAGCGTCCTTTCTATGAATGGGTGCCCAGAACAATATTGTTTAAATGTTTTTTTTTTTGCAAAGTGTTTTTGGGACTGTTTAAATGCAATTTTCCATTTTGTTTTCTCTGAAAACCTATTTAATGTAAATCCACATCCAGGATCTTCACAAGAAGTCTCTGCACGAGCCCCATGTGGCTTCACCGGGCCTGGTGGCTTTATCAAAGCTGCATAAATCATTTGATCAGCATATATGGGGCAAATAACTGTCCATCCAATGGCAAAGGAAAGACATTCCAAACTATATGAAATCTGCAGCCAGGAGCTAATGTGATTTCTGTGTTCGGTAAAACCCTTTTCTGCATCACCAATGCAATTTGTATGGAGCAGAAGGAAGGGACGAGTGAGCCGTTCTCATGGTGAGATCTTTGTTTAACCACTTCCGGACTGGAGAAGTTAAACAGGTTATCTAATTATGTCTTACACTAGTGCTTCATCCATCTCCATCAAGGGCCGGCACAGCTTCAAGTGGTGTTATTCTCTGTGTCCCAGTGGGAGGCGAGGAAGGTTATTTCTGGGAAGCTTCTGACTGTCGGACTTAAGAAGACCCTAAGGCATTTCCAATCTTTTAAATACTGCGAGCAAATGGAAAAGCTGTCAGCACACTGAACGCCGCTCTGATTCTTAATACTCAGCCTAAGCTGTGCTCTCTGCAAACGGCGAGATCGGGAATACATTTTATACTCAACTGTTACTTCGCTAATTGCATGTCCAGATCCCCAAAAATACATTGAGCAGAAATATTCAGAGGCCTGGAGACTTTATTTAGACATTGGCCAAGGCGGAGGCTTCAGGACTCTAAATAAGACCTTTCATTTAAGCATTGGGGGTCATGCTAAATATTTGGTGAAGCCGGTGTGACCGGCAGTGTACATTGCGGTGTGGATTGCAAATTGTGTCCCCCAAACTTTTTAGCTTTTAGACACAAAACAGTGCAAGAAAACATTTTCCCCTAAAAAATCACCTGTACACATGGCACATTTTTATAGTTTAGGTACATTCATTTTCCAGCAATGTAAGGATATATTTTTAAAGGTTGGAAATAACAGCATCCTATGGACTATGGTAAAGATTTTTTCTGCATAGCCCATAGGGTTCTATTGTTTCCAAACTTAAAAACAATTATCCTTACCCCATTGGAAAAATAATGCCCCTTACCTGTAAAAATCCCAAGCAAGTGGTTTTCTTCTCCTGGTAGGAGTAAAGTCCGGGGGTGACAGGTTTTTGAGAGTACCATTGCACTTGCAGGGGTGCTCCATTCCATTGTCCTGAGCTGCAGCATTAACCAGTCTAACATCTCCCCAAAGCATTGCTTTGTACATCAAAAGTATTGTAATAGCAATAAGCTGTAATTCCAGCACAGGCTGACCAGGAGGACACGCTAATGGTGTGTAAATGCAGAACATTCAGAACCTGTAACCCCTGATTCATCTTCTTTACATAAAAAGAAAAAAACAAGCCTGGATAGAATTTTTTTGGTGCGTGCATAAGTAACCCCTACTCTTGTGATTTAGCATACTTTTTTTTTTTTAAAGTTTTTATTTTGCAATAAACATACAAACATAACACAACAAAACAAGTCATTTTGTAAGGCATTAAGGTGCCACAGGCACCCAACTTCAAAACTGGCATATATTTGACAACACTTACAATCATTCACACAACTTTCATACCGGACTCCAGTTGATTCTTGCTACCATCACGGTTCAGGAATAGGGCGGGGAGGCTGATGCACATCAGTTATTAGACGGGGCGTACGTGCTCAAAAGTCCCTTTCATTATTCGTTGGTCAGGTTCCAGCACCCGATCCCAGCTCCCCAAATATAGTGTAAATGTCATACTTGACCCAAAAAAAAAACTCTCCGCCAGGCTCCCCTCCCAGGCTCACTCAGCGTCATACGCTGACTCCTGGCTCTGCAGCCATGGATCCCAGACCTTTTCGAACTTGTCCGGCACTCCCCTTGCGGCGTATGTCAATTTATACATGGTGAGTTTCTGGTTAACTAGTCTTTTCCAGGATTGCACTGAGGGCCTAGCGGGGTGTCTCCAGTTCATCAGGATGCACTTCCTGGCGTAGAAGAGCAACAACCGGACCAGAGCCTTCAGAGCTCTCAGTTCCGAGAGCGACTCCGCCACTCCAAGAAGACATAGTGAGACAGACCTCTGTATCCGAAAGCCCACCACCCCGCTGATCAGACCCATCACACCCTCCCAGAAGACCGTCAGGACCTCGCATGACCAGATCATGTGTATCCATGAGCCACTACTCTTCCCGCATCTAGGACATATATCAGTATCAGTTAAGCCCATTCTGTGCAGACGAACCGGGGTGATATAGGCCTGATGAATCCACTTGGTTTGGATGAATCTATCCCTGGCTTCTACTACCGATGCATGTAGGTTATCCATTATCTCCTCCCAGTCGTCCCGGTCCAGGCTTGGGTCCAAGTCCTGCCATTTAGACTCAATCTTGCTCCTAGGGGATTCCAGCTCCCCTATCAAGCACTTATACAGCGCGGAGACAGGCTTTTTAAGGTTCCCGTCTCTGATTACGTTTTCCGCCCTGGACTCTGCGATCCTCGGGCCCTCCCCACGGAATTGGGCGTGCAGTGCGTGTCTGAGTTGCAGGTATCGAAAAAATTCCCGATTGGACAAATGAAACTCTTCCTTAAGCTGATCGAAGGACACCAGCACCCCTCCTCTATATAGTTGCCCAATCTGATGAACGCCTTTCCTTGTCCAGAACAGCGGGTCCTGCATAGCACCCATTTCTGGTAACCTAGGGTTATCCCATAGGGGGGTATATAGGGGGACCACGCCGGGGTCTCCCCCGACCTCACCGCTAGCTTGGCTGCCCTCTCCCAGATGTTACTAGCCGCTCTCATACACGTGGTCGCCTCTCGGATCCCTCTCGTACCCCTGTATGCCAGGTAGGTCAACCTTTCCGGGGAGCCCAGCAGCGCCACTTCCAAGCACACCACCGGATTGTCCCTCGGCTGGCAGAGCCACCAATGAACGAACAGGAGCTGCGTCGCATAGAAGTATATTTGCATGTGTGGCACCGCCAGACCCCCGGTATCTATTTGCGCCTTCATTATCTGTCGATTTAACCTTGGGGGGGAATGACCCCATATAAAGCTAAAAATGATCGACTCCAGTGCTTTAAAGTGGGATACAGGAAGCAGTACTGGTGAGGCCTGATATATGTATAGGAATTTAGGAAGGAAAATCATTTTAAATATATTGATCCTGCCCATAACCGACAGCGGAAGGTTCGCCCACTGGGTGACTCTTTGCTTCAATTTCGCCACTACCGGAGAAATGTTAAGGGAGACAAACTCGTTAGTCCGCCCACTGATCACTATCCCCAGGTACTTAAATTGTTGGACTCTCTTTAGTTGGGACCTTGGGGAGACATCTCGGGGGTCAGTCCCATCAACTTGCAACAGGCTGGATTTTTCCCAGTTAACCTTTAAACCGGATAATCTCCCAAACACCCCGATGATATCCAAAGCAGCCTCCAGGGACTCGTAGCTATCCGCAAGGTATAGTAGGGTGTCGTCAGCGTAAAGTGAGATTTTCTCCTCTATCTCCCCCAGCCTCCAACCAACAATAGCTGGAGAGTGCCTAATAATGATTGCCAACGGTTCAATGGCCAGCGCGAAGAGCAACGGCGAGAGTGGGCAGCCCTGCCTGGTCCCTCTACTTAATACAAAAGGGTCAGAGTAGCAGCCATTGACCCGCACTCT
Organism: Gastrophryne carolinensis; assembly: GCA_027917425.1. NCBI lineage: Eukaryota > Metazoa > Chordata > Amphibia > Anura > Microhylidae > Gastrophryne > Gastrophryne carolinensis. Next base: position 40,967,446 of record CM051239.1, on the reverse strand, counting down.
GGCCGTCGGGCGGTCGTATAACAGCCTGATATAAGATATAAAACCCGCAGGGAGCCCAAATCTGGCCAGCACTGCCCAGAGATAGACCCATTCGATCGAATCAAAGGCCTTCTCATTGTCCAGTGAAGCTATTGCCCGGCTACCACAGTTGTCGTGTACTATCTGCAGGTTGGATATCAGTCTGCGCAGATTTATCCCCGTAGTGCGTCCCGGCATAAAGCCTGATTGGTCAGGCCCGATCAATTGTAGTATGACCCTGTTCAACCTGATGGCAAGGATTTTAGCCAGTATTTTGGCATCTTGATTTAAGAGGGAGATGGGCCTATATGATGCACAGATATCGGCGGGTTTCCCTTCCTTGTGAATAAGGACCACGTGCGCTTCATGGAAGGAGGCCGGGAGACTCTCATTATCCAGCGCCTGTTTCAGAACCTCCCAGAGTCTAGGGGCGATCTGATCCATCTCCTGCTTGTACCACTCGGCCGGCAATCCATCGGGCCCTGGTGCCTTTCTACCAGGAAGTGCTCTCATCGCATTCCTAACTTCCTCGATAGTGATGGGAGAGTCCAGAGTTTCCCGATCAGTCGGAGTCAATTCAGGGAATTTAACTTGATCAAGATAGTTCTCCAGCTCTTCCATCCCGTAGTTGACCCTAGAGGAGTACAAGGCCGAGTAGTATCTGAGGAACTGCTGTGCAATTTTCTCACCCTCTGTTACCGTCTCCCCTGCCACCACTATCCCAGCGATACTATTGGGCTTGTTTTCAGCCCTTGCTAGATAGGCCAGAGTCTTACCGTTTTTGTCCCCCTTGTCAAATATCGTCGCCTGCTTATGTAACAATAGTTTCCTAGTCGAGTCGGATAATAACAGATTATATTCCCGCGTAAGAGACATCAGGTTCGAATGGGCCCTATCGTTTGCCGAGGCGATGAATTCTTCTTCCGCGTTCGCGAGTTTACTTTCGAGGTCTGCCCGTTCTTTCCCCCTCTTCCCCCTGACCGCCGTTATAGCGCTTATGGCACACCCCCTAGTAACCGCCTTGAAGGCATCCCATCTCACCCCAGCAGTCGTTTCGTCCGCATTACACTCCCAGAAAACCTCCGCAGCAGAAGCCAGACTATCCCTGACTTCAGGAGTTTCTATCCACAAGGGATTTAGGGTCCATCCCACACGGCTCACCCGCGTCCGCAACAGCCCAACCTCTACCAGCATAGGCGAGTGGTCCGAGATGCCCCTCGGGAGATAGTCACAGGTCGTCACCCTCGCTAGCAGATCAGGTGATGAAAACGCGAGGTCTATCCTGGACAGAGACCTATGCGTGGCCGAATGACAGGAGTAGGCCCTATCAGCTGGGTGTTTCCACCTCCATAGTTCCTGTAGACCCATTGCCTCTGCCCAGGACGCCAGCGGTGTCTTAGGGCCCGGCCTCCTGTCCAGTCTATCCAACGCTGAGTCCAGCACCATGTTAAAATCTCCCAGCAACAGTATCGGGGCCGGGGGGTAGTTAACTACTTTCTCCATGATCCGGTGCAACACTTGTATATTGAAAGGCGGGGGGACATAAATGCCTACTAGAATTACATCTGTATCCATAAGCTTGGCGTGGAGGATTACATAGCAACCCTCCCGGTCCGTCTGCACCGAATACAACACGAAAGGGGTTCCCTTGGAGACCAGTACCGAGACCCCCCTAGAGTAGGACGAGAAGAGAGCATGAAATGAGTCCTGGATCCAGGGTCTCCTAAGAGCGAGTCCCCTCCGCCCCATCAGGTGGGTCTCTTGGAGGATCACCACATTGGGTCTATATCTCTTAACAAACTGGAGGACTGTAGATTGTTTGATTTTATCGTTTAGCCCCCTGACATTCCAGGAGAGAAACTTACACCCATTCTCGTAGATCAGAGTACTAACCCCGTAATCAACTATCAACCTGCACCAAATGGTCAGCCCCTCCACCCGTGAACGTCCAACTTTTAGGGTCCGTTTGCCATTCATCTCATCCATACCAACATGACAACACACGTTATGCAATCTATTAAACTCTATATTATACATACAGATACCATTCCCGTCCACCCCCACCCCGCTCCACCACACCCCAACTTTGGCGAGCTTCATACCCCCCCAACAATACTATACAACAACGGTGTAACTAGTTGCACCGGGGTGCAGAGACCCACTGCCTATGGGCCCATAACATAACATTACCCTAACCATGTACAGGCTGGTGACATAGCCACCAAGGGTTCCCAGGGGGCGATTGGGGGTAATCAGGAGCGACAGGCAGGAGTGGCTAGGAAGGGGGGGATGAGGGCAGGGGGGGGAGGGGGGGGGCAGCCGGACAAGGAAGGTTAACAAGAGTAATAGGAAAGTAAGGGGGGGGGTTCAATAGGGAAGGGGCCATCACTCCATGGGAATCCAGAGCCACCGCTCTCCTGTAACGATCATATCAGGATGCAATGCGACTAGAGCAGCCAGAACATTCCTCAACAGTTTACAACAGTTTACAACAGTTTCAACAGCCATCAGACAAACAAACTAAGCAGAGCGAGCCCTGCCACTGGGCGGCATCCAGTCACCAGGCCCCAACATTAACAGGGCCGCAGCAGAGGGGAGGGTCCCCCAGCAGGGGCACCGCCATCAATTCAAACACAGATGAGTTTAGCGAGATGCGTCCTCCACCCTGAGCCCAGGCCGTTAGGCCCCAGGTAGGGAGTCCAACCATGCATTAGCGTCCTCAGCCGACGTAAAGAATCTGGTCGTCTCTCCATCTTGCACGCGCAAGCATGCTGGAAACATCATGGCATATTTAATTCCTTTCCGTCTGAGCCTCTCTCTCACGCCATTGAAGGAGCGCCTCAGCTTTTGGACCTCCGAGGTGAAATCCGGGAAGAAGGATAACCGGGCGTTGTTGAAGGTCACCACCCCCTTCATTCTAGCCGCGGCCAGGATAGCGTCTCTGTCCCTATAATGGAGGACTTTGAATATAAAGGGTCTTGGCGGTGTCCCCGGTGGGAGGGGCCTCGTGGGGATCCTGTGCGCTCTCTCCACTGTGAAAAACTTGGTCAGGCTCACCGGTGCCAGAGTCTCCTTTATGAGATTTTCCACAAATTGCTCTGGAGAGGCTCCCTCCGCTTTTTCAGGCAAACCTAGGATCCGGACGTTATTCCTCCGGTTTCTATTTTCAGCGTCCTCGGCCCTCCCCATGAGAGTGGTCACCTGCCTCCGCAGGGTGGCAATTTCCCCTGTATGGGTGGAAAGTCGATCCTCTGCGTCTCCGATCCGCCTCCCCAGCACGGTCACGAATTTTGTCCAGGTCATGGCGGAAGTAGTTAAATTGTTCCTGGAGAGTGTCAAATTTAGCTGTGAGGGCACTCTGACATGAGGCAATAGCTGCCATTATAACTGCAGTATCAGGGTTGGTGGTCCCTTGCTCAGCCCCACACGGGGTCTCCATTGTTTGCGTACTACAGGCGACCACAGCTGCTTTACGCTTCTTGTTGCCTCTCATATGTAGGGGAGCCCCCTGGCAGGAGCAGCCCCGTCGGGGTAGGATCCGATGGCAAGGGTCCACCGTCCAATCCGAGCACCCGGGGTTCTTTTGTGGAGGGGTACGGTGAGCAGCAGAGCGTCCAGGCAGTCCCACACCGACCCCACAGACAGGAAAGGGGGTCTTGGCCCCAGGGCAGCCCTTTGTGTATTTTGGCCCCCTCAAGCCCGCGGGACGGGTGTCACTTCTGTCCCGGGTAGGAGGCGCTCGGGCACCCCAGCCAGCCGCGTCACAGAAGCATATAGCAAGGGCTCATCTGCCCTCTCCAAGCATGCGGTGCCAGGCTCCCATGTAAGACTGCTGTTGCAGGCCCCAAGATTGGCTCGGGGGGGTTTGTCTGCTGCTGGTGGCACTACTGTGGTTTGCTCCCAGGATGTTCAGACTTCTCTATGTGGTGCAGAGAGTTCCTGAAACTTTTAAAGGGAGATGCTTGTAATTTGCTCCTCACAAGACTGTGGAGGATTACCACCCAGGGAATTCAGAGACCAGCAGGATGGGGGGGGGGGGGAAAGAAGAAGGGGAGACCCGGCAGCTTATATGATTGTGCAGGGGTTTAAGCATTAGCTCTGGCCAGACTCTCCCTCCCTCACATCCTCCAAAATGGCGCTTGACTGTGCTCAATTTCTTTTCTTCAGGGAGGTGCCCGCACTCCCCCCTTCAGTCCCAGCCCCGGGCAGACCAGGGGTTAATGTCACGGAGGTGCCTCCCGCCGCCGCCTCTTTACCCTCCACGTGGGACCGGCCCGCCGCCGCCTCCCTCACACCGCACTGGTTACCTTACTGAGGTGGCTCTCTCTCTGCTCCACCGCCGCCGCCCGCCGTCAGGATGAGGCTGCCGCTGCCGAATCCGGGGTGCCGGTCTCCCCCCCGCTCACACGCCAGGTCGCCTCCCCTCCGCTTCCACGAGGGCCCGGGGTCCGTCACCGCCTCCTTCACCCTTCACACCGCAGCGTGTCCGGGCGCCTGTCTTCTCACCACCGCCGCAGCCCGGATCAGGATGAGGCCGCCGCTGCCGCCGACAAGTCTGGGGCGCCGGTTTCTCCCCTCCGCTCACACCTCCAGCCAGTCGCTGCCACCACCGCACCTCTCGTGTGCCTCGCCGCCGCTCCCGATGGCTGTCTCCGCTGCTGCTGCTCTGCACACAGGCTCGATCCCTGGGTTAGGGAGAGCCTCGTCAGGGGTTCTGGCTGCCCAGTCACCAACGTGTAAGGTAAAAATCAGGATAATAGCAGGGAGCCCCGATCAGGCACGTCTGCTCAGGTCGCCATCTTGGCCACGCCCCCCGCGATTTAGCATACTTATGAGGATTCTTATCATTGACTATTTTTTCATGATAATGCTCTTTTAATTTCTAGGAACATTCAGTGGATTTGCAGTTGGCTAAAGCACTGTTTCTCAACTTTTGGGACACGTGCCTCAGGGAGTATACTCCACAGCTTGAAGCAGTTCTTGGAGCCTCCAGTTGGTTTCTAGCCCCCCTAAGTCTGGAGAACCGAGGCTCCAAAGTAGGTCACCCTGGCAATTGATGCAGCTCGTCCAGGGAGGTCCACTTGTGAGTCCCAGTTCTCCAGGACCAATGGGGGCAAGGAAGCCCAAACAGGAAAGCCAAAACCTGAAGTCCTCTTTCCAATGACACCTCCAGTGGGTTTCTAGCCCCCCTGGATCTGGAGAAATGAGGCTCCAAATCATCCTGGGAACCAATGCACCTTGCCTAAGTTGGTATACATATAAGCGCCAAATCTCTGGACCGAGGCCAACCAGACCAAGCGCAAGACTGCAAATTCCCGGTACCGTTGCTCATAGGGAACAGGGGTGGTACACCTCCGAGTGCCAGATCTCCAGAAGTAGGGTGACTAATGAATAAGGTATCGTTGGTAAGGGGAGAAGCTCAGGTATACACCCCTGCAAGGACATGTGGATTGGGGCCTATTGGTCTAAGTGGCAGTACCACAAATTCTGTTGCTCATGGGCATGGGGGTGGTACACTTGCAAATTCTGGATCTCAGGACCTAAGGGGGCTAACAACCCACTGGAAGTGTCCTTGGAAAGAGGAGAATACACCCCTACAAGGGCATGTGATTGGGGACGAATGGACCAAGCAGCAGTACCACAAATTCCCGGTATCATTGCTCACAGGCACAGGGGTGGTATATTTCCGAGTGGCTACTCTTCAGAACTAGGGGGACTAACAACCCACTGGAGGTGTTGTTGGAAAGGGGAGAACCTCAGGTATACACCTCTACAGGAGCATGTGGATTGGGGCCGATCAGACCAGGCGGTGGCTCCACCGGTGGTCCACCAAAGTTGGTGGAGGCCCTCTTACAGGGCAAATGGTAAGGCCCAAGATAATGCGCCCCTTGCACCCTGCCTATAAACCGGTTTTGCCTATTATAGAAAAATGGAAAGTACATATTTTATTAGTTATTGCAGCATCACTTTTGGAGATAGGTGCCCCTAAAGGATCCTTCAGTTCAGACGCCAACTGGGGATTTCCCTTGTAACCTGTTGTCAAGTCCAAGCCTGGAGACAGCAGGAAAATGTAAATGAAGACAGAGAAAATGTAAACGAAGACAGAGGAAAGAAGACAGAGAAAATGTAAATGAAGACAATCCCCTTGATTCAAAGAGCAAAAGTTAATTGATTTCGGATCGAGAATCGTAAGTTTGGGTGGGTGTTAGTCATTTTTTCCTGTTTTTTTGGCCATTTCCGACTCGCACGAGCCTACGTACGAATGCGTATATGCTCTTACGATCATCGGAAGTTCGTTCCTAAATTTTAGGATCAAAACGTAAAACTTAGGATCAAATCCTAAAACTTAGGATCAAAACCTAAAACTTAGGATAATCGAATGTGTTTAGGTGTGATTCAGAGAACAGTTTTCCAACCTCTAAATACGTTTTAAAAGAAAGCCACTGCCGACACCTTTTAGCAGTCGGATTGCTGTTCTTGAACAGGTTTTTTGGCTATGTGGAGGAGTCTGCGCGTCTTGAGCTCCAATGAACTGCATGTATCAGCATGGCCGAGGCCATAAATTGTATAGCAATGCATACCTGATTCATGTATGCCTTATAAAAGCATTTTAATGGGGACCTTAATTAGTCCTTTGCATGTAAACCTTTATTTTGCAATATATTTGCGTTAATTAAAGAAACTTATGTCCTTTGTTATTTATTTTAAAATTGATGTACTAGAATAATATTTTTAGATTGCGTTTATTGGTGTAGTTGTTTACCTTTGCTTTGTTTAATTATTTAAGCACATCTTTGGTCAGTAAGCATCACACTTACTGAGGAGAGGAGAGCGGGATAAAGTGCAGGATGTGGGTTACTGCTGTATTTTGCACAGACACAGCAGAGCTGGGGGCACGGAAAGGTCAGAAATCAAAGAATGCAGAGCAACACAGTCACAAGGCCCTTTCTGTTTGCAGGCTGCCCGAGAATACCTGAGCCGCCATCTTGGCTGTTTCTAGGCTCATAACATGCAGAAGTTGCTGGGTGTTTTTTTATATTTGAGAGCAATCTGTATGTAGTGGTTTAAGTTGTACCATTTGAAGCCAAAATATTAAAATTAAATCCACAAGTAAAAAATGCAAGTTAACTAAAAATTAAACAAAGTAAGATTTACTTATGCAAATGCATTCATTAATGGTTGGTTACTACAAAATGAATGAAATAAAGAAAAATAAAAGACCAAATATTTAGAATGCACTTTAATGAGGTAAGTTTGTAGTGCGCAGCCGCAAGATCAGAAGGATTTACGTCCAGACAAAAAAGGAAAAAGGGCAAAACCAATGTTGCAACCTGAGAAATGAAACGGAAAATTCAGGATGGAAACTGACATAGGTCTGATTCCCGAACTGCCATACGAACGGACGTACATTTTAGGATAGAAACGTATTTGCTTATAGAATCACTCGCAAGTTCATACGAACGCACGAGCGTACGGGAAAAATAGGATGATCGGCACCAAAATCAAAGCTGTTACATGTTTCTTTGAATCGACCCTAATGTGTCGCAAACGGCTAGGTGTGAAAGGGGCCTATATCAGGAATGCAGAAAAAAGATGGAAAAAATCAAGGGCATGTGGAAAAGAGAAAGGACCAACACAAAAATATAGCGGCACAGTCGACTAATGCATGCGTGCTACCCCTAAGGGTTAATCCAATACTAACAATGCAAACATCCTTCTCCTGACTATTTAGTCACTAAAAAACATACAAAGATATAAAACAGAACAATATAAAACACACTAACTGTCTCTCCCCCCATCAAAATAAAAAACACATTTCTTTCTGACACCTAAAAGACTTTATGCATATACATAGCTGCCCAATAATAAACACTATAAGGTCCCTTTTACGCTATTGCAACTTGTTCATGTTTTATCCTCAGAAATCATTAACATGATCGATTGTGTCCTGGTGATTTGCTGCCGTTTTACTAGCAATAGCATTTCCTATGGTATTATTGTTTATTTATATAGCACCATCATAGCCCATGGCGCTGTACTGTAGGATGGTAGGACAAGTAAAATACTTGTATCCAAATACTCATTCTTGCTCGTTAACGAACCCACCCTATAAATATGCTGCTGGTGTATTTTAAAGGCACCTTCACATTGTCAGGCTCCGTGGATGTGTCTAAGCATCTAGCGCAAGGCGAGTGTCAGAGTGAAAAATGGTCTTGTCGCTAACACATGGTTAAGCCTCCAAATCCCAGCTCCTGGATAGATGACTCTGCATGAGGAGCGGTGGGTGGCCCATCATTCATCTCAGCTATGCAGCGTGTGTTTGGATTCTGCAGAGTCAAGTTAATAATTAGCAAAAGGAAGACAACTGCTGACCAAAGAGGTATGAGACAGCAGTCTATAAACCGGAGCTTAGCGCGGCAGTACAGGGGTTAATTAGTGCCCAGCTAGGGGCCCAACTAGACTTCTTGTGAAGTTGGTCAAAAGCCCACAACTAAAAAAATGCCATAAAATGATTGCTAGAACAGAAGCTTGCTACACAGTGCTTACTGACCAGGGATAAAAAAGGACTGAGTGGGCCTTTTTGCTTTTACTTTCCTAAATACCAGGGAGGTGCTTTACTCAGTTACGCTTTCTGTTTACCATAGATCGGGTGCATAAATAGGTTTCCCAAGGAATCATAGCAAAAATCCATTGTGGGCCCAAAAAACGAGTAGATACTTTTTTAATATTTATTATTATATATACAAAATGAATTAATATTAAAGAAACAGTATATATTGAACACAAAATAACATTTCTGCCAGTATGATCTCTCAGAAGAGAATTTGAATGATTTTATGTATCCTGTGCTGCATCATGGCTGAAATGTCCTGTCACTGTATGAGAAAAGCATGGATAGTTCCATGAAGGTCTGTGAGAGCAGGGGGGAGATCCCATGTGTTCACACGTCTGTGTATCTGTCTCTTCTTTTTTCTCACTGACCAGCATAAGAACGTGATTTGTTTTTTTTTACTGCAGAAAAACAGACAAGTAGACAAAATTGCAGGATTCCCAGTGCAAGCACAGCATGTGTCCCACTCATTCTGATGCAAGTAGGGTGGAGACATGTCCACCTCTCAGGGTGCAAAAAGGTGGTCATGAATAAATAAAATCCAGGGACTTGGTTACAGAAAGGAGGTGGATCACAACAGCTTTATTCAGCAGAACACTAAGATAAATCATCTGCATGGCAGTTAGGTAAATTGTGATTTGTTTTGTGCGTGAATGCAAAAAAAAGGGAGGATGAGGTGAGTAATCTTCACCCCTAGAGAAGCTGTGGGCACACAGTGGAGCATGTGGGGGTGTGAGCTCACCTACCTGGACCTGGACATTTTTTATTGGACAGAATCCTTATTGATTTGCAGTTTGTTATTTGCAAGCCTCCTTTCCTAGATTGTTTGATTTTTGTATGCATTCATGCACAAATGACATGCATTGTTCATTGTTGCAAAGTTTGAGATATATTATGAGTATTTGTTTCTTGGTATATTGGCACATATTGGCACTTTATTGAATCTATTATTATGAGATTGATTTGCGCTATGTTAATAATTTATTGACGCTATTTTGCACTTTAGTGTTTGTTGAGAGGCATATTTATTTTATAAGCTTTTGTATTTTTATCTCTTATATCTGCCCATGTATGATTATCAAGTATTGGATGTATCAGCATGGTCCAGCTTAGGTGGTGTTTTTAATTATGTCTTGTTGTGCTTTATGGTCGTTTTTTAATCTGTTTTGTGGCAAATAAAATGTGTTTCTTATCCTTTTTTTTATAATTTTCATGATGTTAGTGCCCCATTTCTAGACTCTACTGGTTTCTTTTTATTCGCTTTGTTTTAACACACTGGAAAATCCCTTAAAGTGGACCAAAACCCAGGATAGTCAAAAGTTTTGACTATCCTGGGTTTTGTTCCTTTCCCTGGGGGCACTCCAATCGGGGGTGCCCCGCTGTGTGACCCCCCCCCCCCAGATCTCACCTTATCCCGGTCCCACCTTATCCCGATCTAATAGCAGCGGCTCTGACGGCCGCATCCTCCGCCTCCCTTTAACAGGGAGCGTGTCCGCGCTGGTAATTCACAAATGACTGGCGCGGACACGCGCACTGCTACAGGGAAGTACACTGTACTGCAGCTAGTAAAATACAGAGCTACTCACCGGGAGCTGCCGACTCTCATCTGGTGCACTACATGGAGGAAGGGTCACAGCCTGCTAGTGTCGGGTAGACCTCAGCCCCCATGTCTGCTCCTGCCTACATACAAATGAAAGAATAATGGCAAGTTGCTCTAAGAATTAAATAGGTAGTGTGGGATTCCCCAATAAGGGTACAAAAGTCTTAAAGGGGCCACAGCACTCAAACCAGTTAGCTTGCTGACCAACCTACAATCTGTCTCTAAACTAGGTTAAAAACAGGGGGCTCGGTCACACACTTCTGCAGAAGTATGCTTAAGCTGCACCACCGGCGCCAAGGTGCCCCTGTGAGGTGCAGTCCTAACTCTAGTACTAATTCTAGTCTCTAAGAGCCCCATTTGGGACATACAATGCAATAGATACTTTGTATTCTAATTGCCCTGCTAATGTGCACCTCCCTGGTTAGTTATAAAATGGTCTGAGCGGCTGCCACCCCTCTTTTGTTTCTTTTGAATTTGTGCAAGCACATGGTGTGTGGGGTCTAGGCTGTACTGCAAGGTCTTTGACCCTTCCACCCCATGGGCTGCACTTGAGGTTTAGGGCAACCTCAGGTAAGCCTGCTCCCAATTTATCTATTGCATTGTATGTCCCAAATGGGGCTCTTAGAGACTAGAATTAGTACTAGAGTTAGGACTGCACCTCACAGGGGCACCTTGGCGCCGGTGGTGCAGCTTAAGCATACTTCTGCAGATGTGTGTGACCGAGCCCCCTGTTTTTAACCAAGTTTAGAGACAGATTGTAGGTTGGTCAGCAAGCTAACTGGTTTGAGTGCTGTGGCCCCTTTAAGACTTTTGTATTCTAATTGCCCTGCTAATGTGCACCTCCCTGGTTAGTTATAAAATGGTCTGAGCGGCTGCCACCCCTCTTTTGATTCCCCAATAAGGGCCCATCCATCAGTCTCATTAGTATATAAGTATTAAGCACCAAACATGTCTAGCTATGTGGAAAGACAGAGATTTGGTCGCATATATCTGCAGATACATGTCCCCGACAAGGCACTCTGTGTTTAGTGTGGTCCCTACTCTATATATATGAGCCTCATAATAGGGACATGTACTGCAGCTACATACTGGGAGCTGCCGACTCCCATTCGGTGCACTATATGGGGGAAGGGTCACAGCCTGCTAGTAGCCCCCATGCATGTGCACCTGGCTACATACAAATGAAAGAAAAATGGCAAGCTGCTCTGAGAATTAGATGAGACTGATAGGTGGGTCCACTTTGGGGCCTCCCACAATTCTCAGAGCAGCTTGCCATTTCCTTTCCTTATTTATGTGACAGGACTCTGGTGCTCTATAGATAAGAAGAAATAAGCTCCAGGCACATTTGTTGTGTCGTGTGGTTCCAACATCCATGGCCTCCGGTGCTCAGTGCTGATGTTATGTAGGGGCAACATGCAGTGGCGCCAGCACCCGGGCACGGACACATCTAGGCACCAATCCCTCCCCCTGCCAACCTGGGCCCACTGATGGGAGCTGGGCTCTGCTGGCTCAGTGCCACTTTTAGGGGCCCACAGGAGAATCAGGTGCTGCAAGGCCTCTGAGGTCGAATATGTACTAAGGCCCTTATTTATGAAGGAATAGCGACAGGTAGCGACTGGTGAGCGGCCGGTAATGACGGGCCCCGCCACGAGAACGCCGGCTCCCCACCACAATCACACATTTATCAAGCCAATCCTGCTTAGCGACTGAGATAGCGCCAGATAGCCACTCATTCATCATTATTCCAGCCTCACCCCACAGCGCCAGCGTCCGACCTTGAACAGCGACAGGTATGACCTCTCGCTACCTGGCGCTCTCCAATGCATTTCAATGGAACAATCTTTAAATATTCATAATTAATTGTTATTAATGTTTTTTTTTTTTTTTTTTTTTTTTTTAAATGTGAAAAATTCTGTGACCACTTCTGCCATGTTAGATAATTTTTTTAAGGTAAAAAAAAAAAAAACAAATTGTGCAGAATTGATATTACAGGTCTGATATTATTGTATTCATATTACTAAATTCTTTAAAACATTTTTTTTTTTTTGGTTTCCAAAAATATGGTGGTTTGGGGGTTAAAAAACTACTTTTAACACATCGCCTCCAGCGCTCTGGGGTTTAAACATGCATTTCACAGCGCAAGAATTTTTTTAGCGTGATTTTTTGATGAATATGGTGGGAACCGGTCGCTCTGACCAGTCGCTATCATGCGCACCCATACATCGCGGAACCTGTCAAATAGCGTCTCGTCACCCCGTATTCACCATTACTGCACACCGACTGAGTCGCTGTCAACAACCGAACAACGGCCAAGCACAGCGACTACTAGCGGGCGCTGTGAAAATACTGCTACAGTCGCTCAACTGTCGCTACCTGGCGCTATTAATGAATCCGCCTCTAAGTGTGAAAGGGGCCTAGATCAGGAATGCAGAAAAAAAGTTGAAAAAAATCCAGGGCTTGTGGAAAAGAGAAACCAACACAAAAATATAGCGGCACAGTCGGTTAATGCATGCGTGATACCCCTAAGGGTTAATCCAATACAAACAACGCAAACATCCTTCTCCTGACTGGAGAAAAACAACCCCAAAGGAAAAGCAGAGCCGCCATAAACCAAACACTAAAAAGTCAAAATAGTCCCCATAATAACATGACATAATAATCTGACACCTAAAAGACTTTATGCATATACATAGCTGCCCAATAATATACACCACAAGGTCCCTTTTACGCTATGGCAACGTGTTAGTGTTTTTTACCTCAGAGATCACTAACATGATCGCCGGTGTCCCGGTGATTTTCTGCCCTTTTACTAGCAATAGAATTTGCTATAGTATTATTAATGTTTATTTATATAGCGCCATCATAGCCCCTGGCGCTGTACTGTAGAAATTGTAGGATGTTAAGACAAGTAAAATACAAAAAATATCCAAATACTCATTCTTGCAGGTGCTGCAAGGCCTCTGAAGTACAATATGTATACCATTGGCATCAGGGCCGGCTCCAGGTTTATGTGGGCCCTCGGGCGGCATAGTCTCAGTGGGCCCCCTTGCGGTGGAGAGTCAGGGGTCTATAAATTCCATAGCCAAAACTAAGAACTGCTTGCCCTCCGACCACCTATTGGAGCTGTTTTTTTAGTGAGCCTCACGTAGCTGGCACTGAAGGGTTAACCACAGCTGTCAGTGGGCCTCCCTGGGGGGTGGGGGGCCCTCAGGAGCTGACCAGGTCTGCCGGGTGCTCACGCTGGCCCTGCTTGGTTATACCACTTGCAGACAGGCATTCAGGAACCCCTAGACCAGGGGTGTAACTATAGAGAATGCAGCAACAGTAACTGCATGAGGGTCCATCATGTCAGGGGGCCCCACTATTGTTGTCCCTTCCTCATTAATTTTCAGTGATGTCATCAGAGCCGTAGCAGCCATGAGGCGAGTGAGGCACTGGCCTCGGGCGCAGCTACAGCTCTGCTGCAAAGGGGCGCGTCCGCAGGTTGCCAATGCCAAGCACAAGCAGATCCACCACCCACCGCACTGCGCACATACCATGATCTCCAGCCCGGCCCCATGTCCCCCCCCCCATCATCTGTCACTGTCAGTTTAACTTTTAATTCAGCTAACAGACGCGAATGCGCGTGCCCGCGGCGCTCCCGCGTGCGTGCCCGCGGGGTCGCCGCCAGTGTGACCAAGAAGTGCCCCCGCCGCCCCCCCCGGGCCCGCCCCAACCGCCCCCCAATCAGCTGTCAGCTGCTTCGCCGCCCGCCTCCAGGAAGCAATGCCGGCGCGGGACATGTGAGAGAGGCTCCACCCACCTGAGCCTCGTGACTGCAGCAGAGACCAGAGGACCACAGAGGACAAGGTAAGGAGAAAATATAAATTGTTGTTTAATATTAAAAAAAAAGTGAGGGAGTGTGTGTGTGTGTATATATGTGTGTGTGTGTGTGTGTGTGTGTATATATGTGTGTGTGTGTGTGTGTGTGTGTATATATGTGTGTGTGTGTGTGTGTGTGTGTGTGTGTGTGTGTGTGTATGTATATATATATATATGTGTGTGTATGTATATATGTATATATATATATATATGTGTGTGTGTGTATATGTATATATATGTGTGTGTGTGTGTGTGTGTATGTATATATATGTGTGTGTATGTATATATGTATATATATATATATATATGTGTGTGTATGTATATATGTATATATATATATGTGTGTGTATGTATATATGTATATATATAATGTGTGTGTGTGTGCATATATATATATATATATATATATATTTATTTAACATTTTCTTTTTTTTTTTTGCGAGGGGGGGGGCGCGATTTTCTGGGCTTGCCTCGGGCGCAAAAGAAGCTAGCTACAGCTCTGGATGTCATTAGTCACATGAGGGGATTCCACAATGGCTCTGCCTCTGTGGTATAAAAGGGTCTGATCCCCAGTGACCTGGGGGAGTAAAACTGGGAGAGTCACTTGTTGAGAAGGATCTGGGGGTACTGGTGGATCACAGGCTAAATAACAGCATGCAATGCCAAGCAGCTGCTTCCAAGGCCATCAAGATACTGTCATGCATTAAAAGAGGCCTGGAATCATGGGATAGGTGAGTAATATTACAAGGCACTGGTGCTCCCTCACCTGGAACATGCCGTCCAGTTCTTGGCGCCCATTCATAGAAAGGACGCTCTGACTCTGGAAAGGGTGCAGAGGAGAGCCATCAAACTAATAAGAGGAATGAAAGATCTTAGTTATGAAGAAAGATTACGAGAATTAAATCTGTTTAGTCTTGAGAGGAGTCGACTGAGGGGGAACATGATTAACTTGTATAAATATATAAATGGCCCATACAAAAAATATGGGGAAACACTATTTCAGCTAAAATTCTCTCTAAAGACAAGGGGGCACTGCCTTCGACTGGAAAAAAAAAAGAAATTCAGTCTCCGGAGGCGACAATCATTTTTTTACCATAAGAACTATAAATCTGTGGAATAGCCTCCCACAGAATCTTGTTACAGCATCAATCGCTGACAGCTTCAAAAAAGGATTAGATGCTTATTTAGAAGAAAATAACATTAACCGTTACTATCAGCGGTTATCAGTAAAAAAAAGTAAAATAGAATAAAACATAACTTCCCCTACCCCAACACCCTTGGTTGAACTTGATGGACATATGTCTAATTTCAACCATATTGGCTATGTAACTTGGTGGGGCACCAAGGAAGGGGGGGGGACCTGTGCCCCCAATAACTACAGATGCCAGTGGAGCAGCTGCAACAGCATCAATGCTGCACCAGGAGGGAGGCCCCGGGCGGACCTGAAGAGATAACGCCGCCCACCGTTCTTTTTCTATTATGTATTTTTTTTAAAGTGGGCCAAAACCCACCTGGATCCAGATTCCTGGGCCGATCCATTCATTCCCCGACGGGACTGAATTATCCAGACGGAGGGCTTCCATACCAGATAGACCCCACTCACGTTCACCACTAATCATAACCCGCATGACAATAAATGGAGCAAGTAAAAACATTCACCAGCAAATGTGGACCTTCACCAGGGAGCAAATCTGGAATGTTTTTTAGGGAGAGGCAGAAAATGGAATGAGATTAAGGTGGAATATTTCGTTTGGTCGGCCTGTAAATGCTTTGTAGATTTATGTGAGGAACAAAGCGCTGCCTTCATAGCTCAGGTGTCTCCATAAATCGTATGCGATTATCAGAGCACATACCGGAAAATTCGGCTTTAACCCTTTTTCCATCTCCCGCCCAATCTGACATCACATTACCGCAGATAAAAAACACGACGGAGGCTTACTGAAAAGAAAAAAAACAGCCCCATATTCTACCAGGAAATAAGCTGATATATTATTTATAACAGGATTTTCCCATGATTCTTGGCAGTAGGCAGAGCCATGCAAATAGTTTTTTTTTCACCTTTGCGATCACCCAGAAAGAGCTGAGCTGATGTGCAATGCTTCAGTGCTTGATATATTTTACATTTTCAGTCACTTACTTTTTATTCTTTCCCCCACTGGGGATAAGGGCGCCACCATCTTGCCTCAGAAGCATCACACACTGAAGAGAGGAGGGGGGCAAAAGTGCAGGGGGCGGGGTTATAGCTGTGCTTTGCACAGGCAGAGCAGAGTTGTGATCAGGAAAAAGACAGCAATCCCAGAATGCAGAGCAGCATAGTCAGAAGACGCTTAAAGGAGCACTATCACGAAATTGTGTAATATTAAAAACCCATATAAACACTTTGGCTAATGAGAGGGGGGGTCACTTATACACCCGAAACTGAATAAAACTCCCACCAAGCTTGTGGTTTTCTTCTCCTGGTAGGAATAAAATCCAGGGGTGACAGGATTAGTGTATCAGGGGTGAAGGAGCCTGTTACCCCTGATTTCCTCTTCCTTCCATTAAAGTGGACCAACACCCAGGATTTTCACTATCCTGGTGTTGGTCCACTTCTGCGGGGCACCCCAAAAAACGTACCTCACCGCCGACGGACAAGCTGTGGCCGCCGCCTCTCGCGCATCCCTCTTACAGGGAGCGCGCCCGCGCCAGCCACTCACAAAGAAGCCGGCGTGGGTGCGCATCCTGCTAGAGGGACGCGTGGCAGCGGCCCCCGCATGCGCCGTTGGAACGGGAGAAGGTAAGGTTTGTGGGCGTCCGGGGGGGGGGGGTTTCACACAGCGATTTCGGATGCCCCACGGGGAGGGAGCTGATCGGCCCGGGAATCCTATAGATTCCTGGGCCGATCAGCGGTGGGTGTTGGTCCACTTTAATAATATTGGATATTCCTTGATGCGGGAGTAGAAGTGACCCCCTTCTCCTGCCATCCAGCATATCTATATGGATTTTTATAATTGGTCCTTTTTTTCGCAATAGTGCTCCTTTAAGTCATCCTCTGCTGCTGAACAGGTCTAGCAGAGGGAAGGGTGTACACTAGGCCTTATAAAGAAATATAAAGCAGGCTGAATAAAAGATGCAGCCCCTTACATTCAGCACGGAGAGAACAGAAAACAGGCTAATTTAACCCTTTGTCTAGAATATCCCTTTACAGTTCCTGTCCAGGTAATTACATAAAAAGTCTATACTCACCCTTTCCCCCACAGCTCCTCCCTGCAGCCGTCGACCTCTTCATACTTACCAATGAGGGAGAGATAAGCAATTCCATCCTCCTTCGCTGGGCAGACGTGGTGGCATCCATCAATATGGCCCTTTGTACCCTAACACTTCTACTCCATTGATTGCAATGGAGGGGGCATGCCAAAGCCATTCATGCTGAATCCTCTTTGGGAGGACCCCTGAATTGCAATGAATGGAGTCGGCTTGTGGGGTCTTAAACAAGCCTCCATGGACACCTTCATGATAGACCATCGGTGCTGGAAGACTGAATCTCTGGATCCCCACCACTGGTAAGAATGAATGACACTGCATGGAGGAGCTGCGGGGAAAAACCAGACCCGCAGGGAGGAGCTGGAAAGTGAGCTGGTGAGTAAAGACTTTTTCTGTATCTGCCTGGACAATACCTTTAAATGTCTGTAAGTTTCAGCCCTTGCAACTAAGGGCCTTGGAGCAGTATGAAGATACCGAGTATAAGGGACAAGGGAGATTGGAGAACTCATTATCCATCACCACTAGAACATCCTGCTGCTGCTTATCACTGATTGTTATATAGAAGGACCTTAGCTTGAAAGAACATAAAATATATTTTAAATTATATATTTTAATATAATTTAATTTATTAAACTTCCTACATAATTATTCAATATTAGGAAGGGATTTTTTTATGCTGGAGTCAGAGTCGGTACCTTTTTTCAAATACGACTCCAGCCAAAATTAGCTCCGACTCCATGACTCCGACTCCAACTCCACAGCCCTGGTAACAACACTACATCGAAGTCGAAGGGCTACTGCAAGTCAAAGGGCTACTCCTGTAGAAGGTTCTCATTGAACCCACCCTGGGATCTCAACCTGGTCCTATCAGTACCACATGGGCCCCCGTTTGATCCCATGGCGGAGGTCTCTCCCGGGAGCGCTTACTTTGAAGGTGGATTTTCTTGTGACAATCACCTCCATCCGGCTGGTTTCAGAGATGGCTGCGCTCTCTATCAAGTCACCCTTTTTGGTGCTGCATGAAGACAAGGCCGTGTTCCATGTTAAAAAGGATTTTTTGCCCAAGGTGGTCTCTCCCTTCCATCTAAATCAGAAAATCGCACTGCCCTCTTTTGGCCGTGTCCCACTGCATTCCCTGGATGGAGTCAGGACATTAAATTATTATGTGGGAGGTACGTAAGATGAACGTTTTGTTCACGATCCCAGAAGGGCCACAGAGGGACCTGGTGGCTGCCAGGTCCACTCTCAGCAGATGGATGGTTGCAGACGGTGGTGAACCCCTCGCCAGGGGTCTAGTCCTAAGGTTTCAGGTCTGCCGTTCCTGGTTATGTTGACGCAGTTGGGCGATTGCTGTCCCACCCTTACCGAGGATACTGCTTTGGGGCGTGCTGATGGTGGTGCCCTGGAATGGAAGGGAGGAGGAAAAGAATTATCTTCCATTCCGAGGCACCACACCTGCACATGTTAGCATCGCTCCACTCCCGGGGCTGTGGCTGGACTGCTTTTTAATTAACTGAGGGTGTCCGGCCACAGCCTGCTCTACAAAGGCCGAGAGGATCTTAGTTTGTTTTTCTTGCAGTCCCCGCCTATGGCTGAGGTTAACCCACGTGTTTCTGATGGTGATGCCCCGGAATGGAAGATGATGAGAAAATAAATTTACTGGTGAGTACACAGATTTCGTTTTTTCTCTTTATTAGACGTGAATTAGACCTAAATTAAACTGGAGATCTGTCAGAAGAAAAAGCTGAGGTTGTTACTTTGAAGAGCTCAGTTGTAGAGTTTCTGACCTTTACCCTCAACATAATAGCATGTGCCACCCTAATCCTCTCAAACGGATTATACCATATGTTCCTGGCCTGCGTGCTATACAAAGGGCCACAGATGATGATGATTATGATATATATATATATATATATATTTATATATAAAAGCCATGGTGTGGAAATAGAAAATATAAGGCACTTATAGAAATAGAATTTTATTCTATTTCACAGCAATTTCTGCATCATACAGAGCAAGGGAGGGATGAAGAGATTGATTGATATTATAGAAAGATAAAGAAAAAAATATGGCTACATCGACGATATATAGATACAGTAGATAGATTGTTAAAGGGGAAAGGAAGTGTAATTATAGGTATATTTTTATACTATATATGATTACAGGTATCCCTCAAATTATACTCCTGAATTCTTAGTAAATGTAGCATAATAGCTAAGTATCTATCAGTGATCTCTCTCTCTCCATTATAACATTTATTGTATTTTAACTAACCTATAACTTATCATGTAATAATTGCCTGTAACAAACTAGATAGATAGATATTGATAGTTATTGATACATAGATATAGATAGATGTGGATACAGATATGTAGATAGAATAGGGATTGAGAGATACAGATAAATAGATACTGATTGATAGACAGATATATAGATATATAGATGCACAGTGGTGTAACTATGGGGATTATTTAAGAATGGATAGCGCCAGGTAGTGCTTCGTAGTGACCCCCGTAGTGAGCGTCTGTACAGCGGCGCTAAGAGCGTTCGCTAGTGGTCGCTCTGATCGACTGTGAGTCGCTATTACAGAGCGCCTCAGTCGCTATAGTAACACTGCCGGCATTGATGAATTCGATGTGTGGGTCGCAATAACACCAGTACAGCACTATATGGGAGCTAACGGTAGCGACTGGTCAGTGTGAGCGACTCAAACCATATTCATAAAAAAAAAAAAACAGCCCCGCACAGCGCCAGCGATCAAAATTGTGTCGCTGTAGCCCAGAGCGCCAGAAGCTGTGTGATTAAAGTCTGTTTTTGATCACATATCCACTAGTAACAAAGGGAAAACATATGGAATTACATTGTTGTAACATTGTGACATTAACACTTTAATACCAGACCTGTAATGACAATTCTGCATAAAAATGTAAATACTTTTCAAAAATAACATTTAAAGGGCCAGAAGAGATCACATAAGCATTTTATTTAAAAAAAAAATTACAAAAAACCCTGTTTAAAGAGAAGAAAAGTAACGTCCATTGAAATGTATGGGAGAGCCACAGGTAGCGGCAGGTAATACCAGGCGCTCTGAAAGCCAGAGCGCCACCGGGATCCTCTGAGCCGTCTGTGATGATGAATCGTTTGCTACGTGTGGCTGTAAGAGGCGCTCACCAGAATCGCCTTCATAAATGTGGTATTGCGTGTCGCGGCCGGCATTCACTTGGCGCTATCTCTTGTTGAATAAAGCCCTAAGTATCTTCTCAAAAACACTTCCCTCCTGAACCTTATTCAGTCCTTTCACATAGTTAAAGGTCTCAATCATGTCCCCCCTCTCCCTTCTTTCCTCCAGACTGTACAAATTAAGTTCTTTAAGTCTCTACTGATAAGTTTTAAGTTTAAGTCCTTCCACCATTTTTGTTGCCCGCCTTTGGACCCGTTCTATTTGAATAATGTCTTTTTGCAGGTGAGGTCTCCAGAACTGCACACAGTATTCTAGCTGTGGCCTCACCAGGGCTCTATACAGCGGCATCACAACCTCCCTCTTCCTACTGGTGATGCCTCGAGCTATGCAACCGAGCATCCTGCTTGCTTTTCCCACTGCCTGGCTACACTGTCCCCTCATCTTGCAGCTTTCAGTAATCAGTTTTTTTTTTCTCCCCACCCGTGTGTCCCACACAGTCTGATGCAAGAGGGGCGGAGGCAGGTCCACCACTAAGTGGTAAAACAAGGTGACCATACATAAATAAAACCGGGATGCCTCAATGCAAATGAACAGTAATAAATAATACTAATAAATGACAGTCGATCCTCTTTATTTGGCAGCGGGGGGCAGACTCCAGGATACCCTGCACTGCATACTGCCTGGAGAAGCCTGATTCCCCCAGCCCTGTTCGCACAGGACCCTTCTAGAGATAACTCACAAGGATTTTGGGCAGTTTTATATTATTATTGTATTTAATAATAGTAATAGTGATAATAGTGCTATAGTGGCCATTTATTCTCCGCGTTTTCCATCCATGCACTGTGAGCACACCATTGAATAAACACCATGTGAGTGACTATACACAAGTGAATTGCAAACTAAAGGGCCAGTGAAGTGCACATGTGCCCGGAGAGGTGGGCTGCCCTAAACTCAGCACCTGGGGAGCAACTGGGGGTTAGGCGCCTTGCTCAAGGGCACTGAAGTCATGTCCCATGGTTGGGAATCGAACCTGCCACCTTCCGGTCACAAGCCATAACTGCCCCATATATTATTTTTACTGGTTCTGGGGCTTAGGCCTCCCCCTATGACCAGGACCTCACTACTTGTGTTCAATCTTCTTTTATTATTTTGTATTCCATTCACAAATAAATATATCACATACATTTAAAAACATATATTCATGATTGCTTACATACACACGCAATCATATGAATTTCAGCTCAGTTCTTCATGATTGTGCCTCCAACATGCATATCTTTTGATTTGTTGATACAACTATCAGGTAGTTTATATTTCCTTAATCCTCTGGCTTTCACCAGGCTTTTCAATATTCCCTCCCCTGGGCAAACATGTTTCGCCTATTGCATCTGGCTTCCTCAGTGCCCCTTGTTTAATGGGAAATACAATAGAGCTGCGTGTTAGAGGATAATGATAAAAACATGCTGCATTTCATAGTTTTCAACAATGTGATCATATACCTTGAAAGGGAATTTAGTCAATTTGATTTCAGATATATCATATGTTGTACATTCGTTGTAGCAATTTCCCCTAGGGATCCGGTCCCAAGTCACCCTGGAACAGATAGGGTCCTTTAATAGTGAGGCATATGTGATTTTTCAGCTTGTATAATGGTTGGCTTTGATATTTACTATTATAAGTTTTTCTTACTTGTTGTGCCTGGTTTGCACATCCAGTGTCTCACCGAGGATGATCTCAGCTCCTGACGTTCAATTTTTTGGTCCCCGGCCACTCTATGAAATAAATGGAGACTCCATATAGTCCCAATATGTCCCAATATCTTATTCTCTTAACACCAACCAGACTTATATTGATTATAATCATATGGATGCTATACCTGTGCCTGTGTCTTTAAATGTGCGAGATCGTGCTGTGCTGTAGTTATGGCGTCCTGCCTTTTGCCGCCCTTGCTTTGTCTATAAGCCTCCCCGGGCTCGCCTCTCGTCCTTGCTGCTCGTCTGTCTAGGGGTATGTGGCGGCGCCACTTGGGCGGCACTTTATGTGCGCTCTGGGGCCGGGAGCGCGCCCCCCGCACACCTCCGCCGGAAGAGTCCACGTGCGCTTCAGGTCCTGGAGTGCATGCTGCGCACATCCGGAAATTAGATATTAGATATATTAGATATTTTTTTTGTATAATATGTTTATTAGGAAGAAAATACAGTACATTTGACAAGTCCAATAACAGTCTTGAATTAAGACAACATCCGGTGGCAAAGACAGCTAACAGCAATCACTAGACACTCCCCACCTCTGCTAAGCATAGCGAGGTCCGGGAATGATACCCACACGCCAGAGCATCAATATACATCTCCCAACTCCCGCCCTTCATCTACACCCTACTGCCCAGACATCGTCGTAAGACCCCCAAGGAGTCCTCCACCCCAGTTCTGCTCTGAAGTCTTAGGATAGGGAGTGTGTGCCGACCATGGGGATATAACTAATAATGTGATAATATTATAATATTTTTTTTAGTTTTAACAATAGAGAAAGGAAAAGAAAAGACAAAAGAGGAAGAAGGTGTTTATGGATAAACAAAGAAGGTGGTGCGGTATGAAGAGAAGGAAGAAAGAAGTGGAGGGCGGAAGGAAAGCGGGAAGGGGAGAAGGTAGAGGAAGGTTACAAATAAAAACAGAAGAGGGCGTTGGTAAATAAAAAAACAAAAAGCAGTTGATGTATTATATCCTATCAGGGGAAAAGCTGGTGATAGCTAGGGCTTGGAGTTCCCCCACCTTGAGCTTCAACGCCTTTAAAAACAAGGTTAACTGCATTATGGCCATGGAAAAAATGTCCGCCATTCACAATGGGACTTTAGAGCTGTTCAGGGAGGTGTGGAATCCTTGGGTTCGGAATTTTCTGCCTACAGATTTTGATGTAAACCTAATGAGCATCTGATCCTTCCTCGACCCCTTTCTTTACCCCCCCCCTTACCTCCTTTCCCTTCCTCATAGGGGTTGTTATTTTTCTTTTAATTTATTTGAATTGAACTTTTTTAGTAACTCTTGAATGGATTTTCTTGTATGCAGTGAATAAGCTTCTGATTGTGATTTTGTCTGTGAAGTTGTCTGTAATCTTTAAATTCTGTGTATGAACAGTATTATGCTAATAGAATGATGTTCAGAATATACACAATAAAAAGATTGATAAAGAAAAAAAAAATGGAAGCGGGTCTGGCGGCAATAGTCCAGCTCGTAGAAACCTTTTGCTCCGTCCCGATCACCAGTTATTCCCAGGAGTCTGGCCTTGTGACTGGTTATATTGGGGAGAGCAATGCCCTAAATTCCGGAGTGTTTCGAGCAATGATCCAGGATGTCCAGGTGATGTTAAGCTTCTCCCACCCCCTCTCCTCGCCCCCCAGTACCATCTCCTCCATTCTGCTGATCCCCTCCACCTCCTGTACCCATTCTATATTAGATATTTTTTATACTTACATTGTTATATATATTCCTGTTTACTATCCATAACTAGGGCTTACATAATGAGAAGCTAAACCTCTGAAAGAACCATTCTTCCTATACTGAGGCTTCTTTGAATGCAGGCGGGTGAGGTGCTGTAGGGGTTAATGGCTAATAGGCCTATTATAGGTTGTGTGCTTACTTACATACACGCATAATTACAAGGCCCTGTAATGAGCCTCTGCCCTGCGGCTGGATTTGTCTAAATAATGTCCTGTAATTATTTAAGCGCTTTGAGCTCGGCAGCCTATTAAATATTTCCAGTTTTT
Source organism: Gastrophryne carolinensis (assembly GCA_027917425.1). Lineage (NCBI taxonomy): Eukaryota > Metazoa > Chordata > Amphibia > Anura > Microhylidae > Gastrophryne > Gastrophryne carolinensis. The sequence goes on along the minus strand of CM051239.1, from coordinate 40,943,172 downwards.
AGGCTGCATTCTCTCTGCACAACTTTACGGCAGAAAACACGGAGCCTCCGAAGAGTGAGAGAAAGAGAAAACTTGGGCACCCTGAGCAGAACAAAAAGGCCGCCTGCGTCCGGTTGGCACGGTGGTGCTCTGAGCTCCCGGCACGGGAAGGGTTAAGACTTGTAAAGGTTCCTGGCAGCTCTCTGCAGCCAGTCACTAAGGAAGTGACGTCTACTGTGAAACGTTCACGGGAAGGCGGCCAGGATCCCTTGTGCTGCAAATAGAGGCGCAGGGAACAATGAGCCCAACCTGCTCCTATTAAACTACTACATAGAAACATAGAAGGGTGACGGCAGAAGGAGACCATACGCTCCATCTAGTCTGCCCTTATGTGTATACTGTATGTTCTCTTTATCTTAGGATAGATGTGTGCTTATCCCAGGCAGGTTTAAATTCAGTGACTGTTGATTTTTCAACTACCTCTGCTGGAAGTTTGTTCCAAGCATCTACTACTCTTTCTGTAAAATAATATTTTCTAACATTGCTCCTGATCTTCCCCCCGACTAGCTTCAGGTTGTGCCCCCTTGTTCTATCATTAAGTTTTTCATAAAAACACTTCCCTCCTCAACCGTATTCAATCCTTTTTAAAGGTCTCAATCATGTCCCCCCTCTCCCTTCTTTCCTCCAGACTGTACAAATTAAGTTCTTTAAGTCTCTCCTGATAAGTTTTAAGTTTAAGTCCTTCCACCATTTTTGTTGCCGGCCTTTGGACCCGTTCTATTTGAATAATGTCTTTTTGCAGGTAAGGTCTCCAGAACTGCACACAGTATTCTAGCTGTGGCCTCACCAGGGCTCTATACAGCAGCATCACAACCTCCCTCTTCCTACTGGTGATGCCTCGAGCTATGCAGCCGAGCATCCTGCTTGCTTTTGCCACTGCCTGGCTACACTGTCCACTCATCTTGCAGCTATCAGTAATCAGTACCCCTAAATCTCTTTCCTCCGAGGTCCTGGCTAACACAGTGCTGCCCATACGGTGCTCAGAGCAGGGATTCCTTCTACCCAAGTGCAGGATTTTACATTTAGAGACATTAAACTCTAGTTTCCACAGTTTTGACCATCTATCCAGTAAAGCTAAATCATTTTCCATGTTACAGACACCTCCAGGAATATCCCCCCTATTACTAACCTTTGTATCATCAGCAAACAGGCAAACTTTTCCTACCAAGCCTTCTCCTATGTCACTAACTACAGGCCTGCTCACAGTCACTGGCAATAGATTGCAAGCTCTTATGGCTAGGGGTGGGTTTTAGCTGCACAGCTATATATTCCTGTGCCTTTTTATTTATATTGAACCTAAAAAAAACTCAACGACGATTTGATAAATAAAAAAAAAATACTAACCTGGTCCAGGTATTCAGGCTGCTTATCTGATGGCAGCCCTCATACCTGTATGCTCTTGCACTTCAGCTCCACAGCAGGGGATCGTGGGTGACACTCAATCACTGTACCAGCCACATTATGGGGGTTATTTAGGAAACGCTAATGCCACGTAGCGCGAGGCAGCGTCTGGTGAACGCCGGGCGCAGTACACAAAACCACATTTAAGAAAGCAAATCTAGTGAGCGCCTCTAACAGCGCCATGTAGCGTCTCATGTATCACTAGAGGTGGCTCAGTGTATAGCGCCGGTGCTCTAGGTTCAAGAGCGCCAGGTATTACCTTTCCCTCAGTGTCGCTCTCCCATACATTTCAATGGGTTTTCATTTGCTTGTTTTAAAACAGTGTGTTTGACAATTTTATTTATTTATTTTTTTTGCTCTAATCATTGTGTGACCTCTCCTGGCTGCAAACAAACACTTTTATAAATTTTTTTGACTTTTTATATTTTTATGCAGAATTGTCATTACAGGTCTGGCACTAAAGTGTTAAGGTCCCAGTGCTAAAACAATGTCATTCCATGTGTTACCGGGGTATATGTGTTCAAAATCAGACTTTGATCACGCAGCGTCTGGCGCTCTATGCTACAGCGACCAGATTTAGAGCGCCAACGCTGTGTGTGTGTAGTTTTTTGTTAAATATGGTGTGGAGTGCCGAGTGCCAGACGCACTGAGCTGGTGCTGTTGTTAGAGCACCCAACACACTTCACATTCATCAATGCGGGCCAGGTTACTACAGCGACCGCAACGCTAGCTTACAGCGCCTGATACTTGCTTACAGCGTCTACTAACGGTCGCTCTAAGCGCCGCTTTACAGACGCTCATCTGGCAATACGTGGTTCTAGTAGTGAATCAGCCTCCACGTCTGGATCCTTTAAGTAATTTCCCTTATAAACTTCGCTTCTGGTGCCACCTCCTCAATACCTACCATCCCCCTTTGTCTCCACCCTTTATCTTTTAGACTGTAAGCTCATGGGGTCATGGCTCTCTCCTATTGAAGAAAAAAATAAAAGCTTTCCAAACCAATGTGAATGTGTGTAGGAGGTGAAATGATGATATGGGAATTCTGAATCAATGTTTCCTTTCAGGATGTTCCTAAATTATCTTTGCTGCTGTGTCCAATATAAGAAGGGACCTTTCTTGCTGCTGATTAGAATGAGCACAATTCAGCCGGCATTGCCAAGGACACAGCAGACAGGACAGAGGTCAGTCATAGTGGAAACCTTTCATGAGGACTGGAAGCAAGGGGGGGGCGCAGCATGCACCTTTCATCACCATGCTAAAGTGCAGCCTGGATTCATGTTATAATGGAATGTAGAAACCATTGTACTAAGAAAAAGTATGAGACTGCACCGAACCAAAAGTTATATATCAATATGTAGTGTGCTCAAAAAGGGGTGAAATCACTGTATATAGAGAAAAGCAAAATAGGAAGGTCCCACTCCTTCCACAACACCCACTAACATATATGGCACCACTACTAGTGGTGCCATATATGTTAGTGGGTGTTGTGGAAGGAGTGGGACCTTCCTATTTTGCTTTTCTCTATATATAGAAACCATGGTACACCAGGAGAACTCAACCTGATGAGTGCGCGCCACCTGCGAAATCTGGTGACTGGTCGCGGGACACAATTAAATGGTTAAAATTTTTTAATATATTTTTTTATATATTTTTTGAATACCTATAAATCAGATTTTAATGAATCTAGATACCTACTGCTTAATTACAAACTTCTGGAACAAGAGCATGAGGTCCTGGCACACAGGCGGAGGATGTTGTTCAGCAGCTCCGATAAAACTAAAGGTCGGCTCAGATAAAACTTTGAGCTCCTCTTCTCATTGCCTAAGCATGGCTCAGGCTAAACTGTAAGAGGGTTAAGGTGCACCAAAACCCACGCCGATCAATTCCCTCCCCTGGGCATCCTAAATCGGGATGCCCCGCAGTGTGAAACCTTCCAGGTGGCCCCTACACTTACCTTTTTTCCAGGTCCAACTGCACATGCGCGAGCCGGGGCCGCATCCCTGCTATCCCTCTAGCAGGGAGTGTGTACATGCCAGGCATTTGTGAATAGCCTGCCCTGTTAGAGGGAAGCAGGGAATGCGGCCCTCAGGGTCGCTCTGAGCCGCTGGCCTTAGACAAAGGCTTAGACGACGTGACGTCAGAGGCTCCGAGCGCGCTGATTGGACGAATGGCCGTGCATGCGCCGTAGGACCGGGAAGAGGTGAGTTGGCTTTGGCGATCTGGGAGATTTCATGCAACAGGGCACCACTGATTGGGGTGCCTCGGGGGAAAGGACCAAAACCCAGGATAGTCAAAATCCTGGGTTTTGGTCCACTTTAAAGAGATTCTTTACACTCCGTTGTCCTTCCTCTACACCGGCCAATTACCATATTCGAATGTAACATGCTAGCAATAGTCATGCTGATTATCTTAGTCCCCCGGGTATATGGGTCTTACACTTATAGCTCTTTCCCATATCACACAGTGGGCTCTGGTGGTGTCAGGGGATTTCCCCCTTTATTTTTATCTGGGCTTCTCAGGAATACCTCTCCCAATCAGTGTCACCGCGTTGCTCCAAGCCGCCGCTGTCACTTCTGCTAATGTTACCCCTCCTATAGTTGTCTCTTCCTACCGCCACTACCTCTGCAGCGCAGGGGGGCACATAAGATGGCCTCGAGGGTCACAGGTTGAGCATTTGCTCTGGTCAACTAACTAAATGTAGATCATCGTACAGCCCTACCTGTCTTAAAGGAAAATTAGGCGCAAACTATACTTATAACTAAACTATACTATAACTAAACTATACTTATATTTTATCCCACACAGAGAAGGTGAGTTTTACAGGGGACTCGGGGGGTTTCACACAGCGGGGCATCCCAAATCTGGAGGCCTCATGGGGAGGGAGTCAGTTTAAAGGAGCGAAATTGTGTAATTTTAAAAATCCAAATAAACAAATCAGCTAATGAGAGGAGGGGTCATTTATACACCCAAACTAAATAACCGCCAAGCATGCGGCTTATTCTCTCATGCTAGGAATAAAACCCAGTGGGGACAGGTTTAGTGTATCAGGAATGACAGAGCCTGTCACCCCTGATTTCCTCTCCTTCCATTAAAATAAAAAAAAACAAGTCTTGCTGTATATTTCTTGGTGGTGGGTGTATAAATGACCCCTCCTACCGCCATCCAGCATATTTATATGGATTTTCGCCATAGTGCTCCTTAAAATGGACCAACACCCAGGGGGGATCGGCCCGGGAATCTATAAGATTCCCGGACCGATCAGATCCCTCCCCGCGGGGCATCCGAAATCGGGATGTCCCACGGGGAGGAACCCCCCAGGAGGCCCACAAACCTTACCTTACCGGCGATCCAACGGCGCATGCGTGAGACGCGGCCACGCCTCTCGCTTCCCTCTAGCAGGGCGCGCTCCCGCGCCGGCCGTTTTGTGAATGGCCGGCGCAGGCGCGCTCCCTGTTAGAGGGAAGCGAGAGACGCAGCCAATGACAGCGCTCTGGTATGCGCGTCCAAGCGGCTTTGGACGCGTATACCAGAGCGGCTCTGAGCGCTGTCATTGGCCGGACGAGGTCATGTGGGAGCGGGGAGAGGTGAGTTTTTGCGGCGATCGGGGTGCCCCACCTAAGTGGACCAACACCCAGGATAGTCAAAATCCTGGGTGTTGGTCCACTTTAAAGAGAATCAACAGCATCCCTAGCATCTAAAAGTTCAATTTCTTTGTACCTAGGGCATACTGATTTTGGAAGCCCTATTGTGTGTAAGCCCCGGACTCATGGGTTAGGCTCACATATTTGATGATCCCACGCCACATATGCAGGTTGTGGTCATGGCCCCGCTATACATATAGCTGATGTGCATATCCACAGCAGGCATTTCTGAATGGCTGGCACAGGTATGTAAATTCCATTTATTCAGCTTTCATAGCCAATCTCACATGGCATCTGACGCTATAACTGAAGTGTGAGAGCAGATCGGCATGCGCTGTGGGATCTCCAGTAGGTGAGTTTAACCAGGTGATCTGGGGGATTTCCCACAAATCCAAAATTGGGATGCCCCACTGCAGATGAACAGCAACAGGAAGAGTTAAAGTCCCTGGTCTTGTAATTTATATCCCCTAACAAGGGGGGCAAGGATCCAATTGGCCTCAACACCTCTTTTTGCGTTTGAGAAATTTTGCCTCCATGGCCTGGGGGACAGGGATGTTTATCTCGTTATTACCATATATGATAGCCTGGGAAAAAATGATGTTAAAGTGGACCATAACCCTTTAAAGTGGATGCCCAGTCTAAGGCCCTTATTCATGAAGGGATAGCGTCAGGTAGTGGCTGTTTAATGAGAGGTAGCGACTGGTGTACGCCGGACACGGCACGCAATTACACATTTATCAAGCAGAATCTGTTTAGCGACTGGGATAACGTCATGTAGCGTCTGATTCATCATTTTCACAGCCTCAGCGAACAGCTCCAGCGTTCAGCCTTGCACAGCGCCAGGTATGACCTCTCGCTACCTGACGCTCTCCCATACATTTCAATGGACGATCCTTTCCTTCTCTTTAAACTGTGTTTTTGTTTTTTCTTTTTTAAATCTCAAATAATACTGTGACCTCTTCGGGCATTGAATAAGCAGTTTTTTCACATTTTTTTATTTTTTAGATATTTCTTCAGAAATGACATTACAGGTCTGCCATTAAAGTGTTCATGTTACAATGTTGCTACAATATAATTCCATATGTTTTCGCTTTGTTACTAGTGGATAGATGCTGGAAAACAGACTTTAAACACACAGCCTCCTGCGCTCTGGGCTTCAAACAAGCATTTTTCAGCGTCAGAGATTTGTGAGGCTGTTTTTTTGCTGAATATGGTGTGAGTCGGTCGCTATGAGCAGTCGCTACCATGCGCTCCCATACAGCTCTGTACTGGTCAAATAGTGACTCCTCACAATGTATTCAACATTACTGGACAGCGACTGAGTCGCTATGAAGTAGCGACCCACGGCTGAGCACAGCGACTACTAGCGGGCGCTCTGAAAATGCCTGCTACAGACGCTCATCTGTCGCTACCTGGCGTTAGTCATGAATCAGCCTGCCCGTGTAACTTGCCTAAAGGCGAGAGGAGTTTAACAAAGTTACTCCTTACAGCCTGGGATCCAGCGATGCCGCTAATGCTCCTACAGCAGCCCCACAGACAGTTCACAGAGACGTTCCCCTCATTATGTGCATTTGCCCGCTCACCCATTCAAGTGATATGTGATCCACTTTAAAGCTGGACTATAAAAGCTGGTTGCCTACCCCCAGGGAATCACAATTTGACCACCTTACAGCACATATTGCCGGCAACCTCATGGCGCCTGCGTGGACCTGGACGCATCTGTAACAGGATTTATAAAAGAAACAGAAAAGTAGTGTAATAAGTTAGTTCTCCCCGGCACACACAAGCATTGGTGAATCGCACACAGCTCCAGCACCCATCCATTCTCTATGCCGGAGTTCTGATTCCATACAAAGCTGTATGCTGTGCATTATGCTGCACTAATTGGACAAGAGTCCATGCATGTGCCGTGGGACCGTCAACAAGGGTGACCTGGGCCTTCACATAGTGGGGCATCCCAAATCGGGAGGGCCCAGGGAAACGGATCAAAACCCAGGATGCTCAATATCCTAAATTTTGGTCCAAATTAGAACAAGAGGTTTGATGAGCATCATTTGTTTAAACCGGACCAACTGCCTTGCACAGTTGAAAACCCCCCCCCCGAAAACTCCATTGCCCCATCTGCATGCATAATACTGAATCATTGTCAGCACTTACATTTGCTCCTGTATCCACTCAAAGCTGAAACACCCCTGACCGCTTTTCTCTTGGCCTTGCAGCACCTGGGAGACTTCTACCTTTCTCAGCCTTCCAGCTTGCTCCGGCCTGGATTTAACCTTCATAACCCACAATGCAAAGTGGCAGGAAACCCAGAAGGATTTCCTCTTTGCGGCCCGCAGCTCCATAGTACGCAATTAAGGGGGGGGGTTGATCATAAGTTAAATGAATGTTTATGTGCAGCAATCTTAATTACCCTGGGAAGGGATGCCTATGAGCGCTGTTTCTTGTAAGGGTGTGGGTCTGATTTATGTGACTAGTTTGGATAACCTTTCCTCCTCAACTCCCAGACAAAAATCATTTTTTTTCTATTCCAGTTTAGCCAGATTAAAGCGGCCAGGTACCATGAGCATTGTACTGGACTCATTTCTGGACCTTGTAACTGGGTGATGCGTTTTACTTTAGTTATCTATTTACATATATATATATGTGTGTGTGTGTGATTGGCGATTAGGATTTCACATCTCATGTAGATTGAAGTAATTGCTCAGGTACACTCAAAAGTATTCGCATTGTGTATGGCATCCAGGACCCAAGCACTGGAGCCGGGATGGCTACCATAAGTCCGCCTTGGAGACACCTTGGGGCTAATCCAGAGTCCCCATAGTTTTCCCAGTCTTCTATGGAGTAAGTAGAGCCCTTGATTCAGTGGGGGCCCATATACTACTCCCAGTTTAGAACTTTTCTCTGTCCTTCTTATTCTTCCACCACCCATTGGTAAGGAGGCATCCAGACCCCCTCGCTGTCCAGGGGCCCCTAGATTCATCCCCAAGCCACCCCCATGAACCCTGCAACCCTACTCCTCTTTAGTCCCCAATCCCCATCATCCTGCCACTCAACCTTCTAATAAGCAGGTTTTTATTCCTATTTACACAAACCTGTGTGTGCAGGATTTTCTTGTTCCCATTTTCTATTTCTATTTTCGATGAAACAACATTACATACGTATCGTTTGAACCTTATAATTTTTCTTCATAGTCTTTGATAGGAAGTCCATGTGTTGGACAATTTAGATAGAAAACTCCCTTTTCCAGGCAAAGTGCACAAATTCTCCAGAAGGATGAGGAGTCCTCCGATGTATTTACTAAAGCATGGGAACTGCTTGACGCAAAGTAAAGTTCTCTTCATTTTAGTAAATAACCCCCCCTCCCCAGAGGAACTCCAGTATATATTAAAGCAGACAAAACACAGATTTTTAACTAGAATCCCCTTAATTGCTTCCCCCATGATGAGCACCTTTTGCCAATTTTCACTGCTCCTGCTTCATTTTAATCCCAGATAATGGCGCCTGTTTTAGCTATAAAGCTCCTCCATTCATTGCCACTGTTGTGTGTGGCAATTATGTCCTTGCCACACCTATGCAATGGCTGATCACCTGCCATCTTACAGAGAGGGACAGCAAAGAATTGTTCCAGGAGGAATAGAAGAGCTAAAATATTTTCAATTCTACACCCTAAGAAGGGAATATCGGCAAGGGTTTTGACCAAATGTATTTCACAAGTCCAGTGGATTTTGGTCCGCTTTAAGTCAATCCCATATATAGAAAGCATTTAAATTTATCATACATCAGTCGTTTTCCGAGACATACGAATGGAACATCTCTCTGATGATTTTTACAAGATGAAAGAAGGTGGAAATAATCATAAAAATGGAATCAGTTGTATCGCGGAGCTGGAGAGAGCTGGAATCGCTGCATGTTTATGGCACAGGGCCAAGCTGATGAAATGATCCTCTGCTCGGGCATTTGAAGTAAAGAGAAGGAGATAAGATCTGAAAGGATCTGTCCTGGGAGCCCCATGATGAAGCTATAACTATGTGAAGAATGGCAAAATGCTACAGCTTGTATCACACCGAACAAACATGCGTTTGTTGACAACCCCCTTGATCATTGAAACAATCAGTGAGCTTGGTTCATTGAAGGATAGATTGGGGAAGGGTTAGATACACTTTAATGTTCACTTTGTCATGTATGCTCCAATTTGGAGCTCTAGCGTCACACCCTGCTTGGTTCCTGGATAAAAGAGGTTTCACAGAAAACCTATGAGTGTCATAAGAGAGTCGTAGTTAATGACAACCTCATACAGCTCATATGAAATAGCAAATAACACTAATCGCATTAAACAATGTAATTTATGGTTTTAAGGTCATTGTTGGGGCAATTAAATAAAAAAAATGCTATACTCAACTTTTATTCTCTGCAGATGATTGCTCTAAATCTTATCTGACCAGGAGATCCAAGTGCCGCACCCCCGTCCCAATCGCCTGTTACATCCATGTTCTCAATGATGGACATCCCCCATCTGTCACAGTGACTATGGCACGCCCCCTCCATTCACTGGAATGGAGTGGGTGTGTCAAGACCTAGCACACAGTGAATGGAGGGGGCATGCCATAGTGAAAGTGACGGATTGCGGGGCGGCCGCTGTTCAGAATTAATCAAGCCAGGCAGCTCGGGATTTGGATCTGTCGAACAGTCAAAGACTAGAAGCCATTCGCCTGCAGTGGATAAGAGGTGAGTATAGTGTTTTTTTATTTTACTGTCTAAAGACAATGCCTCGATTCAATAAAGGCAGAAAAAAATTCTCATGGTAGTAAAAGATTCAGTTCATGAGAAAAAACCCTGAGAATTTTACTGTTACTGAATCATCAGCTAAGAAAACAATGAAAGTCAATGGCAAAAGTAGAGAACTGTTTACTCCTTTCTACACTGTAGTAAAAGCTGCCATTGACTTTCATTGTCTTTTTATCTGGTGATTCAGCAACAGTGACATTCTCAGGCTTTTTTCTCATGAATCGAATTTTTTACTACCATGAGAATTTTTTCTACCTTTATTGAATCAAGCCCAATGTCTTTAAAGAATTATACAAACAATGTTTCAGCCATGATGCTCAGAAAAATGCCAGTGTTATAAAATGTGTGCATAAGCAAACATTTGCCATATATGCCTTAAAAATCCCAAATAACATATTTACAAAATATCAGAGTTTTTGAGGATCACAAAATGCCCTGCAGCCAAAAAAAGCAATTCTGTGAGTACTCACCTGTAGAATTGTTTTTGTTCTTGCATGGCACGGCCCGCTTCGGTATTCATAACAGTTGGGTTATTCCGCCAAAAGGTGGCGCAGTGGTACTGCAGAAAGCTGTGCCATGTCCCGGCTCCCTATAAAAACGGGCTTAACCATAGAGTTCCCCAGCGTAGACAAGAAGCCGGGAGAGAATAAAGTAAAAAATGTAAAAAAAGCTCCCCCTGCTTTCTTTTAGCTACCTCAGGGGCAGCAATGTGCAAAATTTCAAAAATATGTGACAGCAGATTATCCGTGTCCTCAGGGTACCATGATTCCTCTCCGGACGCAGACCCACGGTAACTATCGCAACCCTCCTGCTGGTTCCCAGGAGTCAGAATCCTAGGAGAGCTCCCCCATCTCAAGGGGGTGACAGCCACCAAGATCATCAATCCCCACATACACCTCAGTAAGGGGAGCGGGCCTGGGATCCAGGTGTTGCTTCTTGCCAGAGGCCTTCCTAGGAACAGTCCTGGCAAGCTGCTTTTCAATGTTAGCCACCCGCAGAGCCAAATCAGAATGTGACTCCCTGCCAACATTCCCCTCACTGGGGCCCAATTGCAGGAGCAGGGGAGTAGGTGAAGCCAAGTGAGGCGCAGAGCTGGGAAGTGAACCAGGCAAACCAGCTTGAAGCGCAAGGACACTTTCAGCGCACTGCACGCACACCGTGCCACTGTTATTCACAGGGGATACCCCACACATGGAACAGAGCCGTGCTTGCCCCGAAGGGCCCCCAAGCACGCTATCCCCAGAAGCCTCCATATGGTGATTAGCACAGGCGCAATAGGCCAGCAGTGGGTACAGGCTTAATACAGAAGCCACCCGGGATGCCCTCCCACGGGATGCCCCCAGAAGTCAATAAAGGGGGAATAAGGGGGAGGAAGGAGTGGAGCTGGAAGAAACCACAACCCAAGGGTAAAGAAAGCAGGGGGCCACCTGAAAGACATAAGTAAAATCACACATAAGCATCCCACAGCAAAACACCCCAATTCAATAAAAAAAAACCCCAAGGGGGACTCACGGACCAAAGACACCGCGGGGTCACACAGGCACAGACCGCTGGATAAGGCGACCCGCCGGAGGAAGCGGCGCTGCAGCCAGGAAGGGAAAAAATCCAGACGCGCAGCGTGTCCAAAATGGCGCTGGCAGAGGTACCTCGAGGGGCGGGCCGCGAGGTGATTGGCGCGATAAGCGCCATCACCCGGCCCCGCCCCCCCGAAGAGCGCGAAAAACTGCGCTCACGTGACCCGGCCGGCGCCATGACAAAGCAAAATCAGCTCAGGTTATAGCGCCCACAGCCACGGAACGCAGTACGAAGCAGCGCTGAAGATAAAAACACCAGAAAATACACCAAAAACTTCAAAAACACCACAGATATGACTACTCGCCGCTACCACCCACCCCCCCTCTTCCCCCAACTAAGTCAGAGGGGGGGGGAAGAGAGAGAGACGAGAAGGCAGAGGCGAGCAGCCATGGCCAGGGAGGGCTCACCACAAAGCCTATGGCCGGCTACCCTTTGTGTTACAGGGTCTGCGGCTTGGAGCAGCGCTCCAGGAGCCCTTGACCCTAGTGCTCTTCTACCCTCACCCGATCTGTCAGCCGAGGCTGGGAGGCAGAAAGGGTCCAGAAACGGGTGGAAATAGACTTGCAGGGCCGCAGGCTTGGTTGCCCCGCTCATCTGCACAAGAGAGAGAGACATCTGCTAACTTCGCAGTCCACTGCAGAGGAAACACTGGGGAACTCTATGGTTAAGCCCGTTTTTATAGGGAGCCAGGACATGCCACAGCTTTCTGCAGTACCACTGCGCCACCTTGTGGCGGAATAACCCAACTGTTATGAATACCGAAGCGGGCCGTGCCATGCAATAAAGAAAATATTGCCATTATATACTGTACAGCCATTACGGTCATTGGTAGGATTAAAGCGGACCAAAACCCACGGCGATTGGGAATCTGGGAATCTATAATATTCCCAGGTCGATTGATTCCCTCCCCCCACGGGGCATCCAAAACCAGGATGCCCCGCTGTGTAAACCCCCCCCCCAGGTCACCCATACACTTACCTTCTTTTTCTGGTCCAATAGGTGGCCTCGTCCCGACTATCCCTCTAGCAGGGCACGTGCCCAGGCATTTGTGAAGGGCGGCGCTGTTAGAGGGTAGCGGGGGATGTGGCCGTCAGCGCACTCAGAGTCGCTTGCCTTAGACAAAGGCTTAGATGACCTGACATCAGCGGATCTGAGCGCGCTGATTGGAGGAATGGCTTTTGTTGACCTGAGGGGTCCCGATTGGGGTGCCCTGGGGGGGGGGGGGGGAGGACCAAAACCCAGTATAGTCAAAATCTTAAAGAGGAACTTCAGAGGCCCTGCAGTCTAAAAGACTCCAGGGCCATCCACGTCAGACTCCCTGGGGCATCTTGAAATAGGATGCCCCACTGTGTGAAACCCCCTGTATCGCCTGTTCCACTCACCTGCTACTGGAGCCCTCACCACGTCCTGGTGCCATGGCAGCATCCCTGCTTTCCTGTAGCTGCCCGCATACCCATGCCTTTCTGAATGGCAGGCACGGGCACGCAGACAGCGAGACATGAGCGGGGGATGCTGCTGATCACATGCTTGGCTCTGATCAGCTTCATTCAGCTCCTTAGCTGCTGAGCAGCTAGGAAAGCAGAATGGAACCAAGCGAAACCAGTGCGCTCAGTTTAAGCCAGGCCTGCACTGTGGAATGCTGCACCATCGTTGGGCATACACACAGTGGGGCATAACAATTCCGGGTGCCCCATCTAGGAGGAACAACACATGGGAAAGTGTGTTGTTCCTCTTTAAATAGCATTGAAATTAATGGACTTAGTATATCTGGGTCTTATTATGCCTGCTAAGCTTTCCAATTAACATCCTTATTTATTCATTTGCACAGCCAGGTATAGTCAGGCACAGCAAAGCGTACTCACACCACTAGCTAGAAAAGAAAGATATAGGTTTAAATTTGTGGAGTGGCAGTTTTTCTTAAAGGAGCACTAAAATGAAATTGTGTAATATTAAAAATCCATATAAACACTTTAGCTAATGAGAGGAGGGGTCACTTATACACCCGAACTGAATAAAACTCCCACCAAGCTTGTGGTTTTCTTCCCCTGGTAGGAATACAATCCTGGGGTTAAAGGTGTATTCTATGAGGGGTGACAGAGTCTGTCACCCAAGTTGTCCTCTTCCTTTCATTAAAATAAAAAAAACAAGCCTGGCTGGATATTTCTCGATACCCTCCATCCAGCATATTTATATGGATTTTTATTCTTGGGCCATTTTTTCGCGATAGTGCTCCTTTAAAGATACTGGTAAGCATTTTTCTCAGTTATAAGTAAATACAATAGATGATGTTAAAATGTATATAATTTAAAAAATAATATAATTTTAAAAATATATATATTTTTATTATATTTTTTCGGCTATGCACACTTTAAAATAATATGTTAGAATTAAAATTAAACTACCTTAAAAATGCAAATCATATACTTGTGATCTATGGGAGTGAGCCTCAATATACCGGCTGAAAGGAGCCATTGTAACAAATAAATTAGAGATTTTATCACATGATTAACTTGTAATATTTATACTGAATAAAACTGTATTTTTTAGATATTATTATTTTTGTCTATTTATAGCGCACCAACATCTTCCATGGCGCTGTACAAGGTCGGGATTACAGGAGAGTAGTCAATATGGAATTCCTTCAGTGTGAGCGCACCGAGGCAAAAATAGCTTAGTGATAACTACTGTGTCTGCTGTGCAAGCTGTGTCGGGCCCGCAGCATTACTTTAATAAATCCTGGCCTATATGTTAATAGTTAATTGTAGGATTCATAAATATGTGTTAACAGATTCAAATGCATCCTGCTGAAAGATATCCCTAGCAGAGTATGTATCTTGTTGAGACATGGAGATAATAAACCGATTACTGACTGGAAGTGGCTTTGTGTGATTTCTTTGTTTGGGAGTCCCCTATGAATTTGTGACTCTTTCTATCTCTAATTATTATTATTGTTTATTTATGAAGCTAGTATGAATGTTGATAAAAGAATATATGTTGCAGAAGAATAGCATGCTGTTATCAACGTTTGAAAATGAATCATTATGCTTCTATCATTGTTACTGCCTGACCCTCTATATAATCATATGTGTACAGACATGAAATGTATAAGACTCCAGGGCCGCCTGATTTCCTCTCCTGGGGCATCCCGAGTCTCCAGAAAACCATACCTGATCCCCAATACAATGGCACATGTGCGAGCCATGGCTGCACTATGCTGTACCTTTAACTGGGCACGCCCGTACCAGGCATCTATAATGGCTGGCGAGGGCACGCACCCTGTTTGAGGCCAGCGGGGATGTGGCCGTCAGCGTGCTTGGCTCCATTTCATTGCCTTTGGCTCCATTCAGCCCTTAGCCAATTCCTAACTGAAGCTGACAAATGGAGCCAAGTGCACTGATGCGCCGTAGGACCAGGGAAAGGTGAGTTTGTATGGCCAACTTGAGGGGTTTCACACAGCGGGGCATCCCAAATCTGGATGCCCCGGGTGCGACTTTACATCCACCTTATATATCAATTGCTGTTGCCTCACTAATATTATGGCTCTCCAGCAGGATGCACCCCACCTGGACAAAACAGTCTGTATGCCCCCCAATGTACCCCTAATAGCCCCCTCCAGCCTTAAAAAACAAATCTGGCAAAGGTGAGTAGGTGGTGCATATACAAAACACAAACTCTCTGCCTCCAAAGGAACTTACTTCCCAAAAGGCAATCTGGCAGAAACTGAGCGGTTGATGCTGCCTCACCCCACCTGGACCAAATGGTGCAGGCCCATTAATAAATTATCTGGCCAAAAAGGTAAAAAATCTGCCACCCTATGGGTGCTCCATTGGCACATCACAATGGGTGGGACAGCTTCACCTTTCTGCAGGTGGTTACTGTGGGCATCAAATATCAATTGACTTTACCCTATGGACTATGCAGAAAAGTTTTGGTAATTTGTTTTTGCATAGGCCATAGGGCCCAAAGTTTGTTCCTAAAAAATGTCCTTAAAAATGTAAAAATGCAGGTGCAGATTACATGAACAAGCAAAACAGGGGTCTAACATTCACTCCCTGGGTGCTCTCATTTACTCATTTTACACTGTTCCCAAAGGGGAATAGATGGAAAGAAGTTAATATGTCACTAAACATCGTAACTTACAGATATTCAAGTTGCAATTAAAATCCAAGGCTAATCTTGGTTTGCCAGATAATTAGCATGACTATAGGTTGGGGAGAAAAGTTAGGGGACCAGTCAACCCTAATTGGTACCCATTCCTTTCCTCAAGGAGACTCCTTATTCATCTGACTTCTAGACTCCAGTGTGTACACTTTGTTAAAGTTATATTGCAGGCAAAGGTAATTATTACACCATTGCTTTCGGCTACATTTGGCACTGTCTTAAACTGTTTTCCCTTTTTAAATTGAAGCAGAAATGGCTGAGATATCGGGTTTTACAGTTTCAGCCAATTACATTCTCTTTTTCATCCTGTGCCCCAGCTCAGCAGAGCGGTACAGGATTGCTGGTCCCTCCCACTGGTGGGTTTTCAAAATTGTCGACTATTTGATTTTATTCATTACTGATGAAAAACGGATGGTTTATGCAGTTTGTGCAGTTTGATCACTATTGGCATCATGGTGTTCATATTCACCATACATTACCGTATGGTACATTTACCGATATTCCTAATAAACAGTTGCAAAATCAAAGAGTGCCGACTTAATCTCTTCGGAGTTGCATTAAAACATAGTCCAATAGGGAACTCACATATTAAAACATCCGATGGTACAATCCAAGTGCAGATATTGCTCAATAAATTCTGGTGTGTTGGGTGGTTCTTCCGTGAGTAGATGCATTTCGCTAAATAGTGGATTGATCAGTACTCACTGAACCTGTAGGTATATTAAGGTATTAACTTCTGTATAGGGGCCAGGTAGGGCGAAAATACGAAATAATGAGGGTACTTTTTCATAACTTGATACGATAGTGTGCGGTGTTTGCCCAGAGGCGAGGGAGTGGGGGTGGTGAGTCCTGGAAGTAAGTCCACTTTTGAGTATTATGGTAGACATAGGCGGCATGTACATGGTGGTAATGTAGGAGTACATGTTTGCCTACCTCGACTGAGGCTGATATAGAGTCCTTGGATTAGAGGGCTCATAATTACTATCACTCTCTATGTTTGAATGACAGGTTTATAAGGGAAAGGTAGAGTTTCCCCATTTGTATAATGGCACATTGGGTGGTGTTCTGAATAACCTGATTAAGTCCATGCTAATGGCTGAGACATGTTGATGACTAGAGTGGGTGGATTCACTTTCATTACACCCATCTGTAAGTTGACATAATGACAACAACAGAGCTGGCTTGTGTAGGCCGCGTGCTTTACTACGTGCGCTGGGGCATGAAAAGCCATGGACATGGTAAGACTATGGCCAGTAACTAATATATGTGCTGGGGGTGAAGTATAATCAAATCACCATTAATCAATGTGCTGGTTAGTGTTATATTGTCATAATAGCAATCACTAGCTTGATGCTGTAATAAGCAGAGAAACCCCCCACCCTGAGCCATGTGCTTATTTATCGGGACTTTAGTTATGATCTTCCATTGGAATCTCACCAGCTTGCTCTGGAGGCCGAAGTTAAAGCAGAATTTGGACAGATATGATTTCAGACCAAAGAGATTGATCTAGTACTGCTTAGGATTTGTGTTGCCATTGTTGTCTCAGCATTTTCATTTATTAATGGAAGGCGAGTTTATTGTGGCAAAGGGGGCAATTCAATTAGAGCTTTTAGCTTAACTTGTAATATTTATATTGAATAAAGTTTTATTAAAGTCATTATTTTGGGGGTGATTTAGGATATTTGTGCATAGCTGGGCCTTGTATGCTTGTGCATAAACATACCGTGAGTGCACACCGATTCCTTACCACTAAGCCACAACTGTCCATCATTATTTTTTTTTCCTCATCTTCTGTGGCGCTGTACAAGGTTACAGGAGGGTAAGGCAAGTAAAACTAATTTAAAAACCTTCAAAGCAGAACTTCAGGGGCTTGCAAAGAAAAAAAACATGACCTTGTCCTCGGGCCAGCAGAGCTCTCCTGGTCTTTGTGAGGCTGCCACTGAAAATAACACAGATCCGCATCCCCTGGGTCCGCGCACGCTCCTGCTGCTCATTCACACTTGAAGTGGGGCAATTTTTGACTGAAGTTACGCTTTAACATAACCCAGTTTGTAGTGTCACGCGTATAGCAACACACACATTTTATTTTTGATTTTCCTTAGCTAGAGCACGTTGAATAGAAAGATAGATAGATCTGGCGCTAGATAAATCTGGTATATCTAGATAGATATATAGAAATATGCCGATAGATAAACAGATAGAAATATGCCAATTGATAAAGATAGAAAGAAATAGAGATAGATAGATAGATAGATAGATAGATAGATAGATAGATAGATAGATAGAAATGAATATATAAATGGATAGGATGCCAGATAAAGATTGATTGATAATAAATGGAGATAGATAGATAGATAGATATAAATGGACAGGCTGACAGATAAAGATTGATAGATAATAAATGGAGATAGATAGATAGATAGATAGATAGATAGATAGATAGATAGATAAATGGACAGACTGACAGATAAAGATTGATAGATAATAAATGGAGATAGATAGATAGATAGATAGATAGATAGATAGATAAAAAGAAATGAATATATAAATGGATAGGATGCCAGATAAAGATTGATTGATAATAAATGGAGATATATAGGTAGATAGATAGATAGATAGATAGATATAAATGGACAGACTGACAGATAAAGATTGATAGATAATAAATGGAGATAGATAGATAGATAGATAGATAGATAGATAGATAGATAGATAAAAAGAAATGAATATATAAATGGATAGGATGCCAGATAAAGATTGATTGATAATAAATGGAGATATATAGGTAGATAGATAGATAGATAGATAGATAGATAGATAGATAGATATAAATGGACAGACTGACAGATAAAGATTGATAGATAATAAATGGAGATAGATAGATAGATAGATAGATAGATAGATAGATAGATAGATAAAAAGAAATGAATATATAAATGGATAGGATGCCAGATAAAGATTGATTGATAATAAATGGAGATATATAGGTAGATAGATAGATAGATAGATATAAATGGACAGACTGACAGATAAAGATTGATAGATAATAAATGGAGATAGATAGATAGATAGATAGATAGATAGATAGATAGATAGATAAAAAGAAATGAATATATAAATGGATAGGATGCCAGATAAAGATTGATTGATAATAAATGGAGATAGATAGATAGATAGATAGATAGATAGATAGATAGATAGATAGATATAAATGGACAGACTGACAGATAAAGATTGATAGATAATAAATGGAGATAGATAGATAGATAGATAGATAGATAGATAAAAAGAAATGAATATATAAATGGATAGGATGCCAGATAAAGATTGATTGATAATAAATGGAGATAGATAGATAGATAGATAGATAGATAGATATAAATGCACAGAATGACAGATAAAGATTGATAGATAATAAATGGAGATAGATAGATAGATAGATAGATAGATAGATAGATAGATAGATAGATAAAAATAAATGTATATATAAATGGATAGACTGCCAGATAAAGATTGATAGATAATAAATGGAGATGGAGATAGACAAATAGATAAATGCAAAAACGGCTCTTAGACATGTATTATCTAATATGGAATGCAGCTAGATAGATAGGTCATAAATAATCTAATGGAGGATATGAAGCAGATCATGTTTTATGGGAATATAACTTACTCCCAGGGTGGCCACACAATAAACAAATATTACAGTGTATACACTTACTATAGTTATTACACTGTTACATTTTAAAATGCTATATTTAATTATTGCAATACCCCATTTCCCATTTTCTAGTTAACATTAGGACCCAATTTATTTTACGAAACATTTGGGGCCTTATTGCAAATTCATTTCCATCTGTCTGAGTGCAGCATGTCTGACATTGCTGATCCAATGCGTCGGTTCATTTATAGCCTGGAATAACTGTGTCGGCAGGCCCACATGTATAAATAATTCGGCATGTAATATCTAATGCAGTGATATGGGATTGAAGTAGATTGGAAGATTTGTTTCAGTAAATTCCGTTTGTTTCCGATCATTCGTCTGGGGGCTCTGCCTATAAAATGACAAAATGACTAGTGTATACAGCTACTATGGGGTTTATTCATCAAGGGATAGCGCCAGGTAGTGCCTCGAAGCGGCAGGCAGCGTCTGGTGTATACCTCCCAAGTGTCCCTGATTTGGAGGGACTGTCCCTCTTTTGAGTCCATGTCCCCCTGTCCCTCATTATTCTCATTTGCCCCTCTTTGAGGTGTAACATGCAGATCCGCAGCAATGAATGATTCATTTGCCTGTTTAAAGTGTTTATATTGTTTTAACTGTTACAATCTAGCTCCTATCATTCAATCAATGAGGGGGTGTGGCCAAATTTAACAAAAGTCCCTCTTTCCCACCCTGAAAAGTTGGCGGGTTTTGCTGGTGAACGCCGGGTGCTGTACACAATACCACATTTATGAAGGCAAATCTGGTGAGCGACTCTAACAGCGCCATGTAGCATCCGATTCATCATTACAGGCGGCTCAGCGTATAGCGCCAGTGCTCTAGCTTCCAGAGCACCAGGTATTACCTGTCGCTACCTGTCGCTCTCCCATACATTTCAATCGACGTTCCTTTTCTGCTGTTTAAACAGCGTTTTAAATTTTTTTTTTTCTCAAATAATTGTGTGACCTCTCCTGGCCTAGAAAGAGTCATTTTTGAAAACGTTTATGATTTTTTTATATTTTTATGCAGAATTGTCATTACATGTCTGGCATTAAAGTGTTACAACAATGTCATCCCGTGTGTTTTTGCTTTGTTCCTGGTAGATACGTGTTCAAAAACAGACTTTAATCACACAGCGTCTGATTGCTATGCTACAGCGCTCAGATGCAGAGCGCCTACACTGTGTGTGTGTTTTTTTGTTGAATATGGTGTGAGTCGCTGAGAGTCGGTCGCATAGACATAGGGCACCACCACTGGCGCTACCTTTCGCTCCCTGCAACGCTGTACTGGTGTTAGAAAGCCCAACATACATCTCATTCATCAATGCCGGCCAGGTTACTACAGCTACTGAGGCACTCTGTTACAGCGCCTGACACCCGCTTACAGCATCTACTAGCGGTCGCTCTAAGCCCCACTATATAGATGCTCATCTGCCGATACCTGGCGCTAGTTATGCTTTAACTATACTTAGGCCCTTATTTATGAAGGAATAGCGACAGGTAGCGACTGGTGAGCGGCCGGTAATGACGGGCCCCGCCACGAGAACGCCGGCTCCCCACCACAATCACACATTTATCAAGCCAATCCTGCTTAGCGACTGAGATAGTGCCATATAGCCACTCATTCATCATTATTCCAGCCTCAGCCCGCAGCGCCAGCGTCCGACCTTGAACAGCGACAGGTATGACCTCTCGCTACCTGGCGCTCTCCAATGCATTTCAATGGAACAATCTTTAAATAATCATAATTAATTGTTGTTAATTTTTTTTTTTTTTTTTAAATGTGAAAAATTCTGTGACCACTTCTGCTATTTTAGATAATTTTTTTAAGGTAAAAAAAAAATAAAAAAAAATTGTGCAGGATTGATATTACAGGTCTGATATTAATGTATTCATATTACTAAATAATTTTAAAAAACTTGCTGGTTTTGGTTTTTGGTTTTGGGGGTTAAAAAACTACTTTTAACCCATCCCGCCAGCGCTCTGGGGTTTAAACATGCATTTCACAGCGCGAGAATTTTTTGAGCGTGATTTTTTAATGAATATGGTGGGAGCCGGTCGCTAGGGCCAGTCGCTATCATGCGCTCCCATACAGCGCGGAACCTGTCAAATAGCGACTCCTCACCCAACATTCAACATTACGGCAAACCGACTGAGTCGCTATCAACTACCGAACAACGGCCAAGCACAGCGACTACTAGCGGGCGCTCTGAAAATGCAGCTACATTCGCTCAACTGTCGCTACCTGGCGCTATTACTGAATCGGCCTCCCCATGCTGCATGTAGGCCCTGGGGCTAAATGTATGAGTGTTCCCGCACAAACAGAGAAAGCCATCGACAGGATGGCCGGCCTGTGCTGAGGTAAATTCTAGTTCAGCCAATGGTGAGGTTTAGGGCAACACGCAGCGCACAAAAGACAGTCCAGAGCAAATAGCAAATAACACTGAACAATGTCCTGCGTAGTTTTATAGAGTTATAAAATATTGATAACAAGACATGTGCTCTCTCTCTGGTCACAATATTTTTTAGTGTAAAAAACCATCATAATACAGTAAATAGCAGTGTGCTCTCTCTATATATAATTTCACCAATAACATTAGATTGTTTAAACATGACATATAGGTAAAAAGATCAGGATCATATTTCAGTCAAAAATACTGACTGTATACTGTCATTTCAATAATGTGTGTGGGATCATCATTGAAATATTTGGGTTTAGCAAAGCTGTGCTGCACCACTAACATTGAAAAGGAGGAAGGAAACCTGGGATTTTCACTCCTGGTTTTGTTCCTCACACTTGGGGCGTCTAGGCTAGGGATGAGCGAATCGATCCGGACGAACCCGGATTCGATCCGAATTTCAGGAAAAATTCGATTCGGATCGAATCCGAATTTCCCCGCGATTCGATCACTCGAAGTTTTCCTTTAACATCCATTCATTTACATTTACAGGCATTCTAAGATGGCGGACGGGACATGTCTGGACATGTATCCCGCGCCAGTGCAAGCTGGGGCAGTCACATGCAGCCTATCAGCAGCCAGCAAGCCCGGTGACGTCACACAGCGGTATTTAACGGCGGCCATCTTGCTTTTCCTCATTTCTCTATTGCATTCGTGAGAGACAGAACGCTGTGTAGCTGAGGCAGTTAGACAGGCAGGGACAGACAGGGACAGACAGGGACAGGCTGGAGACAGGCAGGAGACAGACAGGAGACAGACAGAAAGCCAGGGAAAGGTAGGAAAAACGGAGGCTGTCACAGGGAGATTTTTTTTTTTTTTCATCCAGCCTGAGTGTTACTAGCTGGCTGACAGGCTTTGTTAGCGTTTTCAGGCTGCTTATAGTAACTAACTGTGCATATATACTGAACTGATCTTAAGTCTGCTGTGAGGCATCCCATTCTGTGACTAAAGCAGCCTCTGTTTAAGACCATATAAGCATTTGCTCTTATCATATTTGAAATTAGCCTGATAAAGACACTTTTGCTGGGCATAGCACTACTTGTCCCTGCCATGGCATCCCATTCTGTGACTAAAGCAGCCTCTGTTTAAGACCATATAAGCATTTGCTCTTATCATATTTGAAATTAGCCTGATAAAGACACTTTTGCTGGGCATAGCACTACTTGTCCCTGCCATGGCATCCCATTCTGTGACTAAAGCAGCCTCTGTTTAAGACCATATAAGCATTTGCTCTTATCATATTTGAAATTAGGCCTGATAAAGACACTTTTGCTGGGCAAAGCACTACTGGACCCTGCCAGGTCCATTCCTGTTGGGGCATCCCATTCTGTGACTACAGCAGCCTCTGTTTAAGACCATATAAGCATTTGCTCTTATCATATTTGAAATTAGGCCTGATAAAGACACTTTTGCTGGGCAAAGCACTACTGGACCCTGCCAGGTCCATTCCTGTTGGGGCATCCCATTCTGTGACTAAAGCAGCCTCTGTTTAAGACCTTATAAGCATTTGCTCTTATCATATTTGAAATTAGGCCTGATAAAGACACTTTTGCTGGGCATAGCACTACTGGACCCTGCCAGGTCCACTTCTGTTGGGGCATCCCATTCTGTGACTACAGCAGCCTCTGTTTAAGACCGTATAACCATTTTCACTTATCATATTTGAAATTAGGCCTGATAAAGACACTTTTGCTGGGCATAGCACTACTGGACCCTGCCAGGTCCATTCCTGTTGGGGCATCCCATTCTGTGACTAAAGCAGCCTCTGTTTAAGACCTTATAAGCATTTTCTCTTATCATATTTGAAATTAGGCCTGATAAAGACACTTTTGCTGGGCATAGCACTACTGGACCCTGCCAGGTCCACTTCTGTTGGGGCATCCCATTCTGTGACTAAAGCAGCCTCTGTTTAAGACCATATAACCATTTGCTCTTATCATATTTGAAATTAGGCCTGATAAAGACACTTTTGCTGGGCAAAGCACTACTGGACCCTGCCAGGTCCATTCCTGTTGGGGCATCCCATTCTGTGACTAAAGCAGCCTCTGTTTAAGACCATATAAGCATTTGCTCTTATCATATTTGAAATTAGGCCTGATAAAGACACTTTTGCTGGGCATAGCACTACTTGTCCCTGCCAGGGCATCCCATTCTGTGACTAAAGCAGCCTCTGTTTAAGACCATATAAGCATTTGCTCTTATCATATTTGAAATTAGGCCTGATAAAGACACTTTTGCTGGGCAAAGCACTACTGGACCCTGTCAGGTCCATTCCTGTTGGGGCATCCCATTCTGTGACTAAAGCAGCCTCTGTTTAAGACCGTATAACCATTTTCACTTATCATATTTGAAATTAGGCCTGATAAAGACACTTTTGCTGGGCAAAGCACTACTGGACCCTGCCAGGTCCATTCCTGTTGGGGCATCCCATTCTGTGACTAAAGCAGCCTCTGTTTAAGACCTTATAAGCATTTGCTCTTATCATATTTGAAATTAGGCCTGATAAAGACACTTTTGCTGGGCATAGCACTACTGGACCCTGCCAGGTCCACTTCTGTTGGGGCATCCCATTCTGTGACTAAAGCAGCCTCTGTTTAAGACCATATAACCATTTGCTCTTATCATATTTGAAATTAGGCCTGATAAAGACACTTTTGCTGGGCAAAGCACTACTGGACCCTGCCAGGTCCATTCCTGTTGGGGCATCCCATTCTGTGACTAAAGCAGCCTCTGTTTAAGACCATATAAGCATTTGCTCTTATCATATTTGAAATTAGGCCTGATAAAGACACTTTTGCTGGGCAAAGCACTACTGGACCCTGCCAGGTCCATTCCTGTTGGGGCATCCCATTCTGTGACTAAAGCAGCCTCTGTTTAAGACCTTATAAGCATTTGCTCTTATCATATTTGAAATTAGGCCTGATAAAGACACTTTTGCTGGGCATAGCACTACTGGACCCTGCCAGGTCCACTTCTGTTGGGGCATCCCATTCTGTGACTAAAGCAGCCTCTGTTTAAGACCATATAACCATTTGCTCTTATCATATTTGAAATTAGGCCTGATAAAGACACTTTTGCTGGGCATAGCACTACTGGACCCTGCCAGGTCCACTTCTGTTGGGGCCTCCCATTCTGTGACTAAAGCAGCCTCTGTTTAAGACCATATAACCATTTGCTCTTATCATATTTGAAATTAGGCCTGATAAAGACACTTTTGCTGGGCAAAGCACTACTGGACCCTGCCAGGTCCATTCCTGTTGGGGCATCCCATTCTGTGACTAAAGCAGCCTCTGTTTAAGACCATATAAGCATTTGCTCTTATCATATTTGAAATTAGGCCTGATAAAGACACTTTTGCTGGGCATAGCACTACTGGACCCTGCCAGGTCCACTTCTGTTGGGGCATCCCATTCTGTGACTAAAGCAGCCTCTGTTTAAGACCGTATAACCATTTTCACTTATCATATTTGAAATTAGGCCTGATAAAGACACTTTTGCTGGGCATAGCACTACTGGACCCTGCCAGGTCCACTTCTGTTGGGGCATCCCATTCTGTGACTAAAGCAGCCTCTGTTTAAGACCATATAACCATTTGCTCTTATCATATTTGAAATTAGGCCTGATAAAGACACTTTTGCTGGGCAAAGCACTACTGGACCCTGCCAGGTCCATTCCTGTTGGGGCATCCCATTCTGTGACTACAGCAGCCTCTGTTTAAGACCATATAAGCATTTGCTCTTATCATATTTGAAATTAGCCTGATAAAGACACTTTTGCTGGGCATAGTACTACTGGATCTTTTTTGGGGGGCATCCCATTCTGTGTCTAAAGCAGCCTCTGTTTAAGACCATATAAGCATTTGCTCTTATCATATTTGAAATTAGCCTGATAAAGACACTTTTGCTGGGCATAGTACTACTGGATCTTTTTTGGGGGGCATCCCATTCTGTGACTAAAGCAGCCTCTGTTTAAGACCATATAAGCATTTGCTCTTATCATATTTGAAATTAGCCTGATAAAGACACTTTTGCTGGGCATAGTACTACTGGATCTTTTTTGGGGGGCATCCCATTCTGTGACTAAAGCAGCCTCTGTTTAAGACCGTATAACCATTTTCACTTATCATATTTGAAATTAGGCCTGATAAAGACACTTTTGCTGGGCAAAGCACTACTGGACCCTGCCAGGTCCATTCCTGTTGGGGCATCCCATTCTGTGACTAAAGCAGCCTCTGTTTAAGACCTTATAAGCATTTGCTCTTATCATATTTGAAATTAGGCCTGATAAAGACACTTTTGCTGGGCATAGCACTACTGGACCCTGCCAGGTCCATTCCTGTTGGGGCATCCCATTCTGTGACTAAAGCAGCCTCTGTTTAAGACCATATAAGCATTTGCTCTTATCATATTTGAAATTAGGCCTGATAAAGACACTTTTGCTGGGCAAAGCACTACTGGACCCTGCCAGGTCCATTCCTGTTGGGGCATCCCATTCTGTGACTAAAGCAGCCTCTGTTTAAGACCTTATAAGCATTTGCTCTTATCATATTTGAAATTAGGCCTGATAAAGACACTTTTGCTGGGCAAAGCACTACTGGACCCTGCCAGGTCCATTCCTGTTGGGGCATCCCATTCTGTGACTAAAGCAGCCTCTGTTTAAGACCATATAAGCATTTGCTCTTATCATATTTAAAATTAGGCCTGATAAAGACACTTTTGCTGGGCAAAGCACTACTGGACCCTGCCAGGTCCATTCCTGTTGGGGCATCCCATTCTGTGACTAAAGCAGCCTCTGTTTAAGACCTTATAAGCATTTGCTCTTATCATATTTGAAATTAGGCCTGATAAAGACACTTTTGCTGGGCAAAGCACTACTGGACCCTGCCAGGTCCATTCCTGTTGGGGCATCCCATTCTGTGACTAAAGCAGCCTCTGTTTAAGACCATATAAGCATTTGCTCTTATCATATTTGAAATTAGGCCTGATAAAGACACTTTTGCTGGGCATAGCACTACTGGACCCTGCCAGGTCCACTTCTGTTGGGGCATCCCATTCTGTGACTAAAGCAGCCTCTGTTTAAGACCGTATAACCATTTTCACTTATCATATTTGAAATTAGGCCTGATAAAGACACTTTTGCTGGGCATAGCACTACTGGACCCTGCCAGGTCCACTTCTGTTGGGGCATCCCATTCTGTGACTAAAGCAGCCTCTGTTTAAGACCTTATAAGCATTTGCTCTTATCATATTTGAAATTAGGCCTGATAAAGACACTTTTGCTGGGCATAGCACTACTGGACCCTGCCAGGTCCACTTCTGTTGGGGCATCCCATTCTGTGACTAAAGCAGCCTCTGTTTAAGACCATATAACCATTTGCTCTTATCATATTTGAAATTAGGCCTGATAAAGACACTTTTGCTGGGCAAAGCACTACTGGACCCTGCCAGGTCCATTCCTGTTGGGGCATCCCATTCTGTGACTAAAGCAGCCTCTGTTTAAGACCATATAAGCATTTGCTCTTATCATATTTGAAATTAGGCCTGATAAAGACACTTTTGCTGGGCAAAGCACTACTGGACCCTGCCAGGTCCATTCCTGTTGGGGCATCCCATTCTGTGACTAAAGCAGCCTCTGTTTAAGACCTTATAAGCATTTGCTCTTATCATATTTGAAATTAGGCCTGATAAAGACACTTTTGCTGGGCATAGCACTACTGGACCCTGCCAGGTCCACTTCTGTTGGGGCATCCCATTCTGTGACTAAAGCAGCCTCTGTTTAAGACCATATAACCATTTGCTCTTATCATATTTGAAATTAGGCCTGATAAAGACACTTTTGCTGGGCATAGCACTACTGGACCCTGCCAGGTCCACTTCTGTTGGGGCATCCCATTCTGTGACTAAAGCAGCCTCTGTTTAAGACCATATAACCATTTGCTCTTATCATATTTGAAATTAGGCCTGATAAAGACACTTTTGCTGGGCAAAGCACTACTGGACCCTGCCAGGTCCATTCCTGTTGGGGCATCCCATTCTGTGACTAAAGCAGCCTCTGTTTAAGACCGTATAACCATTTTCACTTATCATATTTGAAATTAGGCCTGATAAAGACACTTTTGCTGGGCAAAGCACTACTGGACCCTGCCAGGTCCATTCCTGTTGGGGCATCCCATTCTGTGACTAAAGCAGCCTCTGTTTAAGACCTTATAAGCATTTGCTCTTATCATATTTGAAATTAGCCTGATAAAGACACTTTTGCTGGGCATAGTACTACTGGATCTTTTTTGGGGGGCATCCCATTCTGTGACTAAAGCAGCCTCTGTTTAAGACCATATAAGCATTTGCTCTTATCATATTTATATTATAAGACACTTTTGCTGGGCATAGGCTTACTGCTGCCTGCCAGGTGCACTTCTGTTGAGGCATCCCATTCTGTAACATAGCATACCCCTCTTTATTTACACTAAGCAGCTCTCTTATTTACACTAAGCAGGCCTGTTGGAGGCTGAGTGTTACTGCTCACTTTTGGTGTGCATTATATTCTGTTTCATATAGACCCACCGCTGCCCGGGGGATCTTAAAATATCACCTACTACCACGCCAGTTAGACTATGTCGGGCAGACAAGTGCCTGGAAGTGAAAAGAGGAGTGGCAGAGGCCAAGATTCCGCAGGCAGAGCTCGCATCAGACTGGGGGCCAGTAGCAGCAGGAGTCACGCTGAGAGACCTAATCTGCCAGTATCTGCTAGCGGTCGGGTCTCCACCAGTAACGCATCTGCCGTGGTAGATTGGTTGACGCGCTCATCAACAACATCATCACAACTTACGTCTGAGACCCCCAGTCTAGGGTCAGTAGGTTCCTCTGACACAACCCTGAGTTGGCATGCCCCGAGAGCAGTCCCTGTCCTCCCATTGCCTCTGGCCTACGCCGTTCCCTCCCCCAGCGACGTATCCTATGCTTTGGGTTCAGCTCCACTCTTTAGTGAGGAGGACCATCAGATAGAGGACAGTCAGCAGCTACTGCCCAGCCAAGAAATGGAGGTGGCTTCTTTAGCTAGGCAGACAAATAGTGATGTGGACAGTGTCGTGGGTGCTGCGAGCGTTCCAGCTCCTGCGCCAGACACTGTTGACGAATCCACGAACATCAGTGACGTACAGCCACAACTCGGTGATGATGATGATGATGACGATGAAGCCGATCGCACTTGGGAGCCGGGTGATGAAGGGGCTTCATCGTCATCATCAGGAGAAGAGGGGCGCAGGTTGCCCCGGAGTCAGCAGCTGAGGCAGCAAGGTGGTAGCAGTCAGCATGGGGGCACAATTCCAAAGGCTGGAGCCGGCCGGGGCCGGGGCCGGGGTAGAGCACCTGCTGTGCGGCAGTCTACCTTATCGGGAGGTAGTGGAGCAGGGGTTCCTGGAGTTGGCAACAGCAGCAGTGAATCAGTGAGGCCAGGGGGTGGGAAAAGTAGCTACTCGGCAGTGTGGCAGTTTTTCCTGAGGCATCCGCAGGAGGGTAACATGGCCACATGCAAGATATGTAGGCAAAAGGTGAAGCGTGGCCAGGGTCCAAATGTTGGCACCACGGCCCTGCGTCAACATATGATGCGTCACCATAAAACGACCTGGGAGAACCGAGGCTCCCAAGGGGTGGTCCAGTCTGCTTCCTCACCAAGTGAGCTCCCAATTTCTGCCAGCCAAGGCTCCAGCACCTCAGCCGAAGGCAGCTGTGCGTCATACCCATCCTCTGTCGCTCCTGCTCCTCCTCCTCCAAGTCATGCATCCCGCCAGCAATCCATCAGCGAAGCCATGTCCAAGAGACAGCAGTATGCGCCCACTCATCCTACGGCGCAGAAGCTGAATGTGCTCCTGTCCAAGTTGCTGGTGCTGCAGTCGCTCCCTTTTCAGGTGGTGGAATCTGCACCTTTCAGAGAACTGATGGCTTGTGCCGAGCCGAGGTGGAGAGTCCCAAGCCGTCATTTCTTTGCCAAGAAGGCAGTACCAGCGCTGCACACTTTTGTTGAACAGAAGGTGGGCCAGTCCTTGAGCCTGTCGGTGTGTAGCAAAATACATGGCAGCGCCGACATCTGGAGCTGTAACTACGGTCAGGGGCAGTACATGTCGTTTACGGCCCACTGGGTGAATGTGGTCCCTTTGCAGCAGCAACTTGGACAGGTCACGCCGCTTCGGCCTCCGCGCTCTCTGCCCATTGGGCCTGTGACACCGTGCGACTCGGCCTCCTCATCCTCCGCCATCTCCTCACCCTCCACTGTAGGCTCAAGTCTCAGTGCCCCTCCAGTCTACCATGTGTGCAGGGCACGGAGGTGTCACGCAGTGCTTCACATGGTTTGTCTTGGCGAACGGAGTCACACAGGGGAGGAACTGCTTAAATGTATTCATCAGGAAATCCAAACATGGCTTACTCCGAGAAAACTTAAAATGGGAATCATGGTTACCGACAATGGGAAGAACATTTTGTCTGCGCTGCGCCAAGGAAGCCTGACCCATGCCCCCTGCATGGCTCACGTCTTCAATCTGGTTGTCAAGCGGTTTCTGAAGTGTTCCCCCCATCTGCAGGACATCCTAACAACTTCACGGAAACTTTGCATGCACTTCAGCCACTCCTACACCGCCAAACACACCCTTCTTGAGCTACAGCGTCAGAATGGTATCCCCCAACATAGTCTGATTTGCGATGTTTCCACCCGTTGGAATTCCACCCTTCACATGTTGGACCGATTATATGAACAGAGAAAAGCCATCACGGATTTCCTGATGATCCAAGCAGATAGGGGGACTCCCCTGTGTAACTTCAATGTCAACCAGTGGCAGCTCATACGTGACACCTGCCGTTTGCTCAGGCCCTTTGAGGAAGCCACTTTATTTGTCAGTCGGCAGGATTACGGGATGAACGACGTGATTCCACTGCTTCATGTACTACAGCACATGTTGGAAACCATGGCTGGTCAGGGCACTGGAGA
Source organism: Gastrophryne carolinensis (assembly GCA_027917425.1). NCBI lineage: Eukaryota > Metazoa > Chordata > Amphibia > Anura > Microhylidae > Gastrophryne > Gastrophryne carolinensis. Next base: position 40,912,433 of record CM051239.1, on the reverse strand, counting down.
CATGGCGTTTACATCTTACGGCCACATGAACCCCGTTGGAGCTGAACTGGAGGAGGAGGAGGAGGAAGAGGAGGAGGAGGAGTTGCCCAGCGAAACACAGTTTAGGCTTGGCGAAATGGCTGGTTTATCTAGTCAGCGGACAGGAGAGGAGGAGCAGGAGCAGCCAGAGGAGCTAGAGGTTTTTGAGGAAGGAGAGACAGAGGACCCGGGCACACCGTGGCAGTATGCAGTGGAGATGGAGACAGGTAGTCCATCCGAGTCACTTGCGCAAATGGCACGAAGCATGCTCACATGCTTGCGTAGTGACCCCAGAATTGTTTCCATCTGTCGGCGGGATGACTTCTGGCTGTCCACCTTATTGGACCCTCGCTTCCGGCACAAAATGGGGGCATTTTTTAAACCCACCGAGAGGGAGGACAAACTCAACTACTACAAAGACATTCTACGTAGGCAGTTGGCCGATGCCTATCTGCGCCATGGTCCATACTCTCGCAGGTCTGACTCGAGGGGACCTCTGCGCTCACCTTCCACTGCCATGGCCGCTGGGGGGGTTGGCAGCAGCAGCAGCAGAAGCTCCATCAGCAGCAGCAGCCTCAGTCTTCAGTCGCTAATGAGTAGCTTTCTACACCCGCATAGTGAGGCTACTCATGAGCAGCAGGAAGACCTGGAGCAGGACCTGAACCAGCAGGTCATGTCATACTTTGACATGACCATGCCAACACACCTTGAGGATCCGCTGGACTTCTGGGCAGCCAAACTTGATTTGTGGCCGCAACTAGCAGAGTTTGCCCTGGAAAAGCTGTCCTGCCCGGCAAGTAGCGTGCCATCTGAGCGGGTGTTTAGTGCGGCGGGGGCCATAGTTACGGCGAGGAGAACTCGTCTGTCAACTAAAAATGTGGAGAGACTCACCTTTGTCAAAATGAATCAGGGATGGATCAGCCAGGATTTCCACCCACCAATGCCTGATGCATGCGACTAGATTCAGCATGGTGCCACGTTTTACACTTTCCAAATGGTGCAAAACATATTTATGTCTTTAGGCCATTTTTTGGGCTCCTGCTGCTGCTACTGTCAACTCCTGCCAACTCCAGGGTGTGATTCATCCAATTTTTGGGCTCCTGAGGCCAACTCCAGTGTATATTTGGGCTCCTGCTGCTGCTGCTGCCAACTTCTGCCAACTCCAGGGTGTGATTCATCCAATTTTTGGGCTCCTGAAGCCAACTCCAGTGTATATTTGGGCTCCTGCTGCTGCTGCTGCCAACTTCTGCCAACTCCAGGGTGTGATTCATCCAATTTTTGGGCTCCTGAGGCCAACTCCAGTGTATATTTGGGCTCCTGCTGCTGCTGCTGTCAACTCCTGCCAACTCCAGGGTGTGATTCATCCAATTTTTGGGCTCCTGAAGCCAACTCCAGTGTATATTTGGGCTCCTGCTGCTGCTGCTGCCAACTTCTGCCAACTCCAGGGTGTGATTCATCCAATTTTTGGGCTCCTGAGGCCAACTCCAGTGTATATTTGGGCTCCTGCTGCTGCTACTGTCAACTCCTGCCAACTCCAGGGTGTGATTCATCCAATTTTTGGGCTCCTGAAGCCAACTCCAGTGTATATTTGGGCTCCTGCTGCTGCTGCTGCCAACTTCTGCCAACTCCAGGGTGTGATTCATCCAATTTTTGGGCTCCTGAAGCCAACTCCAGTGTATATTTGGGCTCCTGCTGCTGCTACTGTCAACTCCTGCCAACTCCAGGGTGTGATTCATCCAATTTTTGGGCTCCTGAAGCCAACTCCAGTGTATATTTGGGCTCCTGCTGCTGCTACTGTCAACTCCTGCCAACTCCAGGGTGTGATTCATCCAATTTTTGGGCTCCTGAAGCCAACTCCAGTGTATATTTGGGCTCCTGCTGCTGCTACTGTCAACTCCTGCCAACTCCAGGGTGGGATTCATCCAACTTTTGGGCTCCTGAAGCCAACTCCAGTGTATATTTGGGCTCCTGCTGCTGCTACTGTCAACTCCTGCCAACTCCAGGGTGTGATTCATCCAATTTTTGGGCTCCTGAAGCCAACTCCAGTGTATATTTGGGCTCCTGCTGCTGCTACTGTCAACTCCTGCCAACTCCAGGGTGTGATTCATCCAATTTTTGGGCTCCTGAAGCCAACTCCAGTGTATATTTGGGCTCCTGCTGCTGCTGCTGCCAACTTCTGCCAACTCCAGGGTGTGATTCATCCAATTTTTGGGCTCCTGAGGCCAACTCCAGTGTATATTTGGGCTCCTGCTGCTGCTGCTGTCAACTCCTGCCAACTCCAGGGTGTGATTCATCCAATTTTTGGGCTCCTGAAGCCAACTCCAGTGTATATTTGGGCTCCTGCTGCTGCTGCTGCCAACTTCTGCCAACTCCAGGGTGTGATTTATCCAATTTTTGGGCTCCTGAGGCCAACTCCAGTGTATATTTGGGCTCCTTCTGCCCCTCATAGTGATGCCACTTCAACTCTCTGCAATTGTGCCGCTCTGCGATTCTATTAGCGATGCCTCTGATCTGCATGTGATATTTCTTCAAAGTATTATTTAACTAACCCAGCACGCATCCTGTGCGTGTTACAGCAAGGCTGAATGGTTTACAACCCTATTGAGGCTCTAGGAGGCTCAGAAATAGCCGCTTTTAATAGCGATTCGTCGCGAATTTATTCGGGTCGAAACGATTTTTGTCGGAAAATTCGGCGAATCAGTCGAATCGAATTTTTCAAAAGTTCGCTCATCTCTAGTCTAGGCCAGTGGTTTCTCCTCTTAAAATTAGCATATGACATAGGGCACCACCACAGTCCCTTTATAGATACAGCTCTCAGCTGGCTCAGCAGCTCTCTCATTTACACATTTGTACTTTCTTTGTTCTACATACTGCCACATTCTTTCTCGTATTTGCTCACTCAATCTCAAGAATTAAATTCATTTTCCTTTCCCTGTTTTCCACATTCCTTCTATTTGTCACCTTCCCCCCCCCCATCTCTTTTTTTCACATTCTCTCTCACCTTTGTTTCATCTGCCTCTCTTTGGTCTTCCTCAATTTTTACCCTCCCTGCTTCTCTTTTTCATGGTTCCCTCAGTCATGTCCACTAGTTCTGTCTCTTTTTCTCCACATCCCCTTACTTTCTCTTTCTCTATCCTTATCTTTGTCAGGAGTTATCTCTTTCTCTGTATCCCCTTAATTGCTCTCTCTCTTTTCTATGTTTCCTCTGTCTATCCCTTTTGCCATGTTCCCTCCTATATATATATATATCTCATACTTCATGCTCCCTCTGTCTCTCTCTTCTTCCCATATTACATTTATTCCCTTTCTCCTTTACTACCTCTCATTGCCTCTTTTTTTCTCCACATTCACTTAATCTTTTTTCCATATTCTTTCTGTCTCTTCCTTTTTTGCCATTTTCCCCTTATAGCTTGCTCATGTTTCATCTTTTTCCCACATTCTCTTTTTTCCTCTGTGTCTTTTCCATGCATCCTCTGTCTCTTTTCCATGATTCCTCTGTTTCTTTTCCATGTTTCCCCTGTCTCTTTTCCATGTATCCCCTGTCTCTTGTCCATGTATCCCCTGTCTCTTGTCCATGTTTCCCCTGTCTCTTGTCCATGTATCCCCTGTCTCTTGTCCATGTTTCCTCTGTTTCTTTTCCATGTTTCCTCTGTTTCTTTTCCATGTTTCCTTTGTCTTTTTTTCCATGTATCCCCTGTCTCTTTTCCATGTTTCCTTTGTCTTTTCTTCCATGTATCCCCTGTCTCTTTTCCATGTTTCCTTTGATTCTTTTCCATGTTTTCTCCATCTCTTTTCCATGTTTCTTCCTCTTTTTCAATGTTGCGTTCTATCTCTCTCCCTCTTTTCTATGTTTCTTCTGTCTCATTGCTTTTTTTCTCACTGTCTTTTTCCTCCATTACATCTCTTTCTCTTTAAGTGTGACTGTGTGTGTTTGGAGGCACCGTCCTGAGATCTTGCACATTTGCAGCGCTCATATTAGGATCTCTATTCTTTTGGGCATAATTTACACGTGCCCATTTTTTATCGAAACATTTGGAGACATATTCAGTTTCTCTATTCCAGCTGGCAAGTCTGACATTTCTGATTTAAAGCATCCGCACATTGCCTGTAATACATCAGTACATTGCCTGTAATACATCCGTACATTGCCTGTAATACATCCGCACATTGCCTGTAATACATCCGTACATTGCCTGTAATACATCCGCACATTGCCTGTAATACATCCGCACATTGCCTGTAATACATCCGCACATTGCCTGTAATACATCCGCACATTGCCTGTAATACATCCGCACATTGCCTGTAATACATCCGCACATTGCCTGTAATACATCCGCACATTGCCTGTAATACATCCGTACATTGCCTGTAATACATCCGTACATTGCCTGTAATACATCCGTACATTGCCTGTAATATATCCGTACATTGCCTGTAATACATCTGTACATTGCCTGTAATACATCCGTACATTGCCTGTAATACATCCATACATTGCCTGTAATACATCCGTACATTGCCTGTAATACATCCGCACATTGCCTGTAATACATCCGTACATTGCCTGTAATACATCCGCACATTGCCTGTAATACATCCGCACATTGCCTGTAATACATCCGCACATTGCCTGTTATACGTCCGTACATTGCCTGTAATACATCCGCACATTGCCTGTTATACATCCGCACATTGCCTGTAATACATCCGTACATTGCCTGTAATACATCCGTACATTGCCTGTAATATATCCGTACATTGCCTGTAATACATCAGTACATTGCCTGTAATACATCCGTACATTGCCTGTAATACATCCGCACATTGCCTGTAATACATCCGTACATTGCCTGTAATACATCCGTACATTGCCTGTAATACATCCGCACATTGCCTGTAATACATCCGTGCATTGCCTGTAATACATCCGTACATTGCCTGTAATACATCCGTACATTGCCTGTAATACATCCGCACATTGCCTGTAATACATCCGCACATTGCCTGTAATACATCCGTACATTGCCTGTAATACATCAGTACATTGCCTGTAATACATCCGTACATTGCCTGTAATACATCCGTGCATTGCTTGTAATACATCCGTGCATTGCTTGTAATACAACCGTGCATTGCTTGTAATACATCCGTACATTGCCTGTAATACATCCGTGCATTGCTTGTAATACATACGTGCATTGCTTGTAATACATCCGTACATTGCCTGTAATACATCCGTACATTGCCTGTAAAGCATCCGTACATTGCCTGTAATACATCCGTACATTGCCTGTAATACATCTGTACATTGCTTGTAAAGCATCCGTACATTGCCTGTAATACATCCGTACATTGCCTGTAATACATCCGCACATTGCCTGTAATACATCCGCACATTGCCTGTAATACATCCGCACATTGCCTGTAATACATCCGCACATTGCCTGTAATACATCCGTACATTGCCTGTAATACATCAGTACATTGCCTGTAATACATCCGTACATTGCCTGTAATACATCCGCACATTGCCTGTAATACATCCGTACATTGCCTGTAATAAATCCGTACATTACCTGTAATACATCCGCACATTGCCTGTAATACATCCGTGCATTGCCTGTAATACATCAGTACATTGCCTGTAATACATCCGTACATTGCCTGTAATACATCCGCACATTGCCTGTAATACATCCGCACATTGCCTGTAATACATCCGTACATTGCCTGTAATACATCAGTACATTGCCTGTAATACATCCGTACATTGCCTGTAATACATCCGTGCATTGCTTGTAATACATCCGTGCATTGCTTGTAATACATCCGTGCATTGCTTGTAATACATCCGTACATTGCCTGTAATACATCCGCGCATTGCTTGTAATACATCCGTGCATTGCTTGTAATACATCCGTGCATTGCTTGTAATACATCCGTACATTGCCTGTAATACATCCGTGCATTGCTTGTAATACATACGTGCATTGCTTGTAATACATCCGTACATTGCCTGTAATACATCCGTACATTGCCTGTAAAGCATCCGTACATTGCCTGTAATACATCCGTACATTGCCTGTAATACATCCGTACATTGCCTGTAATACATCCGTGCATTGCTTGTAAAGCATCCGTACATTGCCTGTAATACATCCGTACATTGCTTGTAATACATCCGTGCATTGCTTGTAAAGCATCCGTACATTGCCTGTAATACATCCGTACATTGCCTGTAATACATCCGTACATTGCCTGTAATACATCCGTACATTGCCTGTAATACATCCGTACATTGCCTGTAATACATCCGTACATTGCCTGTAATACATCCGTACATTGCCTGTAATACATCCGCACATTGCCTGTAATACATCCGTACATTGCCTGTAATACATCCGTACATTGCCTGTAATACATCCGTACATTGCCTGTAATACATCCGTACATTGCCTGTAATACATCCGCACATTGCCTGTAATACATCCGTGCATTGCCTGTAATACATCCGTACATTGCCTGTAATACATCCGTACATTGCCTGTAATACATCCGCACATTGCCTGTAATACATCCGTGCATTGCCTGTAATAAATCCGTACATTGCCTGTAATACATCCGCACATTGCCTGTAATACATCCGCACATTGCCTGTAATACATCCGTACATTGCCTGTAATACATCCGTACATTGCCTGTAATACATCCGTGCATTGCTTGTAAAGCATCCGTACATTGCCTGTAATACATCCGTACATTGCTTGTAATACATCCGTGCATTGCTTGTAAAGCATCCGTACATTGCCTGTAATACATCCGTACATTGCCTGTAATACATCCGTACATTGCCTGTAATACATCCGTACATTGCCTG